>MUZC01001667.1:6901-69939 GCA_002072015.1 Radix auricularia
GTTCACTCGCGGCAGGAGTCTGCAAACTTTTTTTTTGGTCGGTTATCCCCCCTTCCCCCGAAACTGCTACTGGTGAGTTTTACAAACAGGACAAGTGTCTAAAAAGATCTGAATAGGATTATATGTTGATATTTTAAGTTAAAACAACACCGAATATCCAGCTGGGGGGTGTGTGTGGGGAGGGGAATCTATTTGATACAATAATAAAAGTTTTAAGTTTGCTATAGTTTTTCGATTGGTTTTTGGTCAAACGCCTCTGGCCATTCTAAATATAATAATAAATGTGTCCATTTAAAATTAGTCAAAAGTATTCACTAACTTTATTGAATGCATCAAATTCTCGACATCGCAATTCGAGAGGAGCACAAAACAACTTTCTTCTGAACTCAGTTTTTAAGGCATTTATTTTAAATTTGACAGAAAGGATACTTGATACAGTCAAGTCATGTTTTTAAGATTATTGTCACTTTTGTCAATATAAATGAAAGTAGGTTGGATTTAGATGTCTTTGTATAGTACATAAATAAGAAATCTGCATAGATAACAAATTTAACAAATGCATATTCTGGAAGGAACTGGTTCAATAGTGGGCATATGTTCCAAGCGTACACGTACACATGACGTATTTGAATATATCTAGTGGAGTGTAGTGGATGTTATATGTCCCAAATGAGTCTGCATTACCCCCAAAAATTCCCTTTTGACCCCAGATGTTATTTTAAAAAAGTATTATTTTAAAATAACTTTTTTTTATAAACAAAGAAATTACAAGTAATGATTTATAGTCAATGCTTAATTTGTATGCATTAAAATAAAATATAATCTAAGGATGTTAAACCCTTTTTTATATATTTTTTAGCTGGTTAAAATTTTAACGGTTTGAAAAAAACTGACCGTTTCAATATGATACCTAAATATTAAAATTATAAAAGTTTATATTAACATTACTGTTAACCCAAAAGTAGCGGATTCTAGCAAATTTTCTATGCCCACAATGATTGAGCATTACCCCCAAGAGTTCCCCTTTTACCCCAAATGAGATAATTTATTGGTGACATTATATTTACAACTGTTGTGTGACGTACGTGAAATCCTGAAGAAGAAAGAATTGAAGAAAAAAAACCACAAAAAAAAAAACAAACAAACTTGTCAGCTTCGGAGTTAAAAGTTATGATAATGTTGGATATTTTAATAATGTCATAGTATTTCAGTCCTCTACTTGAAAGAATTACTGTATTTTGCGACGCACAAGATGACACCCTTCTTTCCTGCACAAATGTGGGGTTCATACAGAATGGGCCATTTTCCTCTTCCAGCGCACACCTAATAATTTTTAGAAAACATGAGATGTGATATCAATGTGATAATTTTAGATCAAATGCCTTTGATGTGCATATACTTAGAAGGGAAACTGTCATTAGAAGATCGAAATCAATTTGAGGAATTGTCTTCTATCTATATATTCTAGGTCTATAAACAATGCAATGATTCTTGTAATATCAATAGTCACATTCGCGAGCTTAATCGCAAAGGTTAATCACATCAATGGTTTTTGACATTACCGCTGCATTGTTTGTTAGCTGTCTTGCTATGCCATGGCAACTAAACATTTTTTTAAAAACAATGTAATATATAAAACAGTCCGAATTCATACTTAATCTTATAGGGCTTTAAGCTGTGTAGGGGCTCATTATGCTATCAAATAAGTACAGGGAAAATCATGTCAAAACGGGAAAAGAATGCAATATGGTACCTGGTGAAATGGAAAAATTCTTGCCGGTCATCTGATACGAAAAAGTTTGAGAATCACTGGCTTACAATTTATTTAATATCTTTTACATAGCTTCACTCATGTTACCATAATACAATGTAGACCTACACTAAATAAATACTTAAATGACAAAAAAATGATTTGAAACATTCTTATTTTCAAATAGAAAATATTTTTTTTTAAAATTATTTTATTATTATTATTATATTTTTTTAAGGGGGGGGGGGGTCAAAGTTTTGTGACGTACTTTTTGAGGGGGGGTCGACGATTTTGTGACGACGCGCGACGTAGGGGGGAGGGGGTAAAAAATCGGCCAAAATCGTGTGACGTCATTTATGGACGGCCCTTCAGATTCATTTCTAGCTTTTTTTTACTTGCACGAAAGCAAATTTTTAAGAGATATCTCATTAAATTCTATTTTTATTTCACTTTAACTTTATGTAATGATTCATTTCCATTTCAAGGTCTAAAACCATTTGAATGTCATGTCTGAAAATGTATATATTTTTAAATTGTCGTACAATAAGTAAAAACAGTAGTTTACTTTTTTCTTTACAATTGTTTTTAAAGCTGATGGCAGTGATCACATTTACTTTCTAAACCTTCATTATAATTCTGGCACTAATAAGTGGTAATTAACTTATTGAAAAAAGGAAGAATATTTTAAAAAGTCTTATGACAAATTAAAAAAAAAATCCTGATGAAGAATTACTTAATTTTGCGTATGATAAGAATAGAAATCTTTAAAGAAGTTTCAATTTTGAAAAAAAAATACTCATTAAGATCTCGGTATTGCATTGGATTTTTTCAAAGTTATTTAATTTTGACTTTAATAAAAAAATAGAATTATTAATCTCGTTTGAATTAGAAGAAAAAAATCGATGATCTCAACAATGTCATGTATTTATATACCATCTCCTGAAATTATTTCTGTCCATCTTAATAAACACATTGTTTAGTTCAAGTCAATTAACACTAACAAGAATTGGTAGTTGCTCCTTGCATGTAATTTTTAGAATTCATTTAAAATCAAACTAATTTCAAATACAATTAGAAAAAGCATTAAATTGCCAAAGCAAAAGACATGCACATTTCATATTAGTCCAATGGAATCAGGGTTATGCATATCACAAAATTTAACTAATAAATTATTAAAATTATATGTGTATGTACATCAACATTCCAAACTTTATATTTTGTATTTTAGGAAGACATAGGTAAAATCAAACTGATACTAAATAGACCTACTATTGATAACATTACAATTATCAAGTACAAGCAATTAAGGCCTGGTGAATATGTTTGACTTAACCTTAACATAGGTGGTACCTTTAAAAAAAATTAAACAAGCAGATGAATTTTTTGTTACTTTAAAATCATTTTAAGGGCTTTGTTATAAGCTTTTAACAAAATTATTTTTGACAGCACTTATTCTGCATGTTAAAGCACATGCTTAATGATTTCGTCCTTTCTCCCCTTACACCTGAGATTCCAATGCTATACTAGAAAATAAATGTTGTTAAATCTTATCATTTTCTTCATTCGAAGTGACTGCTCCTACAACTAGTTGTAACAATACGAAATAATTTTATTGCTACGACTAGTGGTAGCAGTACCCAATATAAATATTTCTACTGTTACGACTAGTCATAAAAAAGGCAATGTGCTTACTGTTAAGGCTTAAGTTGTATTTTAATTATGCTAATACTAATACTAAACATTAGTTCTCATATTCAAATTTCATGATTACTGGGTAAGCTGATAACTGAATTTTAAAGGTAGTACCAATAAAAAAAAAAACTTGACTAGCGTCCAATTAACGTTAAAATGTTATCATTTTTAAAATTACACTTTATCATGAGAATTTCTAGATGATTGGTTAGGTGGAGTGAAGATGGATTGATGCAAATATTGATATGTGGTCCGAACCCCAGTGCGGGCAGTTATTTATTTATTTGGTTTTTTTTAAAAAAAACATTTATTGTTTATTCTGAAAAGAAGAGGCATTGATTACATATACTAAATAAATTTAGATTTGAGAATTCATACTGTGGAGGACCTGGGTTGAAATAATTGAGAACCTTGGTTTAAATATTTGAGAGGGGAGCTGATGGTAGGAGTGCTCCCAGAAGAATGTACAAAACGAAAGATTCTAGCCTTCCTTCCCACCCCCACCATGTCAATGTCGTAAGGTAAGGGTAGTGAGGTGGTGTACAACAATGAGAATTGTTAGACACAGGAAACAAAATTTTTATAGCCTATGGTACTATGGTCTGGACAATAAGACGGGGGGGGGGGGGTCATTGTTGGATTAAATAATATTTTCCACGGCTAACTTGATAAATTATATGGCTACTTAGTTATAAAAACTTTCTTAAGTAATAGTTTTAATAATTCCCGCTCTTGCAAACCCCGGTGTCCTATTCCTCTCAGGAATTTAATTTATAAGCTCATACTTTGAACTTTGACTTGGATAACATTTTGACTTCGCCATGCCGATGTCTCTATTAATCTATTATTATGGGCTGTAGCTCACTCAGAGCTATACATATATATATATAAAATAATTAAATGTAGAGTCTTTGTGTTTATTATAGAACTGTAAGTCAATAGATGATGATGTAAAATAATAAAATTGTCAAAAATTAGAAGTCACGAAACTGAAGTTGCAAAGTTGCTTGCTCACTCAGTCTCAGACCAGACTCAGAGTCAGAGTCATTCAAGTAATTGTGTCATTAGCATTTCTAAGACCCACTGTACACTAATCAAACATGCAAATTAATCATATATTAAAATTAAATTATTATAAGGCTCAGTTGTCCTTAAACGAGTAGGAATTGTATGATTAAAGTTATTTACTTGGAAATCATTCATTTATGTTATTGACAGTTTCCTGATTTTTTAATGTTTTTCCCCCACTCCAACATCCGGTTGTTTTCAGGTAGTTATTATTTTCGCCTTTTAAAAAAATGTTTATAATTATTTTGCCCCTTTTCGTACTTGAAATTAAAGAAAAAAATACACAAACTATGTAATTGTGTAAGAAGCCAATAAATTTAAGCATTTTTTATGAATTAATACTAATGAAATTAAAGTAGCTGTTGTGTCATATTTCAAATATGAAATTTGTATTGTTCTCTTATAAATTAAATTGATTGTAATGTGATTCTTTTTTATGCCATTTTCCGGACGAAATAAAATTATCGCTCAGCTAATTATTGACTTAACATAAAATTAAAATGGAAATATTGTTAGAGTGAGTTTCAGGTTCATAAATTTTTCACAACGAAATTTTATTTGTATTTGCATAGATAAATTTACCTATTCTCTTAATTATAAAAAGAAACTTTTTTCAAATGTAACAAAGATATAAAACTAAAATGCTACCTCACCCAAATGAGACCTATACTAGAATATGCATCTTCTATATGGGGCCAATCCACCAAAGAAAATATTGATGAGTTAGAACAAATCCAAAAAAGAGCTGCCAGATTCATTACTGGAGAATATTCAAAACTGACAAGAGTAATACCATTAGTTAAATCATTAAACCTTGAAACACTAGAGAATAGAAGAACCAAGAGTAAATTAGTAATTATACATAAAGCTATTAATTCAAATTTAGAAATACAACACAAAGATAACTTAATACAACCCTCAGATAGACATAAAGATAAAACACTTTCTTATTCCATATGCAAGAACAAACACACACAAGTTTTTTTTTTTTTTTTCCGTCCTGTATTCGGGCGTGGAATGGGTTTCCTGAAGAAACCAGGATGCCAACACTTTATCATCATTTAAAACTCTAATAAGAATACAGGACTAAACACAAACCACAGAAATACGTAGGAGTACCGTAGGACGCAATAATCTTCTGTACAGAAGGAGCGTCTGTAATATATAAGATAAGATAAGATAATTAGAATGATTATAGTATTGCAGGAATAAGTCTTAGGCTACTGACTTCAGCGCTAAAACTGTTTTTTAAAAAAAATATATACTAAATATTTTATAATTTTTGTTGAAAAATGCTCTCTCTCTCAAAGCGCCGCGATAGATGGTACATAGCTGTACATAGCTGTACATAGCTGTTGAATTTCAAAGTAATTCCCCCCCTGCCATTATAATCTTTCTTACAGAAAATACTTCTTTAACCCCCCCCCCTCAAAATATTAACACCATGATTTTAGACCTCTCTGTCCTGCCAACACATATATTCCAATAGTGAGAAGAAAATAAACTTTTATTTGGTTTCACTGTTACCCGAACTGAAGGATACAAAAGCGGGTTCAAGATGGTTGGATGCACGTGCGAAACAGCATTCTGTGTAGTAGATGTGGTCAACTGTGTCCCTTACATCCGCATGCAAATAGTATGAATGACAAGAGGTTGTACTGTACAGCAGTGTTTCTCAATTTTTTTTAAGTTTTGAGGAACGGCAGGAATTGATTTCATTTTATGTGCTTATTGCGGTGGTCAAAGTGTTAGTGCGCTGCGGTACAAAACAATTCTAAAATAAAAATATAAATCGGTCACGGGTTCAAACCCCGGTTCTGGCACCCCTACGGGTAGATGATGCTCGTTAAAACCTTGGCTGGTAGTTCATCTAGGAGAAGGAAACTCCGAATACAAATCCTCCGCTGCCTTGCGGCTATACCTGCCTTGCGGGAAAGGCTAAGGGAGTAAACCCTGAAAGAAAATCAGGAATTGGAGCACCTACAGGCGGTCTATACATAAGACTTACGTACATACCGGCAGCTCCTGCGACGCCAATGGCAGCCAAGCTGCATCGACGCAAGTCGTTCCCTTGGTTACACCATTGACGTGGAGAGGGGGGATATGCTGTATGGGCAGCAGCTAATTCTCCATAATACCCGCCCAGGCTTGCATCACCTCTGGAGAGGACACTCCAGCGTCGCCGCAAGGTGTCGACAAAACACGGGAAGCAGCAGTTACCGGTTATAAGCCAAAGCTCAATTGACGTAGAGCTAGGCGCCAGGGGCTGCTTCCGACGGTGGGAGAGACTACCAATGTCTCACTGGACAGCTACCGCCCGCCTCAAACTGGGCAGCCCCCAGTCAAATAGGTGCTATCCCGTCATGGCCTGCCTTCTCCACTGGGTGCGTGGAGATTAGAGTACCACTCAACAAGTGGGCCACTAAGCCCTGCACCAAGAAATACAAAAAAGAAAAAGAAGACCCCAGCTCTTCGAATCGCTAGCTGGAACGTGAGGACTATGTGTCCCGGCATCACTGATGATCTGCAGTCCATAAACGACACACGGAAGACAGGAATAATCGATAGAGAACTTAAAAGGCTAAAGATTGACATAGCATGCCTTCAGGAGACCAGGCTCCCAGACAACGGTTCACTCAAAGAGGCCAATTACACCTTCTTCTGGCAAGGCAGACCGAAAGACGAACCTAGACAGCATGGTGTGGGTTTCGCTGTTAAAAACACTCTTCTACCATCCATTGAACCACCGTCATCAGGCACGGAGAGGATCCTCACTCTAAGACTCAGAACAACTGCGGGCCCAGCAAACATTCTTAGTGTGTATGCCCCAACACTCTATTCAACTCCGGAAGAGAAGGACCAGTTCTATGGAGCGTTAGACCAGGCAATAGCCGGCATCCACAAAGACGAGGCAATCTATCTCCTAGGAGATTTCAATGCTAGAGTGGGGAGCGACCACGAAGCCTGGCCCACCTGCCTTGGACTATTTGGAAGAGGAAAGTTAAATGAAAATGGACAAAGGCTTCTGGAATTGTGCTGCTCACGAGGCTTGTGTGTGACCAACACTTTCTTCAAGTGCAAGGATATACATCAAGTATCTTGGAGACACCCTCGATCCCACCAATGGCACCAGCTGGACCTCATTATCACCAGGCGTGCACAACTAGCTAGCGTCCTACTCACTCGCAGCTATCACAGTGCCGACTGTGACACGGATCATTCCCTTGTCGCCAGCAAAGTACGAATAATGAGGAAAAACTCGTACCACACAAAGAAAAAGGGAAGTCCACGCATCAATACCTCCTGCATGAAAGACCCTGCGATAGCGCAGCTGTTCAAAGACAAGGTGAAGGAAAGTCTCTCAAAGATGTCCCCATGCGTCACCATTGACTCCAAATGGACGCAACTGAGAGACACAATCTATACATCCGCAATACAAGCCTTTGGCAAAAAATCTCACAAAAACACGGACTGGTTTGATGAACATTGGGACGAGATGAAACCCGTCACTGAAGCAAAAAGGAAAGCTCTTATGGCTTACAAGGAAAAGCCTACACCTGACAATTTGCATGCTTTAAAAACAGCTAAGTCACTTGCCCAAAAGGTTGCACGTAAATGTGTNATCTTGGAGACACCCTCGATCCCACCAATGGCACCAGCTGGACCTCATTATCACCAGGCGTGCACAACTAGCTAGCGTCCTACTCACTCGCAGCTATCACAGTGCCGACTGTGACACGGATCATTCCCTTGTCGCCAGCAAAGTACGAATAATGAGGAAAAACTCGTACCACACAAAGAAAAAGGGAAGTCCACGCATCAATACCTCCTGCATGAAAGACCCTGCGATAGCGCAGCTGTTCAAAGACAAGGTGAAGGAAAGTCTCTCAAAGATGTCCCCATGCGTCACCATTGACTCCAAATGGACGCAACTGAGAGACACAATCTATACATCCGCAATAGAAGCCTTTGGCAAAAAATCTCACAAAAACACGGACTGGTTTGATGAACATTGGGACGAGATGAAACCCGTCACTGAAGCAAAAAGGAAAGCTCTTATGGCTTACAAGGAAAAGCCTACACCTGACAATTTGCATGCTTTAAAAACAGCTAAGTCACTTGCCCAAAAGGTTGCACGTAAATGTGTCAATACCTACTGGCTTAAGCTCTGTTCCAGTATACAATCAGCTGCAGACATGGGCAATGCAAAAGTCATGTACGAAAACATCAAAAAGGCAACGGGCCCCTTGACGTCAAAAGCTGCTCCCCTAAAGTCCAAAAATGGAGAAATTATTCAAGACCAGGCAGCACAGCTAAAACGGTGGGTTGAGCATTATCTGGAATTGTATTCAACAGTTACCACAGTCTCCAGCACCGCTCTAGATGACATCCCAGATATGCCACTCATGGAAGAACTTGATGTCGTGCCCACACAGGAAGAGCTGAGCAAAGCAATTGACAGTCTAGCTTGTGGAAAAGCGCCTGGGAATGATGGAATACCACCAGAGGTTCTAAAGAGTGGCAAGACAGCTTTACTCCAACCATTGCACGAGATTCTGTCCCTCTGCTGGGAACAGGGCTACATCCCCCAAGACCTAAAGGATGCAAATATAGTGACACTATATAAAAACAAAGGTGATAGGAGTGATTGCAATAATTATCGCGGCATTTCACTCCTTAGTATTGTAGGAAAGACCTTTGCCCGCGTTATACTAAAACGTTTACAAAGCCTAGCATCCCGCGTCTATCCAGAATCTCAGTGTGGTTTCCGGTCCGGTCGGTCTACCATAGACATGGTGTTCTCCATACGACAGCTCCAGGAAAAATGCAGAGAGCAGCAGATGCCACTATACATTGCATTTGTGGACCTTACAAAAGCCTTCGACTTAGTCAGTCGCAACGGGCTATTCCAAATACTGGCAAAAATTGGATGTCCCCCTCACCTACTTGCCATCATCAGACAGTTCCATGAAAATATGCTTGGCACAGTACAGTTCGATGGAGCTAAGTCAGAGGCCTTCCCTGTCAGCAGCGGAGTTAAACAAGGTTGTGTACTCGCACCAACACTCTTCGCAATATTCTTCTCTGTACTTCTTCGATACGCATTCAAGGATAGCAGTGAGGGAATCTGGTTACATACCAGAGCTGATGGAGGACTTTTCAACACTGCCCGCCTCCGAGCCAAGACCAAAACGACGGATGTCCTAATTCGAGAGCTACTATTTGCGGATGATGCGGCACTAACAGCACATACAGAATCTGGTTTGCAACAACTCGTGTCAAGCTTCTCCAATGCCTGCAAAGAATTTGGTCTGCAAATCAGCTTGAAAAAGACAAACATCATGGCCCAAGACACTCGACCTCCTCCTACCATAAATATCGATAATGAAAACTTGGAGGTTGTGGACAGCTTCACCTACTTGGGATCCAAGGTCTCCAATACACTGTCCATTGAAGAAGAAATAAACAGCAGAATTGGCAAGGCAGTCGCAACAATGGCTAAACTAAATAAGCGGGTCTGGCAAAACACCAAGCTAACGGAGAAAACCAAACTGTGCGTCTATCGAGCCTGTGTCATCAGTACACTACTATATGGGAGCGAGACATGGACCACTTATACATCACAAGAGCGTAAGCTTAACAGCTTCCATTTGAGATGCTTGCGCCGCATCCTTGGTATTAAATGGCAAGAAAAAGTACCTAATAGTGAGGTACTAACGCGTGCCAATACCCAAAGCATGTTCTCAATTCTTAGTGAAAGACGCCTGAGGTGGCTAGGACATGTCAAAAGAATGAGCCCCGGCCGCATCCCGAAGGACCTCCTATATGGTGAACTTGCTTCAGGAAAGAGGAAAACAGGTCGCCCACGCTTGCGATTTAAAGATGTCTGTCAAAGGGACATGAAAGCAGCCAAAATACATACAAGTGACTGGGAGTGTAAGGCAGAAGACCGATCTACGTGGCGCACAGTTGTCAAAGAGGGCGTGATAGTAGCCGAGGAGCGAAGAATGGAGGAGGCTGCAGACAGAAGAGCTAGGAGAAAGGCCAAAACATTTGGAAGCACAGAACTCGTGTGTAAAAACTGTGGCAAAGACTGTCACTCAAGGATAGGACTGCACAGTCACTCGAGGAAATGCAACCCAACCCAACGGTGATGCACCATCGTCTCGCGAGACGGAAGGATGCCAGATATTGCCAAAAAAAACGTACATTTTCTATAGGGTTAGTAATAATAATTGTAAATGAATGATACTATTTTTTTTCCCTTGATAGCTTCTGCAGACCGACGGCGGATGGCTCACGGGCCGGCTTCGGTCCACGGACCGCCACTCTGAGTAGCACTGCTGTCCAGCATGTAAGATCATTAAAAAAAATAATAAAAAATTTCTGCAGTTACACTCCACCATACACAGTTGTATGTTGTTTGGTGGCCAAGAAATAAACCATTCAGATGGAATCGGTAAAAATGATAATTGCTTATCAATCGTAGAATCCACATGTTGAAGTAATTTTTTAAAATTCAACAAGCTTTATAGAAATAAACGCTTACAAATCCAATAAGAACATAGAAATAAAAAACATAAAAATTTTACAAAATCATCATTTTCTCTGTTCATACCATTTCACGAGGAAGAATTTTAAAAAATCCATTTATTTACGTCCCGGATTTGAGAACTGGTCCCAAGTATTCTAGTAACTTATTATATTTATACATAAAAAAATGATTTATGTTAAACATGACGCAAGCCAGTAGCTATGTTCTGATTTGGTCAACTCCTTGACAAACACATAACAATAAAAAAAAAATAATAATTTTTGTACAAAAATTATAAAATCTCAAAGGGAAGATTGGAGAGAGCCTTTGCTATAATCTTTGACAGCACTATTGGTACTAGTCTAATAGGCTAACACTTAATAAATTCTTCTTACACTTAATAAATTCGATGTGGCGTGGCAATGGGAGATGTGCTGTTAAAAAAAAAGTTAAAATAAAAGTAAAAACAAAAATTTTTTTTTTAAAAATCAACCACACCCCAAGATGGAATTATAAAACGCTGCCGGGGTAAATTAAGTCTACCGCTCTGCATTTTCCCTCCACATTCCATTTTGGGACATGTAAAGTTATGATGAAGTTGATCACGCCCACTATCACCTTTACCCCTTTACAACTCCAATACTTTATATATATGTCTCATGTATGCAGACGCTCGTCTTTGCATAGGATTACTGCGTCCACATACCACGCCGGTCTGTTGTTAAGTGATGCAGGGTTCACAGGTCGCGGCTGTTCCACGCATTACCAAACCACCTAACTAATGTTAGGCACCCATTCGGAGCTGGGTGGACTCAGGGACGCCTTGTCTTCACATGGATTCGAACCCGTGACCATCGGTACGCCAGCCGAGCGCGCATGCCACTTGCAATGTTTCCCTTTGCCTTTGCAACTTCAATACTTAATATGTGTCTGCATGCAATGTTCCCCTTTACAACTCAAATAATTAATATATGTCTTCACGCAATGTTCCCCTTTACAACTCAAATAATTAATATATGTCTTAATATATGTCTTCACGCAATGTTCCCCTTTACAACTCAAATAATTAATATATGTCTTCACGCAATGTTTCCCATTACAACTCAAATAGTTAATATGTCTACATACAATGTTCCCTTTTACTACTCAAATACTTAATATATGTAATATGTATACATGCAATTTTCCCTTTTACAACTTCAATACTTTATATATGTCTATGTATGCAATTTTTCCATTTACAATTTCAATACTTTATACATGCCTACATGCATTTTCCCCCTTTACAACTTCAATGCTTAGTTATATAAATTATGTTTACATGCAATGTTCCCCTTCCACTTTTAAAATAAACAATTCAGAACGACACAGCCTGCCAAAATGGCGCAACTAACTATAAGGCGGTGTATTTCTATCCTTGTTTGCGCTGAATGGGAGGTAGAGTTTGCTCAATGAGTTCATGGCACACACTCCGGACTTGCTACAGTAGAGAGAAAGGGTAGGAGAAGGGGCGAGGTTGAGTTGCGTTTATGCACGTCAGCTGCAATGTGGCTGAGGTCTAAGTTTGTAGCTTGTAAAATCTTCTGTGATGGGATTAACGCAGTGAATGCACGGCGTATTGACGTTGATTACCGTGTGTTAGGGAGATAACATTATAAGGGGTAGGTTAGAGTAGACGATAACTTTCATAACGTGCCTGCTGTGTGTTAGGGAGATAACATTATAAGGGGTAGGTTAGAGTAGACGATAACTTTCTTAACGTGCCTGCTGTGTGTAATGTATGTCGTACAAAATATGTGTGCGTGCGTGAGTATGTGTGTGTTTGTTATTCTAACTGAGCGACTCTGTTTTTTTGTCCACGCGTGTTCATATTGATATTGTTTGTCATGTTTGTGTTGCAGTATATTTTATATTTTCCCAGTGATGTATTCAAGTACCGGAGTTAAATAAATCGTTTATTGGGACAGTTTTTATGTAGAAGCCCATGGTAACGTGTTCACAACTGTAGAGTGTATAGAGTATAATCAGGAGATTGTCTGATCTCTTATTAAAACCTCAAATCATGATAAAATTAAAATCGAGTGTTAACATGCACTAGTTTCCTCCGGGTAATAAATCCCCCCAAATGTTAGTACCACCAGTACCTCCATCATGTATCACATCAGAGCCCGTACTCCATTATGTGAGCCCACTCCAAGAGCACTTATATTTGTTAAACAGATGAAGTTACATTAACAATTCAATCGTAAATGCCTATCATAATAATTAATACAAATTGTTCTACAAATCAGGACTCTTTTAAATATGTATTTAATAAAAAAAATTAAATTTTCATTTTGATACAGCAATTGATAACCTTAAACGAATTCACACATTACAAACCAGAAAACTGGTTTAAATGCATATCTTAAAGCCTGGTACGATTTTATATAAGTTATTTATAAGCACCATACAAATCTGTTTATTATTTTCTTTTTAAAAATATATTTGTTTCCGTTTTCATATTGAAAGTTACAAAAGAAAAATAGAAATAAATAAAGGCAATAACGAACAGAATCATTTAAAGACATAAATTGACAAGGAGAGAAGGGAATTGACAAGGAGAGAAGTGAATTGACATGGAGAGAAGTGAATTCACGGGTAGAGAAGTGAATTCACGGGGAGAGAAGTGAATTCACATGGAAAGAAGTGAATTCACAAGGAGAGAAGTGAATTCACAAAAAGAGAAGTGAATTCGCATGGAGAGAAGTGAATTCACAAGGAGAGAAGTGAATTCACAATGGGAGAAGTGAATTCACAGGGAGAGAAGTGAATTCACGGGGAGAGAATTGAATTCCCGGGGAGAGAAGTGAATTCACATGGAGAGAAGTGAATTCACAAGGAGAGAAGTGAATTCACAAAAAGAGAAGTGAATTCACAGGGAGAGAAGTGAATTCCCGGGGAGAGAAGTGAATTCACAGGGAGAGAAGTGAATTCACAGGGAGAGAAGTGAATTCCCGGGGAGAGAAGTGAATTCACAGTGAGAGAAGTGAATTCACAAAAAGAGAAGTGAATTCACAGGGAGAGAAGTGAATTCACGGGGAGAGAAGTGAATTCACAAGGAGAGAAGTGATTTCACAAAAAGAGAAGTGAATTCACAAGGAGAGAAGTGAATTCACATGGAGAGAAGTGAATTCACGGGAGAGAAGTGAATTCACAAGGAGAGAAGTGAATTCACGGGGAGAGAAGTGAATTCACAAGGAGAGAAGTGAATTCACGGGAGAGAAGTGAATTCACGGGGAGAGAAGTGAATTCACAGGGAGAGAAGTGAATTCACGGGGAGAGAAGTGAATTCACATGGAGAGAAGTGAATTCCCAAAAGCTTATTATATGAGCCTATATATATTTTATTATCCATTTTGTTAGTTGACTAAACACACCAACGTCAGAGGTATTTGGACAGCTCTGCACTGACCAAGACAGAAGCCATGTCCTTGATAGGGAAATCCCCGAGAATGGACCCAACACTTGAAAATGACGTCACGACAGACTCGGATTACAACACATACCGGATACAGGTTAGTACAGACAGAAGAGATCGCTCCATATAAAACGGTCCATATATGACGCCACGCGATTTTGTTCGATTTCTCTCCCCTTCCTCCTCCCTCATCACACGTCACAAAAAGTTAGACCCCCTCCAATATGACGTCACAAAGCTCTGCCCCCCCCCCTCCATTAAAGCCGTATTTACTATTTCAAAATGAGCATGTTTCAAATCTCTTTGTCGTTTAGGTATGTATTTATTGTGAAGCTCCACGGTAACATCGCAACACGCGTGAGGCCACGAGAATCGTTATGAAATAAATTGTAAGCAATCGAATACTTAAGTGGAACTTGGATTTTAAATTGAGCACTTCGATGTGACGTCTCAGTTCTTAAACATCCTTCTCCCCATCGTTATAAATCATGAGAAATGTGAGACCCCAATAGATAAACGTAGGACGCAATAATCGTATATATAGAAGGAGCGTCTGTAACAGATAAGATAAGAAAAATTTACAAATTATCATTATTTTTTTTAAATTTTTTTTGTGAAGACGAAAAATTCGTCACCTTGTCAAACTGATGTAATTAACTCTAACATTAATAACATCACTAGTAAACACTCGCAAAACGAAGTTATTTCCGAGATTGCTAACACCTTTAATTGTAGGTAACGTTCCACGATCTCGCTTTCTTCCTAGACAAGGGGAGAGTATGAAGAGCTGATGACGGAATTTGAATTTCGCTGCAAGCGGTCTGCCATGATCAACAACCACGAGGCGTCCAGTTATGAACGGATTGTCTACTGGACAGAGCTGGTGGCAGCCCTGCTAGGTATGACCGAACATCAGATGGTAAAGAGAGCGTGGATTTTGTATAAGATAGGGAAAGAGATGGTAAAGGCACTGAACCTGAGAGTTAAATCAGACAGTAGAAGATTATACACTTGACGAAGGTAGCGTCAAATTAAGATGGACGCTTTTACTATTAAAGCAATTAAGGTTTTTAATTTTCGAATTATATTATTAACATTTCTAATGTCTTTTTCATATGTAATTCATTTGAGAATTCTATATGAAGCCCCCCCCCCCCAACAACCACCAACAGGTTATAAAGCGTAGATTATCTAAATCATATGAGATGAGATCAGTTTCGTTTTAATATGTAACTACCATTTGGTGTGAGTTTACTTCAAACCGTTCTCATTTATCAGGAGCCGTCTCTGTCTCAACACTTGGTATGTGGTTACTCAACTGGCAGAGCAGCGTGACGTCACTGGCCAGTTTCGCTCATCTTGGATCTCTTGGAGTTTTAGGACTGGTGACAGCCTTCCTCATTGAGTTACTCAGTAAGGGAGGGGAGAGAATCATACCGTCCTTCAGGTCAGTGAACGCTCTCATGTGGAGAGTTATGGTAACATGCTAACAATCTAACATACGAAGAAACGCCAATCGAGAAATGTCTCGTCAGTATGGTCCTATGAAAGTCTTAGTGACCATACTAATGAGATTTTGCAAGCTACGTGTTTTACACCGGGAATCAAAAATATTTAACCGTTATTTATAAAAAGGGGGACACAACTTGGTGCGGTAGTGCGCAGTGATACAAGTCTTTGAACTGAACGCCTATAAATGTGTCTGTTTTTATTAAGAGTATCTGAACGTCTTGATGTCAATTTCCCCAAACCACCAAAAGATTTCTTATTTTGTCATGTGAGAGTTAATACCTCAGACGGTGAAAAAAAAAAAGTCTTTCAAGTAAGTGATTGCAATCAAGTAATTTTTTAAAACTTGGTTTTATTGCACATTTCAGTAAACGGGCAGAGGCTCACATAAAGGCTGCAGCTGCCTGGCAGAGATTGGCTCAGAAAACCAAGTCATACAGGATACAGTTGGACAACCCCAAGTTGGATATTAGCACGTACGTGTTTTGTTAAGTTCTGACCATTTCTGAATTCATTTGAACAATTTTGAATATAAATGACTTTGATTTCTCTTTCATTTTAAGTATCAAACAAACCTTTAATATCCAAATCATTATTGAGTAGAAGGGCCAACCAGATAATTTAATTTAGTTACCTGATGATGAAGAGTTGTAAAACATTTTTTCAAATTACATAGAACATAAATAGCATTGTAAAATTTAAACAATACTTTAAATAACGATTTTGCTCAGATATGCTTATGTTAATGGTTTTGTTTAATATTGTCACAGGTTTGCCCAATGGTACGATCAACTCATTGAACAGAAAGAGAAACTCAGTTACTCAGTCATTATAGCACAGTCAACCTTTCGCATTTTTGATGATCCTAAAAGAATATTCACTATTCTCAAACACCAGAAACAGTTGTACCTACAGTTTGTGGCGCTTGAAAAAACGGATGCTAAAGATTTGCATGAAAAATATGCTTAAAAATATTGAAATGAATATTTAAATGCATCAATTATAAACATGTTTCTTTACAAAAAAATCAGAAAACACTTTAAGCACAAATAAATAATTATGATATTAGAATAGTAAGATTAATTACTTTTTAAATTTATATTTAAGTCAAAGCTAGTCTATGATTTTTTAAAAAATTTAAACTTCCTTTTTTAAAATTAATAAATATTATTGAACGACTTGCTTTCAATAAAATAAAATTTTGAAAAATAAAAATAAAAGGAAAATAGTTATTATAATAATACAACTGCAACTAGCTACACCCACCAGGTGGTCTGAGTAAAACTGGGGGGGGGGGCGCCCACGCGGTGGTATGGTCCGCCCCGGGCATCACACATTTCGAGGGCGGCATTTGGGGGCATTTGAAAAGTACAGCCATATCGATAACCTCCCTTTTTCTTTTGAAGGGTTACGACCAAAATGAAACAAAAATATTCGTAATTTAGATAATTAACCGGTCGCAAAATATTTGTTTGATTGAGTGGTTGTTATAACTAACGCAAACCCGTTCAACAATTTAAGATTTCTCAAAAAAGGTATCGATTAGTTGGAAAATTAAGTGGTATACATCACAGATAACGCTTCAATATGAAAATTACACACAAAACACATCACCGTTGGGTGGAATAATATGTGTTATTAATATCGCCCCAAACTGTTTTTACGCAGAATTTTGACATGCGCAGAATGAGTAGTACTACATTGCATGGTGGTTCAAATATTGTATTTAACTTGAAAGTAGTAATTTCAGTGTTTCAGTTTTCAGAAAATCACTGTAAAAGAATTGTTAAAAATTAAATTTATTTTGTTTTTATTCCATTTAAGTTGCAGAAATATTTTTTTTCTTTTTTAAAAATTAAAATTCATTAAAAACGATTAAAGTAATGCGTGAATAATGTGAATATGACAAGAATAGGAAAATATTCAAATTTCTCCGGTAATAAATACTCCCATAACATAAATAATTTCGAAAAAGACATACTTAAAATTTCAAACGTCTTGGAAAAATTGATGTCTGAAGCAGTAACAAGTAAAACGAGATCAGATGCTGGAATTTTACTCTATTCAAGGCATTTTTTTTCTATGTTATATCAATTTAAGGGGACCCCGTCGTCACAAATGTGTGAATCTCCCACTCCCAGGAGCGTGACGTCAATTATAGACGGCCCCTAAAAATGACGGAAAATTGGAGACCGCCCCGGGCGGCAAAAGATTTAGCTACGCCACTCTAAAGCTGCATTTATTTTTCTCTCTAAACCTTAATAACCATTCTTGAGTCTACCTAGAAAAACAGGTACGCAACCTTCAAACTCATTAAATCTGGTCTTATGTTCAAACAAATCTAAAGACGAGGAACTGTGCAATATTCTAAAGACCTAGGATACATTTTAGAATCTGGTATATCACTTATTTAAAATATATTTTTAAAAAACGTGTTTTAAAATAATGCTTTGTGCAATTGATACTAAATATCGCTGACATTTAATTGGGCTAAAACTTTTTTCAGTTAATGAACAATTTATTAGCAACATATCAGAAGACTATTTCTAAATTATATCTTCACCTATTTTAATACTAAATTCAACCAGAAGACATCCAAATATCAATCCATGAACCAATGAATCGGTGAAAAATCTTCAGATTACCCCCCTTTGTTGTCTTTTTTTTCTCTTCTAATTTGTAAATGAAGGGACCATGTGACTTAATCTGATCATTGATTGGTTAAAACTCTTTACAATCGTTTGCCGTCAAGTTCTATTATGTTGTATTATCCGTTGGAGTAATCGCTACGGGGCCGTCCATAAATGGCTCTAGCGATTTTGGCCGATTTCTCACTCCCTTCCTACCTCTCGTCCCCCGATGTCTCAAAAACTTAGAATCCCCCTCCAATATGACGTCACAAAGCTTTGACGCTCGCCCCATAAAAGCTTTAATTTCTATTTGAAAATTTGAATGTTTCAAATCACTATTTGTCATTTAAGTATATATTTAGTGTAAAGCTGCACTCTAATATTGTAGCACACATGAAGCCATGTAAAACATCATAAACTAAACTAAGAAAGCAAATATTTAAGTGGAACTTTAATATAAAGTTGAGGGTTTTGATGTGACATCACATTTCTCGAACACCCCCTCCCCCTCGTCACACATCTTCACCCCTTTAGGTGAGTGAAATCATTTATAGTAAAACAGAAAACTAATATTTTATGTAGATCTAATTCTTTGAAAAATGATGAAAAGGAAATGATACAAATTTATTAAGCATGACATTTACATGTGTTGGGTTTTTAAGATATATAACTATTCACTATGTTTTTCTGTGTAAACAATCTTGTCATTAATGATTTAGCTTACCCTCATAATTTATCTTATCTTATCTTAAGATATACAGACGCTCCTTCTATGCAGAAGATAATTGCGTCCACAGACCATGAGAGATGATCTGTTGGCAAGTGATGCAGCGGTCACAGGCCACAGCTATAGGGGTTCCACGCATTACCCCAGCCGCCTAACTATTGTCTAGTTAGGTACCCATTCGGAGCTGGGTGACTCGGGGACTCCTCAGGCCGCGAGAACAAATCCTGTGGATTCGAACCCGTGACCATCGGTATGACAGTCGAGAGCGCTACCTCTCGACCACCACGTAGAAAGATTATAGATAAAAATAAGAGCGTTTTCAAGAACTAAACCAAATACATCATAGAAGTTCATATTTGAGTTTAAGGCCCAAATACAAGAATCTAGAATTAAATTGTTGCTTGTTAGTTTTATACGACCTTATGATTTAGAGGACTGGTCAGCTAAACCTGGTGTGTTATATTTATCTGGGTGCATAAACTTCACATAATTTACAAAAATGTTAAAAATGTATGGCAATTTTTTGGAAAAAGGTTAGGACAAGTTTTTGAAAATATTTAGGAGAGAACAAAAATTAATTTTCAATATGAGATGGCAAATATCATATTTATATCATAAAAGAGCAACTTTACACACAAAAACATAAATCTTGCTGCCTTTTCTTGTCTATTACTGGTGAAACCTGACATTAACATAAGTGAAGTTTTGAGAAAATACAAAACATGTAAACCGTCATTTATTTTCACGTTCCATCTCCAAAACTGAGCTGACAAAACAACAACAGCAAAATACTCTGTATTAATATGATACAAAGAGCTGCACACATGTTAAATGTCTCTGTCTTTTATCAGCTCCCCTCGCCCTCGTTGACAATCTCCTCCTTGCCACTCTGCATGTCCAGGTACCTCTGAAAGAGGAGTTTGTTCTGCCTGAGAGGCTGCACCACCTCCTTGGGGTCATCAAAAAGTCTGACCGTGGATTCCGGAACGTTGACGATGATACTGATCTCCTCCTGCATCTGGACGAGTTCTTTGTACCAGGCAGCGTACTGCGTGACGTCATGGCGGGGATCGTCCATTAGAATCCTTAAACACAAGTCGAAATATACATTTATCATTGACAATAAATCTAAAAACACAAAATTAAAATGAGAATCAATGGCAAGACAATGTGGAACCTATTAGCCGAATATCTGCATTGATGTTCCCTTTATGTTTCGTTAGTCCATGTTCAAAGTTGCACGGCTGCGCGGCTTCGGGCCGATAACTGCGTGGCAGCTACGCAGCTTAAAGGGGACATTGGTGATGACTCAATGTTGAGTTGCTACTTTATAACATAATAATATAAATAATATAAGAATTTAGCACACGCAACCACTGCTCGAAGTGCTATCATGAAACCATTAGTCCAAGTGCTATTGTCAACCACTGTTCTTAGTCCCATCGTCAACCACTGTTCTAAGTGCTAGTGGCACGATTCAAAAAGCTATGTTCAGGGTAAGGGGCGTTTCATTAACGTTTTGCCCCCAGCTTGTCGTGTCGTTGTTGTACCACATGGAGATTCCTTTAAAATGATCAACATTTGATGTATATTCTAAATTGATGTCAGTCTCTTTTACCCATAGAATTAGAACTGACTTTTCAACAAAGCTTTCATGACTAGTAGATTAACTAGAGGAAATGAAGCTAACAAACCTGTAAGACTGCGTGAGCCGCGCCAACCTCTGCCAACCTGCTGCTGCCTTCTTGTGTCTGTCCGCCTTGTCGAAGAGGGTTGGCAGTGTCCTGCTTCTTCCTTTCCCGGCAAACTCGAGCACCACGGCCAGGGGGAGGCCAACCAAACCAGCAACCCCAAGACGACTGCCCAACAGGTTGGCCTTCTTGAGGAGACCTATTCCCAGACTGGCCACAGAGCTGACTCCCATGACCTGCGGTACAGGAGCAAAGTATACGGGCATGAGAAGAATTGTTCGGTAAGAGATGTATATTTAAGAATCTACAGTAGATATTTGTGAGGTATAGCATGTTGGAATTCATGATACATTCTTAACATTATACATCAGTGGTTCTTAACGTAGGTTCGATCGAACCCTAGGGGTTCGGTGAGTCAGTCGCCGGGGTTCGGCGGAGGGAGGTCAAGACAGCACCCGACTCAAGGCATCTATATTACTACTAATAATGAAGGGTTCGGTGAATGTGCATATGAAACTGGTGGGGTTCGGTACTTCCAAAAAGGTTAAGAACCACTGTTATACATTGATTCTTGTCTTAATTCTACGGGAGTTTTGTTATTAAAAAAAATTGAAAATTTTGAAAAACAATAGAATGTCACTTGAAAAAGTTTCAATCACTTCTTTTACCTCGAGACTTTCTTTAGTCAAATATTAGTTTAAAAAGCAGTTTAGCAGTAAAATAATATTTTTTTGTGTTGAACAATTAAATTGTATTTCAATTCCTATAAGAAATAAACACTATGAAGAATGTTATAGAGTCTCCGCAAGCTATTTTTCTGCTTCAAGTTTTCTATTATTATATCAAAACTTCATATAATTACACGATTTCAATGAATTAAAAATTTTAAGTTTTGTGAATAAGCCAAGAACACAGATCGCGAATAAATCACCAAGACATCTTACATCAACCCTGGATGATTTAGATGGTAACGACTATCTCTCTATATAACGTTAGTTCATGGTTTTAGTATAGTGTCACAATCTATCAGCTAACCTCTGCAGCACTTTCAACGTAAAAACTTTTCTGGTCATGTTTTGAAGCCTCGTGTTGATGCATCATGGCAGCTCTTTCGGACGTGAACTCCATTTCGGCGTACAACATGTCGTATTCCTTCCAAGCCTGCTTCTTGAATTCTGCTAGTTCCCGGGGGATCCCTGATCCCTGATCTTGAGACATTTCAATTGTTTATGTTTTGAATTATATCCCTTGATCTTTTGATTTGTGCTGAAAAAAATGAAAATTTAAATTTCCCCTTTAAATGTATTATTGAAATGGAATTCCAATATGGCCGCCTTTTTGACAGTTTGAAAGCCATCGAAACAATCAAAGTATATCATTTAAACCAACGAAGTGAAATTCTACTATTATCTAAACAAAATTGCTATTGACCATGAATCTCTCAACTATTACATCTCTACATCCACCCCACCTGCATCTTAACTCGCTAGCATACACCACCTCAACATCCACCCAACCTGCATCTAAACTCGTTAGCATACAACATCTCTACATCCACCCCACCTGCATCTAAACTCGTTAACATACAACATCTCTACATCCACCCCACCTGCATCTAAACTCGTTAGCATACAACATCTCTACATCCACCCCACCTGCATCTTAACTCGTTAGCATACAACATCTCTACATCCACCCCACCTGCATCTAAACTCGTTAGCATACAACATATCTACATCCACCCCACCTACATCTAAACTCGTTAGCATACAATATCTCTACATCCACCCCACCTGTATCCAGTACCGCCGAGAGGGGGGGCAAATGCAAACACACCCACGCGGGTCCAGATTGAAAACAGATTAATAGAAAATCACGGTACACTCGCCCCACATGGGATGAATGTTGTCTTTTCTCCGACCACCTAGGCGTTTGCCCCGCCCACTCTCTGCTTTCATATATAAATTCGCTCTGTCATCTCTCATTTTCACTTTCTTGGATACTTTGGATTTCACCGCAGCTAAGTTTCTTCATTTTATTTTTTATTTTTATTTTCGTTTTATTTGTGTATTGTATGTTCGTTGAAAAAGGCTCTTTGCCGAAACGTTCGCTGTTTTGTTACGTCCGGTCAGGCTAACCCTTACCTTGTTTACGTCTTTTCCATTTAATTTTCTATAAGCCTGATTGCAGTCCTACCCCTCATTTTGTTTACTCTTGGATTTCATAATGCTAATAAGTTTTACTTATTTACGAACCTCTTTTTGTTTCTTTGTTCGCCGAGGAAGACATTTGCTGCGTCTTTTGCGGGCCTACTCATACTTTTTACTAATTTGTTGTAGCTTTAGTGCAGAGGCCGGCAAATTTTTTTGCCCGTTACCCCAACATCTGAAATTTTCTGTTGACTTTAACCCGAAGGCTTGGAGTCGAATGCATTTTATATTTCCCAAATGAGTCTGCATTACCCCCAATAATTCCCTTTTTACTCCAAATTGGATCATTAACCCCTGTTCGCCGACCCCTGCTTAAGTGTAGCCTCTCCCCACAACACGTTGACATTATACACGAAGAAGCCTTTCTACGATATTCTTTATTTCATGTCGGGGTATTTCCCCGGCTGTGATGTAGTGTTCAGTTTGGTGTACGGCCCACATCACCCATCCACCCATCCACCCATCACCCATCCACCCATCACACATCCACCCATCCACACATCACCCATCCACCCATCACCCATCCACCAAAAAAAACCATTGATAAATTAGAAAAGATTCATTACTGGAGAATATTCAAAACTCACAAGAGTGACAACATTAATTAAACGATACTCCAGTTCGTAATCTTTAGCAGCGACATTTTTTAGCAAGTACTGTTAAGGTCCGTGGCGTAGCGAGGGGGGCAGGGGGCAAATGCCCCGGGCGGCACTTAGCTAGGGGCGGAAAGTTCCTAGTTATAACTAGTGTATGTTTGGGAAAGTGTTACAAGAAAGTGGAGCTTTTTATAGCTATAAAAGAAAAGCCAAACATGAAATTACTTTTAAAAAATAAAGGAACTATCCTAAAGTATGCGAACGTTTCTTCCGACAAAACTTTCAAATTCTTTTATGCTAAAAATTATTCTGATACGAATGTTACTGTACTGACAAAACCAGATGCTTAATTAGTATGAAAACTCGACGCTGTTGTTGTGGTAACAGTTGATTCTTCAAATTTGACAGCATCTACTGCTGTAAAATCAAACATTACTGTTTCCTATCAATTTCAAACATGAGCCTATCGAATGCTCTGAGTAGCAGCACATTGTTTGGGGAAGGGGTGGCAAAATCCTTGTCAATAATTAGCTTCTAAAATTGAATTTTAAAAAAATAAAGTTTAATCAAATAAAAGACAAGTCAAGATTTAAAAAATTTAGAAATCTATAAAAACACGTGAACTTTTCTAATACCAAAACTACAAACTCCATACTAAATCTAGTCTTCTGATACAAATGCTACTGAGCTGAAAAACATAGAGGCTAAAGTATTGTACGAACATGACACTAATATGATGGTAGCTTTAATTGATTCAAGTTTGGTTTCAAAGTAAGTAAACTACTGGGGAAATAAAAACTGTTTGAGTGCTTAAATGATTTATTCTTCCAATTGCAAAGCATCGTATCGTAATTTTTAAGTCTTTTGTTTTGTGTCTTAAACAAAAATTAACTAAATTATGAATTGCATTAAATTAAAACTTGGCACACATAAATATAAAAGTACCCACTTATGAATAAGAGCTCAAAATTACCAAAGTTGTTTCAAATTGGAAGAAATCGGAAATCAGATTTTAAAAAAAAGAATACTAATAAAAGAATAAAAATTGGTCATTTTTTTAAAAGAAAAGAAAACGAAATGGCAAGAAGTTTTTGTTAGAATTTTTGACATTATTCAATCCAGGCTTTTTTTAAAATCACATAGAAAAAAAATACTGTTGCAAATAAATGCAATAATCTGGATCCAATGACCAATGAATTTGCTTGAAAAGTAGCCTACGATCGAGCACTCCCCGAACATCATCTGAAAAACTTGTCATCTCAAATTCAAACTAAGTTCATAGAAATTTTAGGAGACTTCGTGAAAAATCATCTTTCAGAAACAAGATACGAAATATCGTTTAAGGTATTTAATATTTTCCACATAATTAAGGATCAAACAAGTCCAGTTGGGTGATATGGAAAAATTGAGAAAAAAGTAGTCATTGTAGAATTTTTCAAAGATTTCATTCAAGCAAAATTGAATCTGCATACGACGTATCTGAAATGATTTCAAATGAATGATGTTCTTAAAAGAATGGACTGCATAAGCCCAACTTATGTTAATACTTTTAAATAAAGACGCAAAAACATAAAGTCTTAATATCATAACTCGCTCAAACAGTTCACTAACCCTAATTTATTTACATGATGCTCCAACTGAAACGAACTTTTAAACTATTTTAACTATACTAGACCGGTGCTACGCATTCTTTTCCATGTCTATACACCGTGGGAATATCTAATTGCTTTCTATTAGCAACGGATTTAACAGACTTCTGGATACAAAATAGTGTATAAACCATGGAACCACTTTTTGCTTATTTTGAAATCTATAGAATAACTGATTAGGCAGATAAATATCTCAACACATGAACAGATGCAGGAACTTTGTTGGTCACAATTAAATCTATTTATTTTAGACATTTGGAATCAGTACTTTATGAAGTCAATGATGCCCGAAATTATTTTTAAAAAGAAGAATAGTGATAAATACTTTGTAGAGGCTTCTCATAGAGAAACTAATGTAAACTTTAAGGATGCTTTGACATTTGCTAAAATTATATGTGGAGACTTCATCCTTTTAATCGAACATTCTAATCCAAGGGCGAATGAGCAAATATTTGGTGATTGAAGCGAATATGTATATAGATCTATGTTATGTAAAAAAATAGTTAAGAAGAAAGTTTTATTTATCATAAGATGAGATTACTGTAGAAGTTAATGGGGGGATTTGGCATTTATATAGGATTTGTAAAACCGGTATGATTTTCGTACTTCAGCCAATCTACTAGACTTTGGAATTAAGCCTTCAAATTAGGTTACTAAAAATATCTCACAAGCAAGGGATATTTTACCTCAAAGGTATATAAGAAAAAAGAATTAATTCATTCAAGACCGTTTGATTTATTCAAATGTATTACTACTTAGGCTCCAAGTTACCTTGCCTAAAATAATATAATTAAATCGAATGTTGTTTACAACTGTCTTAAGCTATGCAATATTTTATGGAAGCTTCTCTAAAATAAAGTTAATAAAAAAATTAAAATAAATGATGAATAAACCAAAATTGACTAATCTAGCTTATATTTGCTATTGAGCATAATGTGACTGACAACTTTGGTACATGAAAGGTTGTGCCAAATTTAAAAAAAACAACCCAGAAAACTTCAATTTTATTCAAGTAATGAAAGCGTGTCTGTTCATTTCTAATATAAAAATGTATAGTGTACTTATTAATACTTCCTAATAAAAACTATATATTCTTTATGGCTTTTATATAGTTTTTTTTTCCTTTGTNGGGGGGGTGGTTGGGGGCGGACGGCAAATTTGGGTTCTGTGCCGGACGGCACATACCGACACTACCACGCTGGTTAAGGCTATTTTCTAAACAAAAGATTGTGCAATTTAACTTTATAGAGCATCGTTTTTAGCTATATGCTAGTTTGTAATAATTTTACCAATTACATACCATTTCAGAATATTATACGCTTTGAATACAGATGTCAATGCAATTTTTAAAGAATGTTTCTAAAAACTTGATGGCAACCTTCCTAAACATCATGACTAATCAGTTGTGTTCTTGGGCCACAATCAGTGGTGTTCTTGGGCCACAATCAGTGGTGTTCTTGGGCCACAAGATAAAGAACTAAATCTAAATCGTATCCGTGGACTGTGATCACACATCTGTTACAAGGATGCTGCTTGCACACTTGAAAAGCAAATACATTTAAAAAAAAAAAAAAACCTGCATGTGAACACACCTAAGCGTTCCAGAGCACGTGTCTTGAGTGTGTAGTGAAACGGGCAATTATTCGGCTGCCCTTTAGTGGGATCATTCATGCGTGACCTACATTTTCGAAGCTGATTAACGTGACAGATTATGATAGAGAATTAAAGAGTCAAATAAATACAACCCCACCACCCACAAAACAACATTTCGAACATGGACGAGACACCAGAAACACGCTCTCTAAATGATAAATATATCTTCTGTGCTGATTTTAGACCCATCACTTACACGAATAAACAAATTAAAATATCAATATCTAATAAATATATTTATAAATCGAAAATGAAAATAAAATCTCACTATAAACCGCGATTCCACTGTGTTCCATACACAATACTTATAAACAATCCAGAATTCTCTAGATTCTGGGAAATTATAACTTTTTCATAATAATAAATATCTTTTGCTCAAATCTTGTAAAAAAACAACAACAACACTAACAGCAATTTACTCACATTGATGATTGTTCGTGTAGGCCAACTTTTAAGTCCCCTAAGACCTATAACGTAAACTTATGACTTGCCTTAATAAGGTTTTATTCCCTGCTCTAAACTTGGCAGAAGTTGCTCAGGTTTATAACGGTCCACGACCAGAAGCCGAGCAGAAGAGACAACTAAGGAAAGGTTTAACTTGTGATTATTATTTGTTTTGTGACTTTCGTTCAGTGGCATGGATACAAAGCGATTTTTGGCTCAACCCTTGGGGCGAGACAGATGAACACAATCAGGGGCGTAGACATCTGAAACAAAGTTCAAATGTTCACTGAAAAAAGCAAGGAAGTGATTTCGCAGGGAGCACCAGGTGCCACGATTTCCCCTTTGCCAGATTAACCTCCTCAAGGCCAAGGAGCCACACGTTTACCAGCCCATGCCTTTCATTGGCCAAAGATAACATTTCTGTTTGTTTTATATCGAGAGACGGTTTTATGGACCAACTGCCGAGCTATGCGTCGTTGGTCCAAGTGCAATAACATTAACCAAGTTTTATTTTACACTAGCAAAATACCCATGCTGTGCAGCGGAAAGTAGAAATCCAGTTAGCGTTGAGAACCGGCGTAACAAATTTCTGGAAGATGGGGCCATAATAAGCAAAGATCATTGGAAAATTTCAAATATGGTGACATTGACGTTTGACATCGGCGTCATACCACCGAAATAAATACGTTCATGGGTCCCGGTAAGCGCTGGGAAGCCGCCTTTCAATTTTCGTGAAGATGGGGCCAGAAAAATGAAAGATTAACATGGCGGACTTTGTCGACCGTTAAAATCATTGCGCATAAAATTTCGAAATTAAACCTGCTTAACTTTTGGACATGAGAGTTTTAATAACCTTCGGTTTCAAAATATTGAACATCTAAATCTTATTTCTTAAGTTTGACCAAGAAACATCAATTGTACTCAGGACCATTCGAAGGAGTGTACTCACAACATTTTAAAAGTTACATGGCATAATATTTGTACAGCTTATATAAGAAATAAAATGATATTAATTTTTAGGGCCACCGGGCCCAATCGGTACAATATGTGAATTTCAAAACACATATTTTTGTCAATCTGGATCGTGATGGATATACTTGTTTTTAAATTTGTCAAGGTCGTGTAAAATTGAATGAGGAATAAAATGAAAATAAGGGCCACCAGGAAAAAGCGGTACAAGATCTGCATATCTCAAAAGGCCTGGTGATTTCAATCTAGGTCATGGCGGAGGTATGTGTTTATATATTATTAGTCTAAATGTTTAAAATCTAATGGGAAATAAAGCTTTAAAAGTATACGCAAAATTATTTCGGGCCCCAACCACGAAGGAACAAATATTAGGGGTTTAATGCCCTTTCGAATTTTAATACAGGGCATCAAAATTTTACCTCTAATTCTGCCAATAATCCATTCATTTATCCAGTATCCACTAAAAAAAAAGCAAACTCTATGTAACTAATGTTAGTATAGTATAATGTTTCACTCTTATATCTTTATACGCGTGAAGCCATGTAAAACATCATTTAATCAATTGTAAGCAATCAGCTATTTATATGAAACTTTTATTTTAAATTGCGTGTTTTGTCGTGGCGTCACAATTCGTAAAATTTCCCCTCATTACACATGTGTGACTCTCCTCCCCCTGAGTGACGTCATTCATGGACGGCCCCATAGCTAATATTTGTAAAAAACTAAATTTGGGCCCCATACCCCCCCATGATTGGTTATTAAAATATTTTTTCCCTCTCTTATTACAATCGCAGGAGTGTACTCAGCAATTTCCCAAAATTTATTGATTCTACCTACCTTTGAATTTGGAGAATTAGTGATGAGTGAGTCAGTCAGCTGATGCCAAGCCGCCTTTACTGGGTGGACTGAGGGACAACTAATGTCAGGTAAAGGTGCCCATCAGATCTGGGTGGACTGAGGGAGAACTAATGTCAGGTAAAGGTGCCCATCAGATCTGGGTAGACTGAGGGACAACTATTGTCAGGTAAAGGTGCCCATCAGATCTGGGTGGACTGAGGGACAACTATTGTCAGGTAAAGGTGCCCATCCATCAGATCTGGGTGGACTGAGGGACAACTATTGTCAGGTAAAGGTGCCCATCAGATCTGGGTGGACTGAGGGACAAATAATGTCAGGTAAAGGTGCCCATCAGATCTGGGTGGACTGAAGGACAACTATTGTCAGGTAAAGGTGCCCATCAGATCTGGGTGGACTGAAGGACAACCAATGTCCGGTACCCATCAGATCTGGGTGGACTGAAGGACAACCAATGTCCGGTACCCATCAGATCTGGGTGGACTCAGAGACAAACTACAGGAACAACCAGATATTTGTACCCACGACTTTTGGTACGACTGCCGGGCGCACGTATGGGCCCCGCCAATAGGAAATGTTTGAGCTCGAAGTCAACATCGCTTGTTAGGCCAGTAAACATCTGAGAGCTGTCGCTATTATCCCCCCTCCACAACCCACACGTTTAATTTTTTTTTTAGTGAAGAAATATTTGTCACCTGCCTTATTATAATTTTTTTTAAAGTATTTTTTTAAAAAATTAAACAAAGTTATAAAATGCGAAACAAGTTATAACACTCAGAAGCACCCAACAACCCCTTCTACATAGTAGCATCCCGCAGAGCCTGTTACTTGTAAAGCCATCAGAAGCACCCAACAACCCCTTCTACATAGTAGCATCCGGGAGATGCTGTTACTTGTAAAGCCATCAGGAGCAAACAAATTAAAATCTATTTTTAAATGCTTCTTTCCCACTTGGGATTCAATCTTGTTAGTCTAATTTTTGTTGACACCTTTTGATGTTGAATATTGCTGTGTTGAGTTAGCTATTGAATTACTTCCTGGCCAAACATTAATATTGGATCATACAAAATACACCTTCATGGGTGTGTGTGTGTGAGTGTGTGTGTGTGAGTGAGTGTGTGTGTATGAGTGTGTGTAAATGAAGAGAGGAAAGAAAAATTATTATATATTCAATTTCAATGCAACAACCATCTTGACTAAAACATAATTTATCAAGGCCAAAGTACTGGGGGAGAAAATAACTTACATTTTCAAAGGGCTAAACTTAAGAATTTCTTCTTTTAAAAAAACAGCTGCAAGCAGAATGTATCTTTATAGATTACTGGCCAATGATTACATCTAGCATCACTCATTGTAAGCACTCTCTCCATGTTCCCTTTCATTATTTTGACTTATTCATAACTAGTAGGGTATTGTAGAACATACCTTAAACAAAGTGAGCTTTAAAAGGAATCTTCTCTTACAACAAAAACCCTTAGAAAAATTCTTAATTTCTTTTTTTTTTTGGATTAAAAAAAATGTTTTTAAAATGTTAGACTAATATTTAAATTGAGAATGCCACCAATAACTATGTATCCATGTAATTGATGATCAAGTCAAGACAAAATGTGTTGTACTAACAAGAACATATTTATTGGGCTCACATCAATCCACATTAAATACAGTATGTTCAAACATTAAGAATGGTACAACAGCCAATACAACACTCAAGAGTTATGGAAGATTATGTCTTCAGATAAGAAGAATGGAAAAAAAAAAGAAGAAATTAACATAAATAAACCTGACAATCCTAAAATGGTTTTAAAAAAAAAAGAACAAAAACAAACAACAGATACACAGATGGAGGACATGGTTTTAAGACAAAATAATTATTTCCAATGGCTTGAATAATGATAAAAATATTGTTAAAGTGACCATTGTTTTACCACAATGAATGTTCATAGGTTGTGTCATTCATTACAAGTTAAGAATGAATACAATAATATAATTCTATATGTAGCAAGTTCAAATGATAAGCTAGAGATAATATGATGGCTATATACAGACTAATTAGGGTTATGATCTATTTACAGTTGATTTATATGGAGAAAAAAACAACACATTTATTTCAAGTACTGAATACTGTTTTAAAAAAATTTAAAAAACAAAACAAAAAAAACAAGACTTGATTACTGACTTTGAAAATGGTTGTTTAAAGTTTAATTTAAAATAGATTGAATCAAACAATATGTCACATTTAAATCAATGAAATAAGGTATATACGATCAATATGTGTATAAGGGTAAAGTAGAAGACAATTTGATTGTTACTTATATGTGCATTCAAACACCTTGTAACAATCATCTCAGTACATTTCAGTAGAAAGATAATTAATAAAGAATTTTTAAAACAATTTTATTACTGAATTTTCATCTCTTAGTTAAATGATTATTAAAAACATGTAGCTTCCAGACCACATTGAACCATATATCCACATTACTCTTCTGTTACGACCCTATTACTTCAGATATACTTTTACCTGCAAAATAAACCATTTCTGGAATGGGCCATGTTAAAGATGCAACTAATATTTAAAATCTTTATAAGGTAATTTTTAAAAAAAAGTTACTTGAAAAAACAAAAACAACAACAACCGTTTAACAAAACATTTGTTAGCAGAGGACATGGTGTTTTTGAAATGAGACAGTGAACTGTATTAGCTACAACAGAAATCTTGTGACAAAAACTTGCTAAGTCTTCAATTAATGGAGTTCATAATTTATTGATACCATACAGAATATACATCTTCTTTTGGGGAGACAGGCTTTCATTTCTATTGTCAAAGAATAATAAAGAAAGAAAGACAGAAAAAACAAAACAGTAATTGCATCAGACTCAAATATTTGCACCAATCATCAGATCCAGGCCAAAAAATCCAGTGCACTAGCCACACCTTGAAAGCAGTCATCAAAATACTAGCACAGTGATCCAACTGCACACGTTCCACTTTGTGTGTGTGTTCAAGTGAGACATATAAAGATTGTAAAATAGCATTTAAAAACAATATGACCTCATGTATTTAACTAATAATCTCAAGTGGGTTAAAGACTGCTCCAGTCTCCAGGAATGGAACACTGATGTGATAATGACATCAAAGTATTACAAGTAATGATTGAGGTTTATCCAAGAAATGACATTTACATATTTGTCAACATCTTATTCAGAGATGCTAATGATAATTATTCTCTAAAATAAGGATGTTAAATAAAATAAACAATACAGTCACAAATGGGAAGCTTGAGAAACTATATCCCCTTGCTGCAAGTGTCTGGCCAGTTAAAGAGTTTGCTGACTGACCACCTATTTTACTGACCTACTGATCCATGTATGAACTCGTTAAACTAAATTTGAATGCCAGTATTTTCTTCAGTAAATAACAGGCCATGAAGAACTTAGCACAGACATAAACTTTAAAAAAATGAAATCAGATATATAGAGTACTAAAACAGAGTTCATTTTTAAAAATTATTTCATAACAACAACAACAAAAAAGTGTGTTAAAGCTACTTTGTTTTATATTAAAAAATTTAAACTGCTCCATTAATTTGTTTTGGTTTATTTGTTAACACCAATAAATTTCATTACTTTTTATTTACATGCATTGGGAATTGGTAATTACAATGTCAATTTTCTACTGTCAATGAATATTTATAGTTTTTTGCCCCATGTTAATACCATATTTATAAAAAAAATTACATGCCTCAACTAATTTAAAAGCACATCACACCAAAATCCAATAAATAAAACCATTACTCTTTCATGAATTTTGTAGATGGAGTTTTACTTCCTCAATGAATAATCTATCATATTATCAGGTTACTTAGAATTACAAGTAGATTGGACATGATTTGAAATGCAATGACTTTGGAGATGTCATTGTAAAAGCTCATGTCTGATTCCCTGTCACCACAACTTATTCTTGTAGCCAAAACCCCATGGAAGGCTATTTTAACAAAATTACATACTATTGGGTTAAAATTACAAAAAAAAAAAAAACAACCCCATCTCTTATAAAAAAAGAAAATTAAGCTTATCGTGTATGTGAACTAAAAATTCATGAAAATTCCTATTGTGTCTAACTGCTCTTTGCATTAGGTCACCTAGAAGAATATCTTGAGTTTTCAGGAATTTCTAATAATACATTTAATAAGGCTAAGATCTTTTTAAAATCCTTTTACTTTGATGCATATTATTATGAAGCTAGTGTGTGATGAGAATAGCATGAAATGTTCCTATTAAGATGTGTAGAGCTATGAATGCACACAAGATAATAACCAAGTAAATCGTTAAATGCTACTCTGCTAACAACTATTACTGTCAAGGTTGTTGTATGACATGTATGGAGATTGGTTAAAATGAAAAGGAAACTTGATACAGAATGATACTGACTGTTCAGGAATACAATGTCTATATATTTATTTAACTACCATTACATGTGGACAGAGATATTCAACAATTTCTCATGACACTATAAGACATCATAAATGACTTTTTAATGTCAATTACTGTCAACATTAAAAAATGTTGCATTGGACAGGCTAATAACTATTTTGTTACCCAGGATTTAATAAATTAAATTTGTATGTGCAGAAAAATATGACCCATTAGGGAAACAAAAGTCCAAATTGATGAGTAATTTCACTAACAATAATGGAATTAAATATATAAAAATGTGAAAGAGTATATATACAAATCAAATAAATTTTAATTTTATAAACACTTATATAAATGAATTTTATTTATTACACAAGCTAGGCTAGATTTTTGTCTTTAAAGGGAATTTCCATCAATTATATTACAGGGTGTAAAGTTTCAGTTGAAAACTGGGCTAAAAGAAGCACAGGAAGAAATATTTTAAAAAAACTCTGACCAAATGATTTTGAACAGCCAATGGGTGAGTTGGTTATTTAAACAAACTGGTATCAGATCAGACACTGCTATATTCATTACCTCAGCTCTTTCTTTCTTTTTTTGCATAAGAACATCAACCAAATTATATCCAGCCTGCATAAACAGTGTATCTAGTTTTAATACACACCCCTCCCCTTCTACCCTTGGGCCTAAACATCAGATATGCTTAGTGACTGGCTGACTAAAACCATTTAAACCAAAGTACATTAAATTAATTCACAACTTGTTGAGCCCACCTAACAGAAATGATCTCACTGTTTAGGTTTAGCAAACATAACCATATATGTGACTCATTAATTGCAGCACAATTATTTATATAGCAAATATAATTGTTCACATTCAGCCAATTATAAAAAAAGAGTTGTAAATAAACATGACATATTATTATATATATATATATATATATATATATAGGGCTATTTGAGAACGAAGAAGAAAAATATAGGGCTGAAATTTTGGTCAGTATGATACACAACAAGCAATGGATGAGTTTGCACAATTTATAATCTATAAATTTCTAATTTAATACCTTCAAATAAAAAGTGCAATAGTCAATTGGCACCAAGTATTCATCATTCAACAATAAATGTTATTTTAACTCAAGTGCACTAGCTAATCATTTAAGAAATATCTTGCTTGCTAATATGTTACAAACAATGAGAAACATATGTTTAAAGCTGAGCTCTCCTCTAGTCAAAGAAAAGAAAATTCTATTTTTGTTAAAATCTACATTTGGTCTTGATCTACTTATTTTTAAATAAAACCTAGTGGACCAAGTTCATGTATTGAAATTGAGAGAGAGAGAGAAAAGAGTTATCTTCCCATTTTCCATAGAATGGCTAAAAATAGTTAGTGTATAGAGCAGTGATGACAGAGACAGAGATATATTGAGGGTGTCAAACTAACAAATATCATGTGTGGATGTGGCCATAGGCACAATTTTACATTCAAACCTTGAAATTGGTGTTAAGGACTCAGGAAGATTTAAAAAAAAAAAAAAAAGAAAGATATATTTCCAGAGATAAGTAGGAGTAATGGCGCCAAAAACTATATATTAAATTATAGATGAGATCAGCAGAGATTGTACTTAGGTAACAAGTAGAATCTTTGACTAGTGTAATCTAGATATAGAATTTATTAAAAACTGAGCTCTAAAACTTTTCTAATCAATAAAACTTTTCTTTTAATTTTCACATTCAGAAATTTTCTTACACATTAGTCCACTATAAATTACTTTGTTATATAATTGTGGGATTTGGTAATATTCAATTCATTAACATTTACACACCCTTTAAATTATAAGAATGTTATTGCCATCATTTATGATGTATGTTTTGTATACTGAAAAATAACTACTCCAACTTATTAATGATAATAAATTATATAACAAATTAAAATAATCTTCTAACATCCACCACATTCATATATAATTTTAAAAAATCAATTTTAAAAATGTAATGAAGTTAGAGTGTAGTAACAATTAGAAACTAGTAGACCATTGTCAATTTGATATAGATTTAAAATAATAAATTCTATCACAGAATTTTGAAATGATCCACACACAAAATTTGGGTACTCAAAATACATGCATTTCAGCATATGAGTTGAACTATCTAAATAAAATCCAAGATTTGCATACTGCTAAACAAATGATTTAAGATATTCCAAGATAAATTATTTTTTCAGAGCTTGAAAGTTCCATTTAGCCTATGTTTTCTTGTCAGAGTTTTCTATTATTATTTAATTGTTAAATGTAAAAAACACTATGAACTACAGTTTTACTAGTTCTATGCATGTACATTTCAATTTGATAGCATTAGTAAAGAAATTGAGAGGATAACTCTTTTTTTTAAAAGATCAATATTTTTTCTATACATCAGGAGAAATAATACTCAGCTGATAGATTTGTAAATGTCTTTGTTAAGCTCACACAATATTTACATCATCATTTTTTTTTATTGACAAAATTTACACTTCAGACATATCTAGTTGCTTTGAAACGTTACATAAATTCAAAACTTAAAATCTGCATTGCCCTTCAAAAACAAAATTTTGCTCATTTACAAAATATGGGTTTTTTGTTTGGCCAACATATTTGTTCAGTCAATGATAGCCTGCATCCTATACTATAAACTGATATAAATACATAGACAAAAATTAAATCATTATATCATATACATAACTCAATTCTTCATTTAACAAATTTTTAACAAATGAAACATGACAAAAAAGATCAAAATATTTCAAATCAAATTAGTCAAAATTTGTCACTGATAATTTCAGATAGATAAATATATTAAAAAAAACATATAGCATATTTTTTAAAGCTTAACTGAAGTCCCCTTTTATTCTCACAAGAAATCATGGTTGTGACACTATTTGTATCAATCATTGAACTCAGGATTGATATTTTAGCTCTATGTCTACAGACCAATAACCTCCTCAAAGTAGCATGCAAGAGAATCCTTAGAGAAAAGCATTACATTGACAAGAGTCAATTTTGTTGGCATGCATTAAGGTTGTTTTCTACATTGCTGTTATCTAAATAAAAGTTTAAAAAAAAAACAACTAGAAAATGTGATTAATGCTATGATTGCTGACTTGAAAATTTGTAACTTCAAAATAAAATTTTACAGATATCAGCAACACCATGTGACAGAGAATACATTTAAATTGAGTAAGTGGATTTTTTTCAAAAATAGGCCCAAGAGGGAAAAAAGTATCGCAGAGAAAAATACAGCTATCATTTGTTTTTCATCGTGTCTTAAAACTTAAAATTCACTGCTTACATGTTTGGAAAACTGTCCAAAATAAAAACAATTTAATTAAATTTTTCTTTTCCCTGGTAGATACTCTTTCACATGGTTACACACATGACGTGGTGGTCGAGAGGTAGCGCTCTCGACTGTCATACCGATGGTCACGGGTTCGAATCCACACGAAGGTGAGGATTTGTTCTCGCGGCCTGAGGAGTCCCCGAGTCACCCAGCTCCGAATGGGTACCTAACTAGACAATAGTTAGGCGGCTGGGGTAATGCGTGGAACCCCTATAGCCGTGGCCTGTGACCGCTGCATCACTTGCCAACAGATCATCTCTCATGGTCTGTGGACGCAATTATCTTCTGCATAGAAGGGGCGTCTGTATATCTAAGATGAGTATTCCATTTGAAATATTAAAAAAAACACCAAAAAAAAAAAAACACTTCTATTTCTTCGTAATAAGAAACTTTTGCCACTTTTAAATTGAAAATTATTACTAAATTTGTTTTTTTTTTTTTTAAAAAAAAACAACTTTGTAATTTGTATGACAAATCAACATAAAGAAATTTAAATAACTTTATTCATTATGTTTATGAAAAACAAATCCTTATCAAATAACATGACTAGATTTTTTTGGAAAATAAGTGTTTCAAAATGGTGCTCATTAGAAAAATAAAAATAAATCAACCAAATGTGTGCAATAAATAGTTTTAAAGTTAGGGAATCAAAGGCCTTTGAAATTAACGATTGTTAAATTTTTTTCTTATAATGAGTTATGTTTTAAAATTGACGAAGCTAAATATTATTTTATTAAAAATAGAGGAAACAAAAAAAAAATGAATAAGTAAGTACAGATATTAGAGGGAAAAAACAAGCTAGAGCTGGAAACTTTGGCAAAGATGCTTTTAAGTGAACTATTCAGGAATGAAAATCATGATGAATCCAGCATAGAGAAATAAATTCATTTTTGGACTTGATTTCACAATGTTTGTGATTTTTTAGTGAAAATTACAGCAGAAGTACTTGATTACACATAACTTTTAAGTTATCTCTAACTATTATTTGTTTAATAAGGCCTTGCGAGCAGTGACCAAATATTCATCTTTTAGGTAGACAATAAATAAATGTCTATTATAAACAAAAATTGTGAACTATAATTATGAGAAAAAATGAACTTCATTATTTAGTTTTCTATAATTAACCCTATTAACTTGTAACCTGGCTAACAGAAACAAACATTATTGTGGAAACAACTAAAATGGATGAACTCAAAGGCAAACAACTGTGTTTAAAAAAATATATATCATATAAATAATCTAATGATTAAAACTCATGAAAATAAATATTTAGTAAAAAAAATTTAGTTAAAAATGTTGAGTTTAACATAAAAAAATTATTTGGCAGTGTCTTCATAAACACATTCTGTTTATATCTGTCAAAACAAATGTCAATTTATTTTTCATAGCACTTTATAGCATTTCCAAGAAGGCTTAGAGAAAAATTAGTAAAGATAAAATTCTAAAATATAAATGGAAACTGATTATTTTGAAACTATCATATGTAAGTTTTCAATGCTGTTCTAGAAAAATAATTAGTAATTTTGACAAAATTTTACTCAAAGATTATGTGCACTTTAAAATTATTAGCACTTTATAAAAAGTCATTGAAACAAAAGGGAACTACAATAGCATTTAAGAAATACTGTTAATAGAAACAGTAATATAATTCAAATAAGACAATTTTAAAAAAAACTGAGGTGTTTAAAATTTGGTTTGGTTAAAGAAAACTAGAGTAAAGTAAAACCAGGTTGTTCAAAGACTAAGCCACTATGTTATATCCTAGTGTAAGATGGGTGATGCAATTTTTTAAAAAAATTCTGGCTTTTAAGAAATCATTAAAAAAAATTATTTTAAAGGATAGCTGAAAATTGACATGAGCAATAATTTGGAAGATTTACTATGAAAATGAAAAGGTTTAATGAAAAAAAAAGCATTTAAAACATACCTCCCATCATTTTTGAAAAGAAAACCAATCTAACATTTTGATAGTACTTACTATATGCACTGATAATTATTTTCCTCTGTAACATGTTAAAAACTCACGACACAGTGACATTGTCAGTGTTGAGGTGGAGCTGAAGGATTTCAGCAGTCATTTATATACCCAGGTGGTCAGTGGAGAATCACATCCAACAATGGTCTAACACATAACAATGGCTTACTTTTCTCATTGGAGAAGGCCAGCTTCCTTGTGCGGAGTCTCCAGCATTACACTGTGGTGCTCAGATCATGAGAAACCTTAACAACAAATTTTAACCACAAAGATACCTCATATCCTTGGTTGTTCCACACAGAAAAAGCTGCATAGAGATTGCTGTTTGAAAAGAACAATGAAGTTCTCAGGATGGCAACACTTACTGCAAATCGTAGCAGTTTTTTTTTCTCTTCAAGTAACATGTTTTTGATTTGAAGGTTGATTACCTTGTTAAAGAAATATGAAGTCTCAGGACCATTGATATAGTCTAGTAATGTAGCCTGTCGGGTTAGCTTTCTCTTTAACAATGTCAAGTTGATTGACAATGAGTGATTGGTCAAGAACAAAGTCAAGCTTTGTAAACTTATTTTAAACAATTAATTGTTGGGCCCTGGCCCAAGATGTCCAAATCCTTGGCTGTCGAGACCACTGGGGAACCCCATACTTGAAGGGTGGGGTGGATAACCATAGCTACCCCCCATCATAGATGATGGCATTATGGGCCACATAGACCCACCCATAGATGCTGGGGCTGGTGGTGCTGGGCCCCCCATCATCAACGGAGACATACTTGGGTAGCCAAGTGGTGGTTGGGAGTATCCCATCATACTCTGGGGTGGAGGTGGCATAATGGGCGAAGATGAGAACGGTAATGAGGAGCTCCCACTGTAACCTGTACCAAATCCCCCAAATGTGGATGGATTGCCATATCCACCAGTAGCCCCAAGCCCACTGGGGCTACTGAATGCACTCATGCCACTGTTGTAGTTGAGGCCAGTGTTACCCATTCCGCTGATTCCCCCAGCACCGTCAAGCCTGAACGGTTGTGGGTTTGCAGGGCTCTGGTGGGCCCTGAATGCACTTCCACCCATGCCAATGTCACTGCCCAGAGAGTGACCCAAAAGACCAGATGACATGTTGGGACCACAGTAACTGCCGAATCCACTGCTTAATCCTGGGCCAGATTCGTAGTTGGGGAAGTTGAGGGTGCTGCTCAAACTGTCAACATCTGGGCCGCCACCCCCAGCGTAGCTCTGGGAGTTGGTGGTGCTACTGCTGCTGTGAGTATTGTTGTTGGGCCGGCTGTTGGAAATGTCCATGAAACTTTTACTGGTGTCTGGAGTGTGAGTTGTGTGGCGGGGACTGGGCGCAGGGGATGGCGGCTTGTTGCTGCCACGTGGTTTATTGCTGTTGACTGGAGGCTTTGGGACGCTTGGGCTGTTTGTTCGTGGGGCTGCAGCAGTGCTTTTACTTTTCTTGGAGGTAGATTTGGTCCGCTGGGATGGCTTGCTGTTTGATTTACTGGCAGTTGATGTGCTTGAGTCAGATCCTAATAAAGTGAGAGAAAATGGGCTATCATCCCTGGCATTTCTGCCAAGTCCTGGATCTTGAAAACTTGATGGGTTCTGAGATGATGGCGTCGAGGACATGGGGTTCTGCTGAGGCTGGCTTTGAGATGAGAAGTTATCCCCAGAAGTTTCCCTGCCGTAAGGAGGGCTAGTGGGGTGGTGATAGGTTGAGGGCATGTTTGTCTGAGACTGTGGGTAGCCTTGATCTCCCTGGGGGTTGGGCATGAATGAAGACGAAGTGGTGGGGGCTCCGTAGTTCATGCCACCCATATCAGAATTAAATCCAAATGAACTGTTACTAGGACTATGGAAACTGTTCCCGCTTGCTGTGCTTCCAAATGGTGGAGGGTTTTGCTGATTTTGGCCATAAGAAGAGCCAAACTGAGATGGATTCCCTATAGATCCATACATCATGTTGCTTCCTCCTTGGTGCTGCTGGCTCTGCATTTGGTCTGGAGGAGGTGGCAGACTTTGACTGAATGAACCTGGAGGTGAGGGCATGAAGCCGGAGTGCATGCCCGACATGTATGGTGGTATGTGACTCTGCATGGGTGGTCCTAGTCCCTGCCCTATCATTTGTGAGTGCCCCATGCCATAGGGGCCCATACTGCCTTGGATGTAGGGGTTGCTCATATTGTTATACCCTTGGTTCCCAAAGCCCCCTATCTGATTCTGAGAGTGGCTGCCCCCAGACATCATGCTCTGACTTGAGCTGCTGTCGTCTGTGCTGTTGTCCTGGACAGAACTCATCCCGCTCTGGTTAGGGTTGGACATCATCATGCCACCGCTGTAGCTGCTACTGTTACTGATGTTTGTGCCCATTCCAGATGGTGTTGAGGCTGCAGCCTGTGAGCCTCCTTGTGGTGTGTGTGCCCCACCTTGGGGTGTGTGAGCGCCACCCTGGGGTGTGTGTGCCCCACCTTGAGGTGTGTGAGCTCCACCCTGGGGTGTGTGTGCCCCACCTTGGGGTGTATGGGCCCCACCTTGGGGTGTGTGTGAAGCACTCGGAGGCCCTGATCCAAAGTTGCTCTGCCACATGCTGTTTAGGTCAGGGAAGGCTGTCTGCTGCTGTGGTGGAAGCTGTTGGCCTTTTCCTGTTGTGTCGTTTGTTTGAGTGTTTGTAGCAACAGGCCCAGAACTGGTAGCAGGTATCTGGACTTGTGTCGCAGTTTTACCTGTAGATACAAAATAGCAACACTGGATAAACTCATTTCAAAACAATGTAAATCAGAGTTTCTATGCCTAAGGGCCATAAAGTATTACTGCAAACATTCAACATATTTTTAACTGAAGATAAGATTTCACAAAGAGTTCATAACAAAAAAGTATTGTAATTAATTTCATACAAAAAGTTGACAATAATGTAGCTGATGTATTTTATGACTGCTTCTAAAATCCTTCATTTTCCTGAGGTCTTGAAACCCTAACCCAGATTTCCGATTGCTACAAACTCCAGGAGTAACCCAAATGTATTCCTACATTCACAATTTAAAAAGCAAGTTAATAAAATAAAAAATCTATCTCTTTAAACTTACTCAAAGGAGAGTCACGGCCAGTAGATGTTGATGATGTAGAAGTGATGCTTCCAGAAGCATTCTGTGAGGACGTGCTGGTTGTGGATGCAACATTAATATTAGTCAGCAGGCTCACACCTTTTTTCGTTGCCGGGCCAACCCTAATTTCTGTCAGGCTGGTCCCCGTAGAGGAGTTAGCAGTTGTGGTGATCCCCTTGCCCTTGGCAGGCTTTCTGGGACGGGGGTTTTTGGGGGCTCTCTTGGTCCCCATTGAAATGACTGGTTTGGTTGGCATGATGACAACGGTGCCTCCCCCTGGGGATGTGGTTGCTATGGTGGATGACTGAATGGCAGATGGAGGGCGAGGCGTCCTGACGGCCAGAGATGGTAGGACGATGACAGGTCTTTTAGGGGGTGTTGTTTCAGCTTGTGTGGAGCCATCACTCATTTGTTTGCCGCCACTTTCTTTGTCCTTGCTGTCCTCGTCATCGCTGGCTATGAGGTCAGCAAGGGAGGTTATTTTCTCTCCAGAGGAAGTGGATGCATCTGATGATTTAATAGAAGTAGCAGTGGTTAATGATGTTCCATCTGCAGATTTAGCAACGCCTGTAAAAGATGGAACACTTTTTTTTTTGGAAGGTACTGACTTCCTTATAATTGATTTCATATTATAAATTCTAATTGGAGTCTATTTTTACATTTCCCATCAGATTAAATGGTCTTAGTGGCATTTTGTAGTAAGTTATGTTGCTGTCACCATTGTTAGAATTATTTTTTATTCATTTTCTTATGCCTTACCTGTTTTCAGAATGGAGGGTTTCAATGAGTTGAGTAGAGTTGAACTTCCATAAGGGAGTGTTCTAATAATGCTGCCACCCCTTGTCATGGTAATGGGCATTCCCTTCTTGTTGCTTACAATGATAATTGGTGGCTTCTTGCCTGGGCCAACGTTGATACTTGGGGTGATGAACACTGAAATCAAGAGGATATTTGGCGTCTGATAAATACCAAAGTAATCACTGACCTGTGCTTGCCATATCAAGTTATCGATCTTTATTTATTACGTTATTTAAATACTATTCAAATGTTTGTTTTAATTTTTTATCACACTCTAAGTGATAGCATATGCTTAATAAAATAATTAGGGCTGTTATCGATTAAATTAAATTTAATCGTTAACTTTTGAGAAATTACCGATTAATTAATCGATAATATTGTTAAGCTAAAAATCAAAGATGTATGACGTCATTAAACTGAAAATTTCAAGAGGAGTAATACAAAGAGGCAATGCATTTTTTTTATTGAGTTATTTTTAAAACATTTTTAGCAATAATAATGAGTTAAATAACGCATTTAAGTTTAGGCACTTGGATGAAAATTTCAAATTAATTTTAAAATATAGATCTACAAGTAATACAGCTATATAGAAATTGTTTGATGATTAACAAAAACATAAAGATCATCTTTTTATTTATCCCACGTGTTCAAAAGTTATGATTTTTTTTAAAGACCTCATAATCATCTTTTTCACTACGCTGTTTTCCTTCGCATTTTGTGCCCTTCTATGACATTTTTAAAAATGCTTATAACTTAAATATTTTATTTAATTTAATTTTAAAATATAATATTGTTAGGAGATATATTTAAATATAAGTAGTTCAATATAATGACAATGAATTTAAATTTTGTTATTGTTAATTAAATACAATGTTGGTTTTTTTTTGGTATCATTTTCCTTATAAAACAGGTTATTTTTTAGTTTACACTTTTAGAGTCTGTTTTTTAAATGTAGCATTTTGTACTTTAAAAAAAAAAAAAAACTATTATTAATAATTAATTAAAAACAATTCTTTAATTTTAATCAATATTTTATCGATTAAAATAATTTTATTCGATAAAAAATTTACCGATTAATCGAGAAATTAATCGGTAATTTTCGCAGCCCTAAAAATAATATAACACTAATCAACGTTTAAAGCCCCATAAGGTTATCTGTAAACTTCCACCTCAGTCCCATAAGGATTTACTGTTTATTTAGATCAACTGGAAATGAACAAGCACAAACACAAATATTTAAAAAAATTAAAAAAGTAATCTCTTAGCTGGGGCTTGAACCTACGACCTTCCGTGTGTTAGGCGAATGTAATAACCACTACACTACGAAATACATGCTATTCTGTTGTTCTGAAAGAACAAAGTAATTGACCTCAATTGAATGCAATTGTTGGTCTCGATGACCCCCAACCCTCTGCACTAAATTTTCTTACAAGCTGATTGGTCGGTGAATTAGACAGCTTGCTTGGTGTCCGGCATGGTTGGACCATGAGGAGAATTATATATATACAGATAGTGCTTAACTACAGGTAAAAATAGTATTAAACTCAAGACGGACTTTTGGATAATTAAAATAACCATTCTTATCCTAAAAGATGATGTCAGTATGACAATAATAATATAAATGCATTTTAAGTACTTTTTAAAATTTCATAACCAGTTGATCGGAATATGGAAAATCCTTACGGGAATGAGGTGGAAGTTTATTGAAAACCTTCTGGGGCTTTACGAGTTGATCTCATGGTAAACTAATTTAGTGGAATATACTACTAATTAATTTTAAATGGACATCTTTACCTTGATTTCCACCAGCTGATGTAAATGTGGTTGTTGCAGTTGTGGTTGTTGTTCCTGAGGTCCCTCCAATATCTGTCAGGCCTGCTCCAGTTTTTGATCTAACAGCAAACATTTTCCCATCATTTGTTCTGATGTAAACCCCTTTAGGAGTTTTAATGACAAGTATTTTTTCCCCAGCTCCAATTTTGTTAGTGAGTGAAGCACCAGCTTGGGTCCCAGTGTTTGTACCAGGTAACACAATTTCTGAGGGAAATAAATACATTCTTTAAGTTGATTTCATTGTGGTTAATTGACTTGAAGAAAGAAAGAGCCTTTTAAGAATGATATTTAAGTTTTAAAATGTATATAATAAATAACAGAGATAAGTATCAAGTGGATATAAAGAATTACTATAGGAGCATACTTTATTAATAAATTCTGGCACCTAACTTTAGTGTATGTAAGCTGGGATTAAATTATTATTCATTCTTAAGTTAAATTTATAACTTGTGAATATGGATCGAATAAGCTCTTACGTTTATTTGTAATAGAAACCAGAAGTTAAATTTATTTTGGTCATTAAATTAAAAAATATAGGCATTAAAAAAAATATTTGCTAACCCGTAGTAGTGATGACTTGATGAATAGTGACGCCAGGCCTTAATGGCTGGCCTCCAAACTGTTTTATCTTCTCTCCCCCATTCTGAACATTAGCAGCAATCATAGGGCGAACACTTGCTATTGGACGAACAATAGGCCCACGGCGGAATGCAGCATAACTAAGTTAGAAGAAGATAATTATTTAGTAAAAAATACTTAAAATGTCCTAAAAATTATTTCCTAAAAATAAAAAATTCTCTTCCATGTAAAGAGTTACTAATAATCCAGTCATTTTATAGACAAAAATATCCTTACACAGAAAGAAACCAAAAACTCACTTGTATCTACTATTGAGAGGAAGTCTGCTGGGTAGCCCACCAGGCTGTGGGTAGTAAGCAGCATAAGAAGGACGTGTGTATGTTACATTCATCCGTTTGTCCCTAGCATAACCTTCCTTGGCTAATCTTTTCTCTCTTTTTGAAAGCCGTAACTCTTTACGGTCAATCAACAAGGACTCATGGGTAAAAGGTTGCTTCATTAAAAAAAAAGGTTAAATACATTAATGTAGAAAACAACTTTATCAAAAGCACCAATAGACTTGAAATTGTCAAATCAATGAGCTAATGAATAAGAATTTAAAATAAAAAAATTCATCACCATGAAGAATGTCATACTCAGACCTGCCAACTTTCCCCCCCCCCCCCAAAAAAATCTGTAGATGGTGCGCGCGCAAGTCGGGATTGCGAGTCATTAGCGCCGTGGTCTAAATAAATCTATACACTTAATTATCAATAGTTAAATAATTAAAAGTTAAAGAAATAATCATTTACCTTCATTTTCATGTAATAGTCCACAGAATGAATATTAACACCATTACAAATGTACATATATACATATGCACAGAACAGAATAATCATTATGTACATATGTACACAACTTGCATGTGTTCAGTTTGACAACATTTCTCTTGTGGCCTTTTTACATTTGCCCAACAACTCTTTGGACATATGTAAGTTGCCGTGGCAATAGGTAACTTTGGTGACCAACAAATTAGACAGTCTCCACTTTCATAGAGGCCCTTGACTCTGTATAGTTTTTCTTGACAATAGAAAAAATTCTTTCGGCATCTGCATTGCTGTGGGGAATGCAGCACACTGCAAGCATGGCAGTAGCCAAATCCTTTAACTCCACTTGGTCTGTTATTGGATTTTATAAGTTTTTCCAGGAAGTGCCACTGTTCATCCAACCTGGTTGAGGTAACCACTTCCTTTGGTCAGTTTGGTAGGTCCATAATCTGGTACTTCCTGAATTGTTCCTCATAGGAGTCCAGTGAACAGGTCATTGGGATTTTCTTTTTAAAAAATTGAAGGTCAGCAAAGGTACCACTATCTCTCCAATTCATATTTAACACTTTGGCGTGCTGGTAGAGTGGGTCAGATAGTGGAAATTTCTATTTCATATACTTGAGAGCTACAACATATAAAGACTTTAGGTGCTCTACAACCACTTTTCTTGACTTCTCATTCAGCTTTTCCAAAAGTGCATTGCTGCATTAGTTTGTAGTTTCACTGTCAATGCTGTTAGCTGCAGCTGCATGTTTCTTAGTAGTTATATGTTTTTGAATATCATTATAACCACCCCTTTATGCTTAAGTGGGTTTGGGAAAGATTGCAAAATGCAAATGTTTCCCCACGGGATGATGATCTAGGAAACGAATGCTTCTCAGTATATACCTTTCTAAAACGTTGAGCATGACGTTTTTTTTTTTTTTGGTTGGAGTTTCAGCATTGTCAGATTCGACCTCATTTGTTGCCACGGCAGATCTTTTCAAAAATTTATCCATGTTGTCACGTTATGCTTCCTCTTTGAAACAGGCACCACACAATGAATTATTTTTAAGTCCAATAAACGGATGGATGACTAGAATATCAAGTGAAGAATGAAACAATAAAAACAAGGGTCCCATAAATAACGGAAGTGCGGGAGATAAAACAGGAAGTCGTCATAAATCAGCCAAGTCGTCTTTTTTTTGTTTGGGCTTTTTCTTTTTATAATTTTTTCGCATTCGGATTTTTCATGGTGACCATTTTTTTTTTTTTTCGGAAAATCGGGAGATTAAGGGTCTTATCGGGATTTCGTAAGCATGGGTAAAAAATCCGTATAATCCCGAAAAAATCGGGAGGGTTGGCAGGCCTGCATACTATATTATTTTAACAACTGTGTTTTTTTGTTTTTTTTAAAAAATGACAATAAAAATTAATTAACATTAGAGAAGATATTGAAATAAAATCAGTATTTACTTTCCTATTTGCTTACAGTAAAAGGATTTAAATGCTTGACCTTTACCTTAGTTAGCCACTGTCCATGAGTTTTCAATACATTGACCATAACCTGGTCATGACCATATTTTCCATCAGCGGTCGAGAAATCAATCATAGGAAACTCTTGATCCTGGTTATTTATAAATACAAATTTGAGACTTGAAACAAAACTGCCATTAATGAATAAATATTAACTACTTATAAAAAATAGTATTTTAGAATTGAAAAAGAACTTGTAGAGTAGTCTTTTTACTGTTATTAATACAATTAAGCTGTAAGTAAATATGATTTATAGAATATAATATTTTTACACTATAAAAAAGATTTCCTTTGTTCTTATACCTCAAAATCTAGCAGATTTTCCACCTGTCTACGTGTCAGCTTATTTTCAGGATTCATATCATCAACAATTCGATCTGAAAAAATCCATGCGGGTATTTTTTAAATTACTTATTTTAACAAAGCAACGTCAAGTTCTCAAATTAAATGTGCTTATTTTATGTCATAAACAAACTAAACATTAATGATCAGAGTAGTAGAAATTTTTTTAACTTGCAGCTTACCAGACATTCCTTGCTTATTTATTTGTCTGTCATAAATTTTCTTTTCTAGAGTATTGTCTGTGATAAGCCTGTACACATAGGAATTTTTCATCTGACCAAACCGATATACACGGCATATAGCTTGACAATCATGACAGGGGTTCCACGACGCATCTACAACTATGACACGGTTGGCAGCTATGAGATTAATTCCCAGACAACCAGCTCTGTAAAAACATGAAGTCTTTTTAAAAACACCAACAGCAAAAATATTTTTTTTAATGTATATATGTATCTTGACCAGTATGAACTACTTGGTTCAAGGTGTCATAGGACAGTGATATTTTGGAACTGTAGCAGGCAAAATATATAACCAGATAGAGATTAGGATGCTGGTAAAAACTGATCAGTCAACAAAACTCTAAGAGATACACAAGGCCAACAATGCAAAATGAACGGTTAAACTCAACTTGATGGTTTACGGTAAGTTATCAATAGTTTCAATTAGAAGTAGGTGCTGGATATTTGCTTACTTTGTGGACAACAAGAAGACCCATATGTTACTCTCAGGGTCGTTAAACTGGTTGATTAACTTCTCTCTGTCTTGAGCCGAAGTGCTTCCATCCAGTCCTGTCAAACAAATTATTTTATCAAAATTAGTATATTTAGCCACTAAGCATCTTTTGACAAATTTGATACAAAATGTACTTTCTCTATTTAATTTGAGCCAACAGTAGAATGCTAATAAACAAAAAAATAATGTGTATATAAATTATTAAATATTTCTGATTTGCCACATTGTGTGGATATCAAAAGATGTTATTACATATTTCATAATCAAGTAGTTGAACTGTGTCTTTGTATAATGATCGAAGGTGCCTCATACAGTGCACATGGGAAATACATTCATTTGTATGTAAAATAAATATTAAAGACCAACATGACATTAATAATCAGCCTATTCAGGGCACATAGTCTTTATTTAGAATTATTTCTATACTCATACTTACTTCAATTAAACACATGTGTGTGAGTTTCCAATTTCTGTCTTTTACTCAACACAATCTCATTAAACTTTTTATTAAATAATGTATGATAAATCCTAAACAATTACAGCCATCTCAACATTTATAACAAACTACACTCAGTTATTACACTAAGGATGTTTCAGGTGTTCTTTCAGTATACTGACAATGTACAACTGACTAAATAACTTTAAAAGGATTAAATAAACAAATATTTAAAATGTATTTTGACTTACGGAAATAAGTTCTGTTGCGCTGCCAGTTTTCATTAATTTCCATTCTTGGAACCTTCAGTTTTCCCATAAACTCCTCAATTTTGTTTAGTGTTAGCAAACTTTGGCTGGATAAAATAAAAATACAAGATTCATCTAACACATTTCCAAAGCTATAATCCATTTTTTTTAATTAACAAGGATCCATAGATAGACATGATATTGCTTATTTGTAATGTATTTAGTCTTTCAACATTTTTTTTTAAAATCACCAATAAAAGTAAAACTAATCAGTTATTAATAAAGTTTAACTCTCATGGCATACCTAAATATCAGGACTTTGTCTCCAACTGCTAAACACTCTTCTACAATTGCATTCATGATTACAAACTTTCCACTGTTTTCTAGAACACCAGCTATATAGTCTTTCATAAAAGGTTCAGCCTGATAGTGTATAAAAATTTGAAATATTATTATATGTGAGAGATATTTATTTATGACCAAGAAATAACTACTTTTCTTTATGGTCAAATTTGGTTTCAATAAAAAGTTTTAATTAAAATTGGGAACATGAATGTATTTGATTTTAAAACAATGGATATTACACATGGGGTAACTTCATAGACAAACATATTTATAACTTCCTTACTTTCAAAGAGGCAAATATGTTTTTAGTTTACTATGTGATTTTTAAACAATCTGAATTCCATTGTACTTAATTTTTCTTTTTTCAAAGTCTTATAGGTGTATAATGTTTAAGAAATATATATTAAAAAATATCTTAGAGATCTTACCCAATCATATGTAATAGGATTTTTATCAGAAGCAGATTCTGAAGCCATGGACACTAGCGATGTTGTTGATGCTGATGGGGTGAGTGATGCTGAAGTTGAGTCTGTAGACGCTAATGATACTGTAGATGCAGATTTTGAGATATTTTTCTTCTTCTTACTAGTTCCTCCTTCACCCGTGTCAATGTCCAGGTCATTATCTTTGTCAGCTATGTGCTGAGTTAAAACATCATGGAGTATATCAGGATGGTTCCAGATCTGAAATGTAACAAAAAAGGTGTCATCATTTTGAAAACAAACAATTTTGCCTTAACCACCAAAAATTATTATGACTTATTTTTTATCTATAAATGCAAAAGGATAAATTTAAAAAAAAAAAAAGTCATTGTCAACAATTGTGTGTAAAATTAATTTAAATAAACACTTCCATATGAAAGTATTTAAGTTCATGACTTACTTTACAACAGACAGCAAACGCTTTCAGTGGGTTATTGTTTGCCCACGAACACAGTCCAGACTCTGATATAGCATTCATAAATTCAACATAGATCTTTCGTTGAAAAGCACTCAAACGAACTAGGAACACGTGTTCCGTTTTTGGAGGCAAGCTCAATTGCAGAACAGTATGACCACGTCTGTATGAAAAACAATGTGGTGTTGAAATGAACATTAATAGAGAATATGTGAATTTAAGATACATCATTTTTCTCATCAAATAGCTTTGATTCTTTAATTCTAAGTTATCAAAATCTTTTTTAAAAAGGAGTTTTTAAGAAATTATGAAGATTATAAACGTATCATCACAAATGTATCACACTATAAATGGCATTCTAGTGTTATGTTTTTTTACAAACAATAAGTCCTGCATACTAGGGGCATTTTGATGAAACATAGAACATGGATTATAAATAAGAGTGAAATTACCTTTGAAACTAGCGGAGACATATGTATTGGAGCAATATAAAAAATATTATTATCATTTATATTTTCCTTAATGTAAGGAGTCTATAGTTAATTTTCAAGTTTTAAAATTACCTTTGACATTTAATGAGTATACTGAAAGTTGTTAATTGTACCTAAAAATTGAAATGCTACTTTATTTAGGGGATGCAAGATAAAGTTACACAACTGATTCAGGGGGGGGGGGGGGGGGAGGTCCTGAATTATCAAATAATTATTGTATTTTAAATTATTTACAAAGATAAGCCATGAATGAAATATTTGTTTTAAAAAATTGATCCCTACATAAAAGAAAATTTAATATGGTTAAAAGGTAAGAAAAACTTTTTATTTTCTTATAATGTAAAGATAAGTGGCTATAAAAATAATTCCTCTTCATCTTATAATTCTGGCTACTTACTATTTTACTGAAAAAACATTTTGTAGCAATTTTTACTTGCTATTAAACCTTTTTTTTTTCAAAGAGAGAAAAACTGATCTGAACTTAAGTGAAGAAGACTATAGACACATACACACCTTTGCACAAAACCCTCCAGCAGATTGTGTAGAACATATGACCGATGCCTCATGATTTTCTTGTCTGATGTTGTACTGTCCATACACTGCCCATTCATAATAGGCCTTTCAAACATATTACTGAACTCTGTCTTTGTACCAAGGAAATTTGGCCTGACAAAGTCCACCATGCACCAATATTCCATTAAGTTGTTTTGCAAAGGGTAACCAGTCAGTACAACTCTCCGCCTGAAAAAGATTAATGTTATTGTATTCTTTGTAAATAGTGATTTATTACTTGGTAGATAAATTACTGCTTGAGCGTTTTCCTGTGATTTATTTTACAGTATTACCCTCCTTATCAAAACTTCTCACACAAAATTTGTTTTTCTTTAAGCACACACATGCACCAATCAAATGTAGCCTAAAAAAAGTGTTGATAAATACCTAGTTTTAATTGCTTTTAGAGCTTGAGAGATGGCAGCACTACTATTTTTAATACGATGACCTTCGTCACACACAACCAGGTCAGGACCAGGATCAACTAACACACCATGCATGTCTGTGGAATACAACAATAATGCAGTGTTCATTTTAAGACAAACTACAATAATAATATGGTTTAAAAAAACTCTGAGGTTCAATTTAATTTCTTCAAAACTATTGCATTTGAAAAATAAGATAAGTTAGTTACTGTTTATTTCAATAATTAACATTAAGGCTGGTTAATGAGCCCAGAATAAGCATTTAAGTTATTATTTAATTATCTCTAAATCTAAAAGCACTGTTTTGGCATTTGCCAATTAATTTGGTCTTATATTTCTACTTGAAATTTAAAGTTACAAGTAAAAAGTATTCTTTTCTGTTTATATGAAAAAATAATTTTAATGATTTTCTACCAGATTTATCCTATAGTTTTAATGATAAAAATTAAAAAATTCTGACCTATCATAAGACTTTTATTTTTATCCTCCTCTTCAACATCAATGACTTCAGGTTGGGCAGGTTTCTTGGACCTACTCTTGGCCTTGGTGGGAGCCACTTTCTTGGAGGACAGCAGGCGAAACATTTCATAACCCATCAGCAACACTCCGCCATGCTCTTTCCATTTTCCTAGATTTGAAATCAACACAAGTAAATTTATATGCTAAAAAAATATTACAGTTTCATGAAAAGTAATAAAAATAATATATTGACAAAAATTAATTCTAAAAATTACATAAAAAATGCTTTTTTGTGAAATCCATTCATAAAAGCAATGTATAAGACTTACCTATAACTGCAGCCCTAGCAGCAGTGGTTTTCATGCCATCATTTATGATATGAATGGGAAATGTTCTGCTCTGAGTGAGATGGTCGTCTGGGTGAAGTTTCTCTTTAGGTGGCAGCCAATAGTTGAACTCTGCCAACCAGTTCTGAAGTGTGTTGATGGGCACAATGCACAGGACTAGTTTGCCCCCAGTACAGCGTATAAATATATCAATAAACGAAATCAGCTGTGGAAATATTGAAATAATTCTATAGCAATAGTTATATTCAATATTTTTAAAAAAGAAACAAATTATGTTAATTAAAAAACAATTCATTACTTATGTATTAATAATAACTGTCACATTTACTTAACAATATATATTTTAAGCAGTATACAGAAAATTTGTTAAAAATCCATAAAATAGAAAGTTAAAAAGTCAACCTGTATAGTCTTCCCAAGGCCCATGCTGTGAGCCAGAATACATCCAAATCCTGGTGTTGTTCTAAACCGTTCCAATGATTCTACCATGTTGTCATACAGGAAACGTACACCACCAATCTTTTAAATTGTGAAAATAATATAATTAAATATTAGGTGGGAGAAAAAATGGTTAGACATGAGTGAAATAAGGTATTTAGTAATTAACTCTTAAACCTTCATAAGGTTTTCAATAATCTTCTGCCTCATTCCTGTATTACGATCAACTGGTAATGAAATTTTAAAAATTGAGTAAAATCAATTTATAATATTTTTGTCATACCGATTTCATTTTTTAGGCTAAGAATGGTTATTTTACACATCCAAAACACTGTTTTGAGTTAAATACTATATTTACCTGTAGATTAGTACTATAATTTTTATAATAAAGTATAGAAAAATAGCTTCTTAAAATTTTTTTTTTTAAAACCCTGTAAAAACTACCAAAAAAACATCACGAATAGAGCGATAACACTAATGCGGGCAACAGCCACCATTACCGGAAGTTGAATACATCATTTTTCAAGCATTGAAGAGTTTTTACTTTCCGAGATCTCATTTCTAACGAGAGTGGTATCTAGGGACTCTTTAGGACGCTTTGTGGATAGCAGGCAGGGACGCATTACAACGCTTTGCGACTTTTAAGAGTTAATACTTTTTAATATAGGTAAGACTTATTAAATACAAAAATTAGCTAAAATTAATAAAAATGTGTATACCTGGTGAGGTTTGATTGCCTGGGCAATTTGAGGAGCAAGGTAAATGTCAGGGTCATCAGGTGGATGACCTACATTGACCTTTACCCTCCCATCAGGGTCAGGCAGGTTAAGTGTATCATCTATATGTGCTCCTCCATTGTTGACATCCTCTGGACCTTCGTCATCCTCCTCTTCATCACTGGGCACCATGACAACCTCATCAGAATCTTCATCATCATAGTCATCAGTATCATCTGAGTCGCTGCTTAAAGTGATGACATCTAAAAGAAAATAAAATAGTTTTAAAATAAAATACCTGAATAAGTCTGTTACAATGACCTGTTTAAGATCTTCAGCCAAACTGTTTAAAGGCTGTTGTATCTTAGACTCAAACTCATAAATTCTGGTATTCTATTGTTTGTATTTGTGGACATTAAAAAATAATGTCACATTATCCAATTCCACAATGAATAAAGCAAAGTCCCCAAAGCACAAATTGAGGTCAATAATCTCTTAGTCTAAATATAATTGGATTGGAAAATTACTGGCCAATATAACATTATATCAATTTGGTTAAGTACCTTCTTTTGATTCAGTTTAAGTTCTAACAGTGTTAGCTTAATCGATCACCTTTTTTAAAAAGTTTATAGGTTAAATGTCAAGTAATAAAAAGAATACCGTATTTTCACGCAAAGGCCCCGCACATGCATATATCCTGCAGAATTTTTAGATCCTGTAAAAAAATTGTGGTAAATCCGGCCCATTCTTATACCCTTCACTATCCCACCAAATTTAAGAAGTCATATCATGCTGAACAACTCTAGTTGAATGAACTGCATATATATATTATATATATACATGTATTATCACTCTCCATGTTATAAAATCAGATACATAATATCAAATAATTTAAGATAGATTGTGAACAAACTTACCAGAAGTTATACAGAATCTAATTTTATATTTGTAATAGTGCCATTGATGCATTATTCAGTAAAAAAAACTCTGATACCCCGCAGGGGGAGGGGGTGTGGGGTTTGTAAAATCTGGTATAACCCAGGGGGGCATATGCGTAAAAATACGGTATCAACAATGGTTCTCTGTACTAGATAAAAAAAATGATTTAAAGTCTTGATCTTAAATGACTCAAATTAAACTAACCAGATCATATTATCAAATTATGAACTCTTTTTCACTGGAATTATTTTCCTCATTCTGGCGGAATTATTTATTCTGGCAATTTGTCGCGGGCTACCATGATATCTAAAACTGTTAATAACTTTTTTTTTATTACTTTAGATCTCAATATTTATACGGTTAGTATGATATGAATGTTTATTTAATTAATATATGTATGTTGTTATCTCCATCTAAAGCGCTGTGAGCCCAGCTCCTTGCTGGGTCACAGCGCTATATAAATTATCAATTTATTATTATTATCAATATCCATGGTCACTCATACAGGAAAATAATACAAAAGATTGAACTGTTAACAATGGAACTGGAAGCTATTCTATGTATTGCAAATAGAAATTTTAAATTCGATCTAAAATTGCACTTAGTTTTAGTGAAAAATTTTAGTAGCTTTCACATTAGACTCTATTATTATTTGTAGTAGAAATATTGAGATGTGGGTGGGACTTGTTGTTTATCAACAGATGAATTGTCAATTTCACAACAGCTACTAGTACGGGGCGTATGATTCATTGCCAATTTAAAATTACTATCCTAATCATGATAAAAAACTAAACCTTTATCTTGTTCATCATCGTAGTATTTAAAATAATATTAGATTGATTACCAGATGGGCTGGTTGAATATCCATGTTTGTAAATAAATGTAAAAACAAAAGTTAAAACAAGCAAACACTTCTTTAGCTGTGAAAACAGATTCAAACAAAGAATTTATGACTTTTTTTCAAGGTAAATCATTCTAGATTACATTAAAACGAATTTTAGTTCAATAGCAAAGAAAAGAAACGAAACAACCCAGTTTTAATAATTCAACGCTCCCATTGTCGATAGTCAAAAACGTCTTTTTAAATTCAATGATGTAGCGTTGATTCGGAGAAAAAGAGTTAAGTATGTCACTTTTTAAACAAGTTACAATGAATACCCTATCTTCTGTGTCTAGTGCCTTGAAACGTGGAAATTCTGAGTAAATGTTAACTTAAATATTAACTATTTTGAGTCCTTTAAATGTTATTGTTAAGCCATATTTTGGATGATGTATGTGAAACTGGCTGAATAGATATATTCAAATAACAAAATGTGATGTCAACCCACTTATGGAAAAGGAAAGAGTTTTCTTTGAAGCCCATAGCATAAATAGATGTCTAATACAACATGAACACTATATCTCAGTCATATTACCTATTCATGATAATGCTAAATGTTGTCTATTAATTAAGTTAGTCATTCTAAATCATTTTGTTGTTTACATTGGGGCTGTACCGGATTCAAAATTTTAAAATCCAATTGAAGCCAGATTTATGCAATGAGATCCGGATTAGTAAAGTGTCCAGTTTCCGGATTTGCCTAAGCCGAAATCTGGTACACCTCTAGTTTACATACAAAGATTTGATCTAATTCAATGCTTGATGCCAAGAGTAATCTCAACATGCCTGTAGAATGATAGCAAGATGTGCCTAAAAATTACTTTTCAAGGTTTTTCATTCAAAGGTTGTGGAAATTCTTTCAATATTTTGGCTGTAATTATCCTTTTAATGGTCATTAGAGGGCATAAACATAAGTAATTCTAATACAAATCTGCCACAAGAATCAACTAGATCTAAGGAAAGGATTTATTAAATGAAAGTTTAGCATAATTTAAATAGAAATAGTTATTTTTTTAAAAAGATACTGTATAAGTTTCAGCTTTGTCTATTGGAAACCCTTGTTACTATGTTGTATTCTTTGCCTTGGGAATATTTATATATCATGAATAAATCTCTTTGACAAGAATCATCATAAAGTTCCTGGATTATATACTTTGCATGTAACATCTCTAATGTACTAATATTATCACCGATATCAGTAAAACCAATAGCAATTTGTGTATTTACAACACTGGAGGTAAATACTTAATGACTGACAAAGTCAGTGAGCACTGTTGTCAGGAAAAAAACAACAAACCTGATGGAGGTGAGGTTTCCCTGGTTTCTTTCTTGATTTTCACAACTTCCTTGTCTAAATTTTTTCTCTCTTTACTTTCTGCTTCTTTCTCAGCTTCTTCCTCAGCAACTGAAATAATATTTACATCATAGAATTACAATTTTATAGATATTAAATAAATATATATTTAATTTTAGAAAACTAGTTTAGTTAATTCCACAATACATTATGCATACTCAACTTGTTTTAAGAAATAAAATCTTAAAGTTAAAATAATCAAACCTTGCAGAAGTGACTTTAATTGAGAGTCTTTTTCCTTTGGAGTAGAAGTACCAGTTGATGCTGTTGCAGTTTTGGTTGAAGTAGATGTAGAAATACTAGCTGATGATGCTGCCGCAGCAGCAGCAGCCTTAGACGCAGCCAACTTTGATGCAGCTGCAGCAGCTCCAGCTGCTGCATTTTCCCGAAGCAATGACTTCTTAAGTTCCATTAGACGTTTTTGACGCTCAAGCTCTTCATTTTGGGCCGAAAGCATGTCTTTGTCCAAATCTTTCTCTTTTAAAATAGATCTGAATTATAATGAAAATTGTAAACTCAAAATGTGAATCAGGATGTCCAACAATAGGTTTACATGTATTTTTTTTGCATATTTGTTTGATGGGAAGAAATTAAACATCTTTTAATTATTGTCTACACTGTGATTTTTAAAAAAATAAGGTACAAAATTATATTGATCAGAAGCATTTGTGAAATTAAAGATCACCTCTTCAGACAGGAAGTAAAATTATATAAAGTTACTTTTAAACTTTTAACATTTTAGTTGTAAATACTCACTTTAACAGAAATAGATTCACTTTTAGCAAAAAACCTTTATATTTTAAAATAGATTTTTTGAGCCACCAATGTCTTTTTTCATTAACATTAATTATAAATTAAGACCAATAAAGAAAGGTCTAATCTAGTGGATATATTTGAAACTGACCTTAAAATACACTTTTCCATCCTTAGTATTATTTTTTCTTTAATTTAATTCGTTGATTATTAAGTATGACTTAAATTAACAAATGGAGAAATTACAATTTTTATAGATACCTATTAGTGATTTTATCCAATTAAGAAATAATTAAATACCTGATATTTTTACGCCTCATTAATGTAGCTCCTGATTTGAGAAGCTTGTCATCTGGCTCCTCGTCATCATCATCATCACCCTTTGACTTCCTCCTCTTTCGTCTTCGTTTCTTTTTAGATTTCTTATCCTTTTCTTCCATTTTGCTAGCTTTACGCTTTTTGCCTTTTAATTTCTTTGTTTTAGCCACCTTCTCAGTTTTCTTTTTCTTCTTCTGAACATCTACAGAGTTACTAGACGCTGACTCCTCATCATAAAATGACACCTGCCCAAACACTCCATCTTCTTCCATGTCTGTTTTCTTACCCTCTTCCTCCTCACTATTTTCTCCTTCCTCTGTTGCATCATCATCTGCTTCCTCTTCACCTTCATCCTCTGCTGATTCATTTTCAGCTTCTGATTCATTTTCACATTCAGTCTCATCTTCATCTGTGTAACTCTCTCCTTCTGACATCTCTTGTTCTTCCAAAAAGGCTAAATCCTCGGTGTCCACTTCCATTTTTCCTTCTCCGACAAGAAAAGAAAGAGCAGGATCATCTTCATCCCCACTGGCCTCCTTAGCTTCTGCTCCTTCTAAAAAGGACAGATCAGTTCCCAAACTAGTCCCATCAACTGAATTGTCCTCAAGTTCATCCCCTACTTGATTGGCCAAAGCTAGAATATCACTGTCAATCATTTTTAGCTCTGTCGGTTTCTCTTTCTGTTCACTAAGAAATGACTCAAGCGAGTCAGGGATTAAATCTCCAGTCAGCGATTCAGTCCCTCCTCCAGGATCAACCAAACCAGCAACTTTCTCCATCACAGCACTATTAGTTTGAACTCCAAAAAAACTTTTCTTTCGCTGAAAGAACTGATAACAGAAAACATATGAGTAGTTTAAACTAAATACTGATTTTTGTAAGGATATGATTAGTAAACTAACTTTAATTAAATAAATTATGTATTTACACAAAAACTATTGTTTCAACTATCTGTACAACTTTTTGAAATGTACAGTATGATTTAAAGTCCAGGTTTATTCAAATCTTAATGTTGAATCCACAATTAAGAATCATTATTATCGACAAATTTAAAAGTTCTTTTACTTAATTAAACACAATTTCTAGAATTTATATGAGGCTCTAGACTCTAGAATATTGGCATTGGACTAAACCCAAATATGAATGTTAAAAAGGTACTATTAAATAAATAAAATTAAAAAATGCATTTAAAAAAATTAAAATGAACGAATGAGGTTTTAGATATTTTATTATTATTAGTAATAATTAGTTTTAAAAATATTATGGCTGTTTTAATCTGTAATAGAATTCCCCTTAAGCCTACACTTATTTTGTATTATTATCCTCAATTCGCTAACCTTGCAGTATAAAATTCTGCTCTCTATTTAATAATTGTATAATATTGAATTATTTTTAATTTATATTTAATAATTATAACATTCTAAGTAAGGAACAAGGATAAATTGACTTTAAATTCAATATGTATGCTATGTGTCAGCGTAATGACAAATTACATTGATTACAATAATATTAAAAGATTTAGAGGGGCAACTTCAGTTTTTAAAAATACTCTAAATCAAACTTTGGGCCGTATTATAATTCATTATTAATTAGGTGATTATTAATCTAAAGTCTAAAGGTATACTTTTGACTTTGACTACTGACTATTCAGTTTATTGAGCTACTCAGATATTCGGTATGAAAATTAAGAATGGAATTGAAATATAAAGTAAAATAAAGAAACTGGGAACTGAAATTAGTACTTGTTCTCAGTGAGTTTGAGTTTTATATATAATTTCTATATGTTATTTCAGAGCCTGCAGAATCTCCCTTTGAGTTATTAATTGATCCTACGCCTACACTCCCTCATTGTCAACTCAAATTAACTTTAATTTCTAATTTAATACAATTCTGGTGGCTCAAATGAAGATGTCTGTGTGGCTGATCATCACTTGGTCTTGGTCACACAAAAAAAGTTAGAAGAATCACTTATTTGAGTAATATCAGAAATGAATCAATGAAGATTTAAGGACATTCTGGATTCTGTTAAAAGCAAAGAGAACAGTGTGCTAGATAATTGGTATTTTTTGCAGGTATATTTTTTTAAACTTTGATTTTAAAAAATTTGACAACTAAACGTAACTAACCCAGACCCTAAAACGAAAAGAAACTACAACCTAAATTAATTAATTATGTTTAAAGTTTAGTTTATGGATACGAATTCTGCACTGAGAATTTCCTTTTCAAGTGTAAAAATACATTTCATTCTAGGAAGTATGCTCTCTGCCATAACAATGTAAATAGCTGAGACCACCATTCTCTTTGATTTAGCCTTAGCCGACATTCTTTTAACTTGCAATACTTGCTGCATACTCATACTTATTCTAAAATTTTTGCATTCATTCTGGCTTTGTGGACTCACTAAATTGACTTCAGAGTCCAAGGCAAGTTGACGGTCAGTCAGATTGATTTGCATCAATGACTATGAATACAATAAAATTCAATTTATGATGTAAAATAGGCATCATTGTCAGGTTTTCTATGCATGCATTTTCTGATTAAGATGGAAAAGAAAAAACACAAAATTCAGTACTACTTACTACGAGTCGGTGCGAGGAGGGCAGAAACTAACTCCGCCGAGAGATCGAATAGTTTCAGCTCAAATTTCGTTGTTTCATTAAAGTACCCACATAAAACTCAAGAAATTACTTAACAAAGTATTAGAATGGGGATCATATCTTAAAAAGTTGTGTTTACAATAAATTCAATAATAGAATTTCGAACAAAGCTCAATTTTTCACCCCATTGAAAACGAGTGAAAGGGAATCCCCTGGGTCTTTCACTTCCGTTCCATCGATAAAAGGAATTCTGGGATATCCCCGTGCCCAGATAGAGAATGACCCATTTTAAGTTGGCCAACTAGAAAATAAAATCAATTTTAAATACAATTATGTTGCAAAAATAAAAATAAAAATTCGTGCTTTATAACATTTATTTAAGATTATAGAGTGATAATAACTCTAATGTTTAACCTAACACGTCATGAAGAATATTTACTATTTTGACTCATACTCATACCTTTACTGATCTCTCCTTACTATCATAACTTGTAAAGTATACACGCATAGCAGAGGTCTTTACAAAGTCAATTGAGCTAATGAAAACTTATTAATTAAAAAAAAAAAAAATCTGTTTTAAATATTATTGACAAAATCATTCAGTTTTTAACATTTAAGACATTTATTAAGTAACGCTAAAGTTTTAATGATTGAACCATATTTGAAATGCATGGGTAGCTAACCCTGGGGAAATACACTATTTCAAAAAGTGAATAAAGCAAATTAATAAAACGTTGATAACTGAATGGTTCCTTAATTTAAAAGAAGAAGTCATCGCTATAACTAGTGATGTTGAAATTTTATATACAATAATTAATTTTAAAATATATTTTTGTGTGTGTATGAGACCTTTAAATAGTTACAAATATATACATCACACAACATTGGACTGAAACGATGGGCAAAAAAAACAAAAAAAATGAATCATTATATTTCTGTTCAGAACCAATAGGTTTGCTGGCAGCATCTCAGAGTTAGGGAGGGAGGCCTAACGTTCTGCTTTGTAACACAGATGTAGCATTTGGTATTGAGCCTCAAAAACTCGGGTCTAAGTCTTATCTTATCTGTTACAGACGCTCCTTCTTTACAGTTAAGGTCATAAGGTCTTCAAAGTACGCCACACCTGAAGCTTGCTCAAATGTGATCAAACGCGCAAAATACATAAATTTTGAAGTGTACGTAAGGCGCTCTAATGTATATAAATTTAAATTAATAAATGTATGAGATAATTTAATTATTAGTAATATTTAATTTGTCTGAAATCAAAACGCATGAAATATTTTTATTGTTAAATAAACTTATATAGTAAACTAATAAATATTTAATATAAAGAAAAAAAAATATTTTTGACTTAAAAAAAATGTTATATGCATTTTAAAGAGCTAATGAAAAAAAAATAATTTAAATAACAATGTTAATGTTACGACTTTAAGATTCACAATTCATGGCCGCATTTACGGAACATCGCCACTTTTCGTACTTCCGGTTGTTCTTGTTAAGTCTGAGGTAATAAACTTATTGCTACCAGAAATCATTACTAAGAGAAGTTATTTAAATGAATAATTCCGCTTAAAATAACATTTTCGCCATATTATTATTAACTAGAAAATGCTTTCGGATTGAAAATGTAATTGTGTCACTAAAAAATATTTATCTACATTTAATTGAAAATTAATTTATTAAATAAAATTGAATGGCATATCAACTTTTCAATTTTATTTGTTTAGCTAACGAACTAGTTAGTCAGTTGGCCCTTTCCTGCCCTTTAATTAAGAGATTAAAGAAATGAAATTAAATAATTTAAAATCAGAATAAGGGGCCGTCCATAAATGACGTCACGCAATTTTTTGCCGATTTTTTTACCCCCTCCCCCCCTCGTCACGCGTCGTCACAAAATCGTCGACCCCCCCTCAAAAAGTACGTCACAAATCT
>MUZC01001667.1:80742-100666 GCA_002072015.1 Radix auricularia
CATACATACATACATACATACATACATACATACATACATACATACATACATACATACATACATACTTACATACATACATACATACATACATACATACATACATACATACATACATACATACATACATACATACTTACATACATACACTCATACACACACTACATACACATACATAATTCGTACATACATACAGACTTATTACTATGTGATCATAGACAAAAGTATCACTATGTGATTATAGACAGACATATTACTATGTGGTCATAAATAGACATTACTAAACCGAGGAAGTGGCATTAAAGTTTCAACTTTTTATGTGTGACAGATCTCTGTCAATAGTTCTGTGTGACATATCTCTGTCAATCGTTCTGTGTAACAGATCTCTGTCAATCGTTCTGTGTGACAGATCTCTGTCAATCGTTCTGTGTGACAGATCTCTGTCAATCGTTCAACAGTTTCTAAAATCACGGCACGAATTCAAGTACATCTACCAGACGTGACTGTCACGTTTACTTATGAAGTTTGTTGTTCAAACTGAAGCTCATAAAAACAACTAGTAAAACAAAGTTTTTGACTATAAATCCCTTACACGTGAGACAGAATTAAAAGAATTGATATTATTCAAACATTTACTGACTGAACTTGACTTAACTCCCGAATGCTGTAAAACTGGGACGTAAGCCCCTGAAAAGCCTGTAGCCCTTCGGCACAGTGTGCCTACTTATGTGGCTAGTGGATAAAACAACCCAGTTGCCTGTTAATACTTACACCTAGTGATGTATTGGTCAGTGATAATCAATGGTAACCGAATCTTTAAAGCATCAGCATTTTATAAATAATTTGAGGTGATATCCTAATTCAAACATTAGTACAATTAAGCAACAATGAACCTCTAAAAAAGTTTGAATTTGTTCACATTATTTATGCTCTTTGTCGACTTCGCATGTATTATAATCGGCGATTATACTATATCAGTGATGGCGAACCTTTATGGGGGTTGCGTGCACATAATTAAACCAAAACCCACTTATTTAAAGCAAAGTGCCAACACTCCAGCAAATTAAAACCGGAAATGGGGATTTGGCTAAACAGAACAATACACACCTGTATTAACACGTAAAGGGAAAAAACAAGAAGATAGTTTTCAACGATACAAATAATATTTTTTTTATTAATGGAAATACATTGGTTTTGTGTGCCGAATGTGATTTTTGCTATTGTATACATAACGATAATTCGCCAAACCTTGGCTCATACTTCGTTAATTTGATCGCAACGCATGCGGTATTCATGGCAGGTTATCTTTCAGTCTGTTTCTTGTGTTACATTTGGTATAATTCATAGCTGTAAACAGCTGTTGGCACGCATATGATGATCTAAAGAAATTTATAATATCATCCCACGTGTTTACATTGATTTTAACAAGTTTAGCAGAGAATTTCAGGCTGTAAGGATTTCATTTTCATTACCATCAATTGTGTTGCCCTGCGTGATCTCTTTACATTTTTACATTCCATCTTCTCAAGTGCTGTATGCTGATAAGATATTTTTTTTCCCCATAGAGCTTATTTGGAATCCCCATAGCTCCATCAATTATGTTTTTCAATATCTAACGATTGTAAGAAAGTAAAGTTCTTCAAACTTAGATTTATCTGTAAAAGTAAAAGAAACAAAACATGGTTTCCCTGTGCTGAGCCTGTAGAAATCTATCATTAAATTTATTCTTTTCAGTTGCTACGAAGCTCACAAATTCATTGTGAATTTCTTCATGACTTGAAGGATTGTTTGCAAATTTTGTAGAATTTTCGAGCTGCATCTTTAGACTTGGAAAATATTTTAGCTGCTCACTTAAAAGATCTCTTTCAGAAACACGAAGTTTTCAGTAAATTGTTGTAATTTCGCAAAACATAATAATTTCCTCCGTTTTCCCCAAATCTTGTAGTTATTTATTCAGTACATATACTTTTTGTGGGAATTCTGTAAATAAAAATTAAAAAAGAAAAACAACAACAACAAAGACCACATTCTTAAGCCGAACCATGCCAATGAGCTGTGCCCTTCTTCATTAACAAAAATAGCGTAATTTCACCCAAGCAGCTTACAAATCTCTGTAAAACCCGACCTCTGATCAACAATCGAACAAATGTGGGTGAGCCTGCATTCAGGCTTATAGATTAGTTAGTAGATAGATAACATGTAAACAGGGTATGGGTGAGCCTGCATTCAGGCTTATAGATTAGTTAGTAGATAGATATCATGTAAAAAAGGGTATGAGTGAACCTGACAGGACGTAACAAAACAGCGGAAATAACCATCGGACAACATTGTACATAAGCGAAGTTCTATACAGTTCTTAAACCTGATCACGAAGTGCTTGAAACAGTTGACAATTAAAAGCTTGTGAACAATAAAAAAATTTGTTTTAAAAAGTTTCTAAAGATGGTGAACTTAATAATAAAAATTTAAATAAAATAATTTAAAATATAAAATTTTAGACACAAAACGTTTATTACCCCGCACGTGTGATGATCAAGTAAATTCAGTATTTCAAATTGAACAATCCAGTTTACGAATTTCATAATGTCTCGTGTGCCATACATTTTATCAACATATTTAAACTTTAAACCATTTATTGTTCAAGAACAGATGGTGGGCTGGACGAAAGTGACATCGCTGGTCTTAGTGTGGTTATCCCTAATCCCTGTTGAAGTCTTTATAATATTAATTTTAGACAAGTTACAATTTTGATACTTTAATAAAAATAATTATTAAAATATAACAGCCCTTACATATTTTTATTGTCAATTTCATTCATATTTAAAACATTACAATTAAGTATTACAAAAAATTCTATAATTTATAAACGAGAAACAAAATTAAATGAAATTCAACATTCAATAAAATATAACATTGAAATCCAGACATTTTTACATAATTATAATTTCCATTATATTTTAAGAAGCTTTTTTTCACAACTGATATTTAAAAATTTATCATATTAACTAACTAACTTATCGAAACAGAGATTTCAATTTTTTATTAATGTCAAAAATAAAATATTACAGCGCTTAAAAAATGTCTTTTGAATTGCATTGACAGGAAAAATACAACAGCACAAGTTGTTAAAAATAATAAAAGATTAAAATCCAAAAAAAAAAAATCCTTTAATATCTTTATTTTAATAAAAATACTCATTTAATTTTAATGCAACTTTTAAAAGGACAAAATACAACTATTAACGTGTAAAATAAAATATTACTTATGTACACCTTTGGAATGTTTTTTTCATGCAAAAAAAAGATACTTTTGCAAAAAAAAAAATAATAGGAAAAGTTAAAGAAAGCAATAGCTTTAAAGTACATCTTTTTTGGTTGCTGTTCAAACAAATATTGTGTTTTCATTCAAAAATGAAAAAAATATTAAACAAATTTGATAATTATTTGTACTGCTTAATGTATTAAATAAAAAAGGAGCCTACATATTAAAGTTAAAGTCAGTTTTGTTTAAAAGATCAATAAATTTATTTGAAACTTAATTATGTTATGCATTGGAGCTATCATAATTCTCAGCTAGATTTGCAAAATCTAACAAAAAAAAATCATTTAAACTCTTAAATAAAAGAAATTTAGCATGATATATTTCTTTAAAAAACCTCAAAATTCTATAACTTAACTCTGAGATTCTGTGAAATATCTTTTAGTTCATATGATATATTGTTGGGAATGTTTGAGGAAAATAAATGCATAATAAATTTTAATTCATATTAAACTATTAAAAAAATATTTTGTGAAATAAATTATTCTGTGGGAAAAAAAAATGAACCGCAATAGTGCAACAGAAAAGTGTACAATTATGGCAATTAGTTATGTGCCCATAATTTTCTAAAAATGACTTGAAAAAAAAATTGAAATAGGGATGAAAGTAAAATGCCCCCCCAGTAGCATACACTTATAAAGGATCTATGAATTGATGAACAATACATTTACAATTGTTTATGGGATTTTTATGGATAAAATCAGAAAAATCTTATCTTTAAAAATTATTTAGGCATGAAAAATAAATGAATGATTATTTTAGATTCAATGTTGAAAATATAAAATACAATAACAACTTTTTCTAACTATGAAAAGTTGTAAGGAAAATTTTATTTTGTCATTCATTTATATGCAGTACATTATCGCCAATATCAAAAGTTCCCAAACCTTTTTGATTAACTTTACCCCTGCTGAATAAATATTTTGTCAAATTGCCTATTATTTAATAGACTAATTGAGGACCTCTGCCTTTGAGCTGTCACATTTTCTATTCAAATTCATAGGCTGCAAAGGTCTTGGAATTTTTAATTGGGGAAATAAACATACTGTTAAAATTAATTGCTAGTTGCACGACAGCAATTCAAAATTAACAGCTCTGTTTACAGTTGTGTAATGAATGGTGCATTATTTTGACTTGTAAATAAAAACATTAAAGTTATTATGAAAAAGCTATAAATTCATTAGCAAGTATACAGACATCTATGTTCAATGCTGGAAAATGTGGATTGAAAAATATTTATTGAAAAAAAATGCATTGGTAATACATGTACTTGGTTTTCAGGTTTAAAGCTAGATATAAAATGAAATAAAGTTATTTGAAGATTTCATGGGTGTCATTTAAATTTAGGCATGTAAAAAACAAATATGTTCAAGATAAAATAATTATTTAGCCTTATTTGTTACAGGTTTTCAGGGTTCAGTGCAATCTTTGAAATAACATAAACAAAGATGATCAACATCATGTTTTGTGCTATCTTTGTTCCACAGCTTAGTGCTGTTATCTCTGGGAAATATAAATGTTTAACAATTTATGAAGCACATCAGAAGAGTTGTTAAAAGAGTCTAACTGTCAGACATGATATAATTTTTAATTTAACAGTTTCATATTAACACAGAGCAACAGATATTCTATTTTTTTTTTAAAGCATCTTATCCATTTAAAGAAATTTAAATCACATATAAGTTATACTTTTATGAAATATAGTTTTAAAACTTTTTTTTTTACCTACCACAGTGAGATATCTGAAGTCTGCTTTTTTCTACACCAATGATTCCTTTCAGCTGAAATAAAAACATATTTTAATTGAAATAAAATTAAACAATTTGAAAATATTTAATTCAGAAAATGTTGGGTAAATAGCCTCAAGCTCCCATTGGATTTCAGCAATAGCTTATTATTATTGAAACATTTGTGGACACTTCTCCAAAGCATAAAAAAGTGTACATAAATGTGTGTAGATCTATGTTAGTTTTTAAATTTACTTTGTACTTATTTTAGGGCTGTTTTATGCTATGATGACAAACAAATCTGAAATACATTTTCATCAAAGCATTTTTCTTGTTTTAAGTTGAGATTAAGTTATTACTACTAAATTATTACATTAATTATTTACTCCCTAGCTTTAATACATTTAACAGTCCATCACTTTTAAAAACCAAATTTATGAATGCCAACCAGGAAATAGCATTATATAATCATTTCAAGAAATATGAAAGCATAGCTATTTACTTTTCAATTTGATAGTCCTCTGAAAAGTGATTTTTGGTAACATGTTTTAAATTTAAAATCCGGCTTTAATTATTTCAATTTATGTGATTTGTTTAGAGCTAAGTGTAGGCAGTGCTTGATTTAACTATGTACTAAACAAGTTATAGCTTTGGGCTCACGCCTGCTTTGGGCCCTCACTGGAATTTTTTTTCAATATTTTGAACTGACGTTGAATATATCTCAAATAGCTTAGAGCCTCATCAAATCCAAACCTGGTTCTGAGTGTAGAACACATTTTTCTAACCCACCTGATTTAGATCATAAGTGCACTTGTTCATATCCTGATGACACTTGATGTATGCATTAAGGTCTCTAAAATCAAAAGAAACCACAAGAAATAAATATGAAATTATCCCATTAGACGAGGAATACATTAATCAAATGAATCTATTTTTTATATTATTAAAAAAACTTGACTTAAAACATAATAATAATAACATTTTATTATTTAAAGTTGAGTATCGATATTTAAAGTTTTATTAAAACTTGTGTAAAAGAAAATCATTTTAAAAAGTAAATGTTTCAAATTTTTCTTAGCTCTACATTGTAGATAGAGTTAATCCCATGAATGCAGTATAATATTAAAAGACAAGAAAATTCTAAAATATTACACCATTCCCAGTTTTCAAATTTATTATAGTATTATGCAAATGTTTCATGTAAAAAATGATTTTCTGTGAAAGTGAAGACTATATTTTTAATAAGAGAATTTATACTTTTGTTATGTGGAATGCAATTTAATGCATAGAGTGGCCAACAATGAAGTTTACAGTTAATCATTGAAATTTTTTGAATTTTGTAACTTTAAAATTAGTATACATGTAATTGATTTTAAAAAAGGAAAATTAATTGTGATCAAAGTTGCTCATGTGCCCCCAGCGCCAGCATGTAAGGCATATAATCAATGTATTGTGTTATACTGCCTCCAGCATGTAAGGCATATAATTATAATCAATGTATTGTGTTATACCGTGCAAATTTTCAAAATCTGGGTTTAAGAGACAATATTGCTTAATTAAAGAGAGTAATTTAAAATGTTTAATCGGTTGTCTCCCCTAACTTGACGTCCACTTACAAGCAAAGGTTACTTTGGGTTGCTGCCATTTCTGCCTCCCTTGCCCTTAAGTTGTCCACATAGCTATAGAGGCATTTTTGGTGACCTTCTTTGCAAGCTTAAATAAAGAAAAAAAAAGGGTCTTGTTAAAACTATGCTTCTTATTATACTCATTTTAAAGTATTAAGTAAGTAATTCAAAACCGAGGCTGCAGGGAAAAACTAAAAAAATTCAAATCCTTTTGAAATTAAGTGAATTAAGTTTAAGATTGGTGCTTACATTTTAAGGTAGTAGTATAACATTAATTGTTAAGAAAAACGATCATAACCAATTTTTGTACTAGGCCTTTCTAACATTAAGTAAGTAATAGTTTCTGGAAGTGCTTGTCATGTAAAAATATTTAAATTTTTAATTAATAAAAAAAAAAGGTTAACTAATGTCACATTGAAAATATAAATATAAACCTACCATCTTCACCAGGTTTCACTATATAAATATAAACTTACCATCTTCACCAGGTTTCACAATATAAATATAAACCTACCATCTTCACCAGGTTTCACTATATAAATATAAACTTACCATCTTCACCAGGTTTCACTATATAAATATAAACCTACCATCTTCACCAGGTTTCACTAAACAAGAAAAGAAAAAGAAATTTAAAAAAGCTACAGGTCAAGGGCATTGGTGTTTTGACAAATATAAGATGAACAGTTATATACTAACTATAACTGACCACCGTTTTGACAAATATAAGATGGCCAGTTATATTTTGAAAAACACTAACTATAATTGACGACCGTTTTAGCAACATGCATCCAATAAATACAACACAAAAAATGTAGTTTTTTTAAAAAAAAAGTGTCTTTTTTATGAAATCTTTTGTTGTGATAATTTATAATTTGATAAGAAAATGTATAAAAACTTACCAAAAGGAAAAAGGTCAGATATTTCTGGGAGACAAAAAAATTGAAATTCAAATATTTATTACAGTCGAATTAAGAAACATTGTTTGCATCAAGAGAAATTGATAAAAGTAATAGAACCTTTTCCATCATCATATTTAGTTTTAAACTATGGAGCATGCACTTCTAGATCAAGGGCGTTAATCCAATGGGGAACATGGGCCCTTGTCAATTCTGGTGTAGCGTGCATTGTGTCCTTTAAATCGTGGAAATGAAAGAAAAAAAAGTGGGTGGGGATGCGGTGGGGCTGGCGGCAATCCAAACACTTGATTTGAGTCAAAACGCATCTACCTCAATAAAAATATGTGGTATATTTACACACTTAAAAAAAAAATACTTTTATTACCGGGAGAAATTAAAAACAGTTTTCGAAAAGTCACCCTCCCTCACCCCCACCACCACCCCACACACACAAAGCCGTTAATAAGATTTGAAATGACTGCTTTCTTAACCTACCCTTCTAAGGGCCAACGCTCATGCCCCAATTTGTAATTGGTTCAATGGAAATAAGCTAAAAAGCAAACAAACAAACAAACAAAAAAATAGGTTACAAATTAAAGAGAATAGAATGAATACAACACAAACTTAAATAACTGTTAGATATGGTGGTCATTTGTGAGCAATAACTTTAATGTTTATAATAAATTCATGTAAAATAGCTTATCTTTTCTTATTTTTTTACAGACGTTCCTTCTATACAAAAGATTATTGTGTCCTACGCTTATCTATGGGTTGTGGCTAATCCTGTTTGTTTGAGTATCTGTAATTGTGTAACCAGATAGTATGTGTTCTATCTAACTCACTGAAATAAATTTGGCCTTGAGATATTATCGTTGAGAAAAATAAATAGAGGTAAAAAAAGAAAAGATAAAAAAAACCCATGTTTTATATGTTGACTAATTTAAGAAGAAAATAAATTAAAACTTATAAGTTCAAGTACTTTCATGTAACATGACCAAAAAACGTGGGAAGGTGCTTATGAGGTTTTACATATGCAGTTCACTCATTCTGTCAGTTATATATCTCTCTTTTGCCTTCTAAATTTGCAATCTTTAATTTTTTGTATACCAAACACTTACCTTTGTGTTGTTTTTCTTAATTATAATGGGATTTTGAAGCACCCGCTTTTGAGATCTCTAGGACCATCAAAAGTGGTTTAATTTTACGTTGGAAAATGTGAAATTTTGCGGACATACAAAAAGACAGACAAAAAATGCACGAAAACACGTCAATAAAAACGTGGTAATAAAAACGTAATCACAATGCGTTATTATTTAAACATAAATACGTATAGGCTTACTTTTTTTAATTTTTAAAAATGTTTGTGTTTGTGCCCTTTCATTTCCCACTTTTTTTTCGAACATGACTTCGCAACACGGCTGTTCATTCACGTTGCTCTGATTTCTTCGCAATGTAGTTTTTGTCTGTTCTCCCCCCTCTTAATTTCTTTGCACTATGAATGAGCAAGTCTGCGGCGTATGCTGCGCCGCGGGCCGCATCTAGTACTAAATATTGTAATTGTCACACATCATTTGCAAATAGCTGCCGAAAACGTTCAGTTTGTGACTGTTGCGCCACTGAAAGGCTGACAGGTAACTAGAAAACAGAACACGACTTTCACCACTCTGATCTCGAAGTTATTTTTCGCTTGCATCCTTAGTCCTTCGATATTTTTTAGTACAAATGTTCCTGTGTACTACGTGAACGAACTCAAAAGCGTGCAAAACAACTGCGTGATGAATCATACACCACGTGATTATATGAGCCGCATTTTGATAGCCTAGCCAAGTGACAGTGACGACTGTTGTCCCCGGCAACATATGACTATTGATTAAAACGAATATGAAAATACTCTGAAATATGTACCGATTAAAAAATTAGCGTCAAGAATGACGTCATTGTTTATAACCGAGACTTTCTTGGATTAGTAACCATGCATCATATCTATGTGATATGCGATAACACACACAAACTAATTTGGGACCCGCAGAGGCGTCACTAGGGTTGGTGTCACCCGGGGCGGTAGCTCACGGCGTCATCCCATCACGACTCCACCGAGTTTTCGAGTGCAAAATAACGGGAACATACAGAATTTTACATTTTGATTTCACCCCCCTGATGATGTCACCCGGGGCGGCCCGCCCCCACCGCACCCCCTAGTGACGCCACTGGGGACCCGGATTCTGAGGGTTGCCAACTATTGTATAGTTGTTGAATGAAGGGTGTACTCACGGCAGCTGGTCCCATTTAGTTTCGCCTTTTTACTCATCTGAAGAATCCTAAGTTCAACTTCCGAGAGACAATGGAGTTCAATGGAACAATTTATAGACTCCCGAGTTTTCCTTTAAAAAGTTATAATTTTGTTATTTTACTTCCTAAAATAAAAAATAAAAATAAAATATTATAACAATTATTTCTAATGATAGAATCTATAGTTTATTGTACTACAAGCTTTTAAACAAAATCATTTGTAAAGATGTGGACAGCAGTTAACTTATATCTGATTTAAGAAATCGAGGTCGTTGAAAAGCATGACGTGGTTATTTTTTCATTAATCATGAGAAAATTATAAATGATAATTGCAGTAAAGTTCACGCAGGAAACTGAATGTGTCGTAATAAATTTAACAATGAATATTCTTCATAAATTTGTATTACCCAATTATTACGCCAGTTTACTTTTATTTATATATAGTTCATTTGATGATTTTAAAACTGTTGCCTAGATGAACAAGTTTAATTATATTTTATATAATAAATAATTAAATTTTTCTTCACCAAATTTAAACAATTGTTTATGCCATTTCCCCCAATATATATTTTTAGATTTTGAATCACAAACATCGTCATGCATGGATAAACGTCACCACTGTCAGTGATGACTTGAATGTTTTACGATTTAGTTATATTCAATCCACACTTGTAATCATTCCATAAAAATTAGATAAAAAAGACGTAAACAAGGTAAGAGTTAGCCTGGCCGGACGTAACAAAACAGCGAACGTTTCGGCAAATAGCCTTTTTCAACGGACATACAATACACAAATAAAACGAAAATAAAAAATAAAATGAAGAAACTTAGCTGCGGTGAAATCCAAAGTATCCAAAAAAAGTCACTTTTTTGGATACTTTGGATTTCACCGCAGCTACGTTTCTTCATTTTATTTTTTATTTTTATTTTCCATTTATTTTGTTTTATAAGCCTGATTGCAGTCCCGCCCCTCATTTTGTGTAATCATTCCATAGAAACCTGTATGTGGTGGTCGACAATGGGAATTGTCAATACATATAAGACAGACATCATACATCAACCATATTAAATAACACTGGTCTTGATGGTGTGATTATTGACAGCGATTTAATTTAGTAACAATCTAGCCGAACACACGGTAAGTGTTCAAATATAATGGCCGAAATAATTAGGAAATAACATTTCAATCTCTGAGAAAGTCAATGACGATATTCAAGGAAGTGTTTGATGCAAGTATAAATATGCCATTTAACATAGTGTTCGGTTCAGGTATAAATGCGCTATTTAACATAGTGTTTGGTGTAGGTATAAATGCACTATTTAACATAGTGTTTGGTGTAGGTATAAATGCGCTATTTAACATAGTGTTTGGTGTAGGTATGCATACACTATTTAACATAGTGTTTGGTGTAGGTATAAATGCACTATTTAACATAGTGTTCGGTTCAGGTATAAATGCGCTATTTAACATAGTGTTTGGTGTAGGTATAAATGCACTATTTAACATAGTGTTTGGTGTAGGTATGCATGCACTATTTAACATAGTGTTTGGTGTAGGTATGCATGCACTATTTAAAATAGTATTTGATGCTGGTATACATGCACTATTTAAAATAGTGTTTGATGCAGGTATAAATGCGCTATTTAACATAGTGTTTGGTACAGGTATCAATACGCTATTTAACATAGTGTTTGGTGCAGGTATAAATACGCTATTTAACATAGTGTCTGGTACAGGTGTAAATATGCTATTTAACTAAGTTTGTTTAAAACTGCGCGCTCTGCTTAAATAACAAAAAATTGAGATTTCTCTTAGCTTACATGCACATAGTTACAGAAGTGGCCGTGTCATCAACGGTCAGACATTGTTTATAAGCTTGAGAACATTCTGGAATTAAAGAGTGCACGAGATGTTAATGTTATATGTCTAAATACTTGCGAGTGTGTGTGTGTGTGTGCAGATTTAAGTTTGTGTGTGTGGGTTAAGTGTATGTATATATATACTTACACACACACACATATATATATATATACATTTATTTGTATATGCATTTGTGTGTATATGTGTGTATTTGTAGGGATTTGTGTCAATGTCCCGCAAAGTTTAGGCTTTTAATGAACCAGTTTCAACAAGTTTACTTCCCCAAACGTCAGTAACAGCATGAAGAAGTAGACAAGTCAGATTGACACAAGCCACGTGTGAGGATGGCAATGTTGTGGTGTGAAGAGATCGGAGTTGAGTTTGTTAGAATCAGAGCTTTTAACAATAGAGATGAGTGCAGCATTGTTGGGGTGGTGCAGTGTTAGCTATTTTATCTGTAGTGTAGATAAAGGGAAGGAATCACTGATGACTATGTAATTTGTCTATGTGGGCTAAGCCCCGGGAGATAATCCTATATCACGGAATAAGTGAAGTGTTTGGTCATTCATGGTGGGTATGAGACGATTGAGATGTAGGTTATTACCATTTTTGTTATTATAACATATTAAACACCATGGAAGACCCAAGAGAATACAATTAAGAGGGAAAGTTTAGAGGGAAATTCATCAAGGAAGATAAAAATTAGTTCTGATTTACGGGCTTCATTTTAACTTGCATCTTATTTTCACGGTGGAGTTTTACGTGTTAGGATCTTTGTTAAATTTAAGTTTAATAGTTGATAGGCTTGGCAGAACTGTATCCATTTTTGTTACTTCAATTATGTTCATTAATAAAATCAATAACTCAAAAGTAGAACAATAATCTATTTTGTTCGTTACGGTATTTATGCCTAAATAATTTAAACTGAAATGATTCTTTCTTGTGCAATTAATATGCTTGAGAAGATGAAAAAAAATGTCTTGTTTTTGGTGTTGCCATTGTGAAATAAAATGTTTCGAATAGTGTAACAAGCACTGGAAGAAATTATCAGTAAATGTTTAAATGATAGTTGGTATGTATAATTTATTGAAAATGTTCATCTCAAATTTCACGGCTCCTCACCTTCAGTGCTGAGATTTGAGACCAAACTTGGGATAACTGGAAAGATTAAAATAAAGATTAGATTTTAATTAACAACCGAAATCTTTTATTTCGCTTTTCTTCATTCATCTATTTTACCAAGTTTGCATTTATCTTAAATTTATTCTTACATGAAAGGCTACAAATTATAAACAAATTTTTAAATTATATAAGTTTATAGATTCTTTTATTGGTACACGTTCAGTACAATAACAATGCGGTCGGATAATTGAAACCAAATAACTATATACTGTCGATAAATATATAAATTTAATGTCTACAACAATTTACATATTGTAAAAATAGAAAAAATTAAATCGTATATTACCGCATTTATTGATATTCATCCTTGCTTCTTCCGCTGTAATTAATTGCTTGTTCTTTAAGGTAAAAAAAACAACAACAAAAAACGCATGGATTGAGTAGTGGAGATTGGTGGACAAAGAATTACCAACTAAGCAGCTCATTTCCAGAACACTAAAGAAAGTACCTTTTAACTTATAGTGAAGTTGGAAAACATACATAAATTTACATTTTTGATGAATTTAAATTAAGTCTATTAGAGCAATTCATACTCATTGGAAATTTTGACTAAAATTCTTTTGATTTAATTTGAAAGCAACACGTTCATTTGAATTGGACATTGTAAAATTATATTATTAACCGAGAGTGTAGCAATGAATTCGTCAAATTCAACATACCTCGTACTGGGTTATAGAACATTCTGGCACACTCACGCGACAGTCAATGAAGTCAGATAAATCTCTTTACATGGAACACATGAAGAAATACAATTTTAAGACTTATGAATTTTTTTTTACAAAAATCATATTAAGCCTACTTTTAGATTTTATGGCACTGGAAAAAAATGAAATTAACTCATTATAAAAATACATTACTTCATTTTCAAGGGTAGTTATTGTAAAATATTGAATTTAAGAGCACATTGCTTTTAAATGTTCTTATATTTTATATTTAAAAAAAAAAAGACACCTTACATCAATGTAAAATTTCTTACTTGCAAAGTTTTTCACCTGGTACTTGAACCTCTTGATTCAGATCTGCAGTATCCTCCAACTTTCTCACATATTGAAACAGACAAGTTTCTAAACCTGCCTTACAAGCTGCGGGTAATTAAGATTAATGATTGAATTTATCAAAATACTTTCTTTTGACGGTGTCATTTGGAATAAATTATTTAACACTTTTAAAAATGAAAAAAAAACAACAACCCCAAACAACCCAACTATTTCGTAGGAAATTGTTTAATGTATGTGTGTGTGTGTGTGTGAGTGTGTGTTTAAGCTGATACAATGGATGATGTTTAAATGGATGGATCTTAACGCAACTTGGTACATAAAAACTTGAAAGCCTATTCTAAAATAATATAGTTCAATCAACAACTAATGTCCGTTCTTTCGTTGCAGGGGGGGGAGGTTGTTTTGGGGGGGGGGGCTAAAATATTTTTTTTTCCTAAACGTTTAAACTTTATTCAAAAATTTGATTTATCTTTCCAAATTTCATGTTTCCAATTGTTGGTAACATATAAACATATTTCGGGCTTCTTGTTTCAACTTTGTAGGCATGATCTGAAATGGTTCAGTTAGTAGAGAAGATAGGAATTGGTTTATTTAGTAGATATGATATGATATTGTTTATTTATTTATTATCTGGGACGTAAAATGGTTTATTTATTTAGTAGACATGATCTGAAATGGTTTACTCAGTAGGAAAGATAGGAAATGGTTTATTTAGTAGAAATGATAGGAAATGGTTTATTTAGTAGAAAAGATAGGAAATGGTTTATTTAGTAGAAAAGCTGTCGAGATGGGGTGACCTCTACGTGGTTCGACAGACGAGTAGGGTCGTGGAGTACAATGCGACCTGATACTGACAAACCCCAGGCTTGGATAGCCGAAGGCCGTTGTTAGGTGTTAATGCTAGTCATATATGATTACAGTCGCTGTACGGATCTTAGGCAAAGCATTTAGATGCAATGCCGATGATGAAAACCAAAGTACCCGTTGAGGGTCGGGTTACTCCGAAGCGACCATTTCGTCCCCCTCAATTAACTAGCAACGCTGTTGAGCGGTGCCGGTTTAGGGCCAGGAGCGCCAGTACGGAATAGCAAAAGGTACCGCTAGGAAACGTTTTTGTTCGCCAGCTCTGAGGAAACCTTCCGGTGGGGTGTAAACCCTGGGTAGGTCAGTGATGATCCCACGCTTTGCGGCGATCTAAACTATAGAGACTCGTAAGCTTTGCCGTGGTGGCGCCAAAGTGATACTATGTTGATAGCGAGTCACAGTAGGAAATTCCACACCTCCCTTGGGAGGCACACTTTAGTGGGATGCGTTTTCGACCCAGTGTCCTGGACGTCCAGGCGGCCGCTTGTAGCAGCGACCGCTCCGGGGGGGGGGGCTTCTCAGTCTTTACGTCCCTTAGGGGGCCAGAGGGCTGAGGGGGTTTTCCGGGAAGCCCCATGAAGAGCGCAGGCTCGGGACTGCTGATTTTCTTCCACATGTAGGATTTTCAGTAGAAAAGATAGGAAATGGTTTATTTAGTAGAAAAGATAGGAAATGGTTTATTTAGTAGACATGATCTGAAATGGCTTATATAGTAGAAAAAAATAGGAAATGGTTTATTTAGTAGACATTCAGATTTAGATGATACATATATTGTATTATTTCTCTGAATTTATTTATTACCTTTTATGTGTTATAGAAACTCGGTCTTGACAATAATTTAAAAAAAAAACAACTCTTTTTACTTCTAATACAGAAAAAAATGAATTTCCTTGCTACTTACTGTCTGTTTCTGAAATAGAGAATTAATATTATACGTATTAAATATGATCATTTTAAAAACAACCCACACACAAATAAACGAAGTATATTACGGGAACTGAATTAATCTGAAAACAAAATAACAAAACTGAACCTGGGATAATAATGAAATATTAAATAGGAAATCCTAAGGTATGATATAGTTCCATTCTTAATACCATCTACCACCCCTCCCCACTCTTTTGTTTTGATCTAGCTCAGACTGACGTTACAATATTTCAACAAAACATGACGTCATTTGAAAGTGTCACGAAAGTTTAAGTAACTTAAAATAATAATGAAAATTGTAACGTGGTGAACATGGGACTTTATTATTTTAATTTAAGATTTTAAAGTAATAAAATGAAGTGTGGCATATAATGTAGTTTTGTGTTAAATATTTATAACATTTTACCATAGGCCATAGACTTATATTTTGAATACAAGATTTTTTATAAAAAAAATAATTCCAAAGATTTTGACTGTAAGGGCCGTCCATAGATATTGTCCCGCGATTTTGGTCCCCCTTCCTCACGCATCGTCACAAAAAGTTAGCCCCCTCCAATATTACGTCACAAAGCTTAGCGCCGATCCCCTATAAGAAGCTTTTTCTATTTGAAAATGAGGTTGTTTCAAATAACTTATTTGTCATTTAAAAATGTATTTAGTGTAAGTCGGCACTCTATTGTGACACTTGTGAAGATATTGAAAACATCATTTAATAAATTGAAAGCACTCCAATAGACCTTTTATATAAAGTTGTGCGTTTTGATGTTACGTCACATTTCTTTAACACCCCTACCCCTCGTCCGAAATGTGCCCCCCCCCACTATGGTGTCATTTATGGACGGCACCTAAGGTGAAAAAAAAGAATTCATTTTAAAAGGCCGGCTACTCTTGCCATTTTAAAACAAATGCAACAGGACTAAAAAAAAAAGTTAATGGGATAAAATCTTGGGGATTTTTTGGGCTGTATTTTCATAATAATACTCACCCATAGGATAAAATATGCTAAGTAGGTCTGAAAAAACAAATATAAAAAAGTCTATTCAGTTTTAGAATAATAAAAGAAATCTATCTTTTCAGCTCTTTTATTAAATTTTGTATTGGTGTCCTTTTGCAAAGTCGTTATTCAATTTGGATATATTTTAATTAGGTTTCAACAATATTGTCATTGTCGTCTTCATTTAACATAATCTGCACATTCATTGAAGCTATCTTATAATAGATTTCTGCACAACTATGCGTAGTACGAAATGTCAAAAAATTATGAGGCTTTTTTGTATTACGCTTGCACATGTCAAAACACAATTTTAATTGTTATATTAAAAAAAATTCCAGCTATTGATAAGTAAACCTTTATGCTATTTAACTGTTGATGAAATGTGACGAGGTATTTTTCTTTGGCGTGGCCATCATAATGGGGTGAATCGTGCCTAAACTGTTTTAGTTCAGAGGTGCAAGAAGAAGAGCGCAGTAGTCAGCCAGTAGCTTAGAACATTTTTATGGGCGTTTGTATAAATGGCGGATATTTCAACTTACTTGTGGAGCGTGTAAAAAAATCTTAACCTCACTCTGAGATTACACCAAAAAAGTGCATACACAAAGACCCCGCTATAAGTGAACATTTACCACAGTCCGTGACATTGTGATCCAGAAGTGTGATCTCAGACCTGGTGTAGAAGATGTGAAAGTTGACATCTGTCAGACATCCTGATGACTTTAGGCACATCAAAGCGTCTGTCACATTCCTGTCAACATTGGTTTGGGGAAAGTGGGGGGGGGGGGTCCGACATTTGTGACAGTTTGTGACATGGGGAGGGGGGAGTTAAAATGATAAAAAATAGCGTGACGTACTTTATCGGTGATAACATGGCAAGCGTTTAATTAGAGTTCATCGACTGAAACCACTATTGAAAGTACTCAGTACTGAGAAGATAATTATCGCGGCGTAGTCCCTTGTTTGTTGGTAAAGTGATTGAATCTTGGCAGCCACGCACTGCATGACATCATCTTTCAGAATATACCGGCATATTTATCATAGGAAAAGGTTGTCGAAATTTAGATACACTTTTATTTGGATCGAATTTTCTAATTTTACTGCGAGCCATTTGGGTTCATAGATACTTTAATGATATTTCCACCGTTCAGAGGCGTCACTACGGTCGGTGTCACCCGGGGCGGTAGTTCATGGTGTCACCCGGGGCGGGAGCTCATGGTGTCACCCCCTCACGATTTAACCCATAGTAATCCTCGGAGTTTTCCAGTGCCAAATAGAGGGAATACATATAATTTTACAGTCTGGTGTCACCCCCCTGATGGTGTCACCCGGGGCGGCCCACCCCCTCCGCACCCCCTAGCGACGCCACTGCCACCGTCTAAAGTCAAACGATAAAAATAAAACTGTTATGCACCATTACGACGTCAGAAATATTAAAAATAGTTCTTTGGTTTTTACCGCTTTTGTAAGGCAGGAAGTTCTTGATATTATATAATATAAGAGTTTCAGTTTAAAGAACAAGAAAAAACAAATAAATGAGACATTAGATTGCAATGATGAGTCCACCACAGACAGAATCATTGTTTTTAGCTATTACTTGACGATAGTTACAATCATAACTGCACAGGTTATAAGTAACGAGCACGCGCGTCCTTGTGTTAGGCTAGAAGTTAAAACTGTATCAATTAAAGATGTGTCGAGTTCCTATTACGTGATAACACGATCTTATGTCGTATATATTCCCTGGCCAGTGTTAAGTTACTTACTGGCATTTCTCAGTGTCGTTCAGCCCGGGATTGAAAGCTTCTGACAATCTCAGCTGGCAAGTGTTGGTGACATTAGTGCATCCTGAAGACAAATCAACACCAATTTAGAGTTCTTTTAAAATTATTTTTGTGTGCAGTAAAACTTAAACTAAACATATGAATTATTTTTTTTGGGCGTCCCCGTCTGTTTCAGCTTGTCACATAGGGGTGCCCCCCCCCCTAACTTTATAAAAGCTTGTCAGACTTAGCTCACTTTAAGAACTTGTATTTTGTTTCACTTCTTATGGGCGTCAGTGTGATCTAATGAGTAATATAACTAAGAAAGGGTCATTTATTGTATTATTTTTAGAACATATTTTGAAAGGTCAACGACCTGGTTTCTTTGACTTTCACCTGTCTGTATATGTAACATTTGTTGACATGCTTCCTGTCTCCCGTCCTCATCAAAGAATCTAGGTCATTTTAGAATGGTGGGGATGGGGGGGGGTGGGGACAGCTGGCGCGTGTGGAGCTAAACAACGTTAACCGTTGACTATTTACCACTAGAGCCTGTGTGACAATTGTCTGATGTGTTAAAGTGCAGGCTATATATATAGAGCTCTCAGGGAAATCCCCATAAATCTTCATAAAATTGATTCCAATGTACGCATATGCATCAGATAAATTAGGTCTGATAGCAAGCATCTCGCTAATGACGACACATTAATTCCAATAGTTTTGCTATTTTCAGATTGGATTTAAATGTAATGGTCAATTTTTGAAACCATTGAAGCATTGAACAGGTCAGAACATGTGGAAATAAACTCTTAACTTGGAAATCGATGTCCTTCTCCTCCTAACAACGCAAGAAGTCCCCAAATATAATATCTAGATGAGGAATGTTTTGCTGAAGCTAATGCTATTTTCACTATATTTTGGTAAATGATACTAAAAATCGCTTTTGTTTTTCCGAATTCATAAGATTCTGAATTGTTATAAAAGTTTTGAGGTATTTAAAGCTACACATAATACGGAGATATTTTTTAAGTGTGGATCGATTGAGAGAATGTTTTACCTTGTACACACGGGAAATTACTGGCATCGGGGTTAAGAGAATAAATCAGAGACTCAAAAAGTCCCTAAAATTCGTTTTTTTAAAACAAATTTTAAACATATTGAAATGTTTGCTCATTTTTCTAACAGGGGCAAGCTACCCAGAGATTTTTTAGTCAATATCTGAAACTTGACTATATTTAGTCAATATCTTAAACTTAACAACATTTAGTCAATATTTTAAACTTTATAAAATTTAGTCAATATCTTAAACTCACGGTATCCACATCTTAAAAATTTTAAAATACACCAACCGGCTATCTACCCCCATCAACCGGGTTCTACCCCCACCAATCGGCTAATTACCCCAACCAACCTGCTATCTACCCCCACCAACCAGCTATCTACCACCACCAACCAGCTAACTACCCCCACCAACCGGCTAACT
>MUZC01001667.1:103056-169399 GCA_002072015.1 Radix auricularia
ACCAGACATTAAAACATAAACTAAAAAACACCAAGATGTTGTTGGTGTGAGAGTGATGTTGTTGGTGCGAGAGTGATGTTGTTGGTGTGAGAGTGATGTTGTTGGTGTGAGAGTGATGTTGTTGGTGTGAGAGTGATGTTGTTGGTGTGAGAGTGATGTTGTTGGTTTGAGAGTGATGTTGTTGATGTAGCAAAAGATAAAGAAGCAAACAAGTTGTTGACATTTTTTATCTATCGGGCAACGCCACATGTGGCAAAATGTTATACCAGTCATTGTAGTGTTAGGGATGGCAAGGGTGGAATGCAACAAGAACAGTTGATTCATTAAAGGGAGGTCATTTCTATAAATACTTGCAGGATCAAATCATACCGTGTTTGTAGTAGTTTGAATTTTCATAAAATTTTAAACATATTGGTATTTGAGTGGTTGGGGAAAATGTTTCAGGTTTTAGAGATAAAGAGTTTTACCAAATAGAAAGGACTAACATATTTTTGTCTAGTCTGGCCTTTAAATGGTTTACAAAAATTGTCAAATTATAAAAGAAACATCATTAAACCCAACATATTATTTGTAGTATGCAGCAGTCAATTCAAAAGTAACAACTATAAACGAAGCCAAACACATTAATTAAAAAAGTAGTAGTTTGTTACCAAAAGTTATTGTTAAATGATTATAAGACGTATCAATCAGAGTGGTGTATCCCATCCAATCGTTAACGTCAACTGTACCTTAAAATCTTCGTTAGTTTTTTCCTAAATCTTTTCAGAGATAGTTTCATCTTCTCCTTGTTAGATATTGACCTAACTAGAAACAAACTACCAAAGTTGTGGTCGGAACAAGTGACAACTGCAGGGGCCGTAAGTCAATCGCATTTTCCAAAGAACAGTCACGCCTTCAACTTGAAAATTTCAGTAAGAGATATTCCCCCCTCCCGCTTTGTTTATTACGTTACCGCACTCTCTTCGCCTACCAACGGTAGAGATACTTGAGAAAAACCATTAGTTACATCATCAAAAATAGAAATGCTAAAGGATAGAAGAAAATATTGAGAAGTAGTAGTAATACATAAGGCCATTCAATCTAATTTGAATGTACAAAAAATGGATGATCTAATACGATAATAAAATAATAATCTCTAACCAGATAGACAAAGGGATAAAAACACTTTTCATATTCAGTATGTAAGACCAAAAACATACAAATTCTAGTTCTCCCCATCGGGAATTTGGGCGTACCTTTGGTTGCCTGACCAAAAAGCCAGTTTGCCAAAATTGAAAACTCAAATAAAAATGCAAAATTAGACATAAGCCAATGATAAGCATATGCCACAATAATCTTAGATATAAAAAAGCGTCTGTGATATGCTAATTTGAAATGAAATAGAAGATTGTCAAACTATCTTTTTGTATAAAGCAGAAGGATTTGATTTTCTCCGGCCTTAAGAAGAAAGACACGAGTATCGCCAGTCTTGATGGGAGAGGTGTGAGTTTCTGTAACCTCGAGAAGATTGGTTTATGTTTGTGTTGGTATTGTTGTGACAGGTGTGATTTTCTTGTTGGGAGAGGTGTGAGTTTCCTTACCCTCGAGATGATTGTTTTAAGTTTGTCTTATTATTTGTTTGATTACTGCAAGATTATCTAACCGGGGATGTGTACAAACCTATAAAATACATAGTAAAAAAACACCAGCATTCAAAAGTTAAACCTATAAAACACATTTTAAACAAAACTAGCAGTCAAAAGTTAAGTCCAATTCAAAAAAGGTCAAAATAAGAATGGTCAACATATTTTAGTTTTAAAAAAAAATTATCTTAATCCGGCTCCAGCATATTTTACTTCATGGAACTCACCCCCCCCCCCTACCACTTAAAAAAAACAGTTTTGACAGCCCTGACTTAGACACACTTCCTTCCACGTGTTTCCCTCATGGCAGCACCGACTTTATACCCTAACTTGTGGAAACTTAACTCTCCTTTTGTTTACAGCAGAGGTTCGTCGTCTTCTTGTGTTATCTGGTAGTTAGATGTACCCCAGCCTTGTGGTATCTGGTAGTTATATGTACCCCAGCCTTGTGTTATCTGGTAGTTAGATGTACCCCAGCCTTGTGGTATCTGGTAGTTAGATGTACCCTATCCTTGTGTTATCTGGTAGTTAGATGTACCCCAGACCTGTTTTCACTTAAAGTTATCTGTAACTTCTCCTGGCTAATGTTTTTGAAGCGACAATTCATTTTACAATCACAACAAGCACGCCCCCAATCCACATTCAAACACACCCTCTCCGATACTTACCCCCCCCCCCCCCCCACCAACCACGCCCAAAGTTCCCTAAGGCGAGTGAGTCACCATTTTATCAAATATCCCCCGCGACAAAGAGGACGAGGGGATAAACAGAAGGAGATTATATTACGTACCCAAGGTCAAACTATGTGACCTCTGAGTAATGGATTTTAATACCGCTCCCTTACTTTACTAATCTGTTTATAGCTGACACCATTTTTGTTGTTGTTTTATTATTTATTGGAATAGGGCCGTCCATAAAGTACGAAACGCTCCAGATAGGGGGGAGGGGGTGTAAGAAAATGTGATAGTTTGTGACAGGGGGAGGGGGGTGTCCGGCCATGTGTGACGTCACGGTGTTTAATGTTAAAATATAATTATTTTAATAATAGAAAATCTATTTTTGTATAAAAGTGTGACGTACTTAAGGGAAAAAAAGGGGGGGGGGGCTCCTAGATTTGTGTCAGTTTGTGACAGGGGGAGGGGGAGTTAAAATTGTCAAAAATAGCGTGACGTACTTTTTGGATGAGCCCAATGTTGTTGTTGACCTTTGTGTTGACTTTAAATTATAATTTTAAAAAATGTCCAATTGACTTTCCTGCCAAGTAAACACTCATAGCGTCTTAATGAACTGCCGCCAAATATGGCATTGATGTCACCCAATAAATAGTGTATCAGCAATAAACAAAGCTGATATTATTTAAATAGCATGTTAAGAAACTCTGCCATTTGTGGTTTTTGTGTGGGTTTTTTTAATTTAAAAAATTACATTGTTATTATTTTGGCTAAAGGTCAAAGCTGGAATATAATAGCATAGAAAAAGTTGGGTTATTATTTTATAACACTATTTCTAAATACCTGGTTGTATAAATATACACGTAACATTTATAAATGGGGTCATTTTTACACCCCACACAGATATTGAATGGTGTTCTTTAAAACACTTTTATCGGGAGGGAATAGAGGGTCAGTTCTTATGTTCATCGAATTCAGTTAGAAATTCTGGCTAGGCCAGTAAATTAAAGCCAATCTAAACTCAAGAGAAATGGGCAGAAAAGTGTACACCATGAACAAATAAATCTATGGTAATATAAAATACTGTAGTCAGAATACTATTTTTGGGTCAATCTCATTTAGTAATTTAAAAAATATAAACAAATCTAAAAAAATTATGGCGGCTGGGTAGCGAAGTCAATAGTGCGCACGCCTCACAAGCTGAGGGGCTTTGTACCGAGTCCACGTAAAAGCCACTATAAAAATGTTGAGTAATGACTAACGCTAAGAAGCCCCCCCCCCCTGACCTGGAGAGGGATGGGCGCCGCCAGTGTCTGCAAAGCCCGAGAATATTTTAGAACACCTTACGACCTCGAGAAAAAAAGGTTATGGGACCAAAAAAATAAAATTATGAACCAAAACTAACAAAATATGAACCAAATCTAACTAAATTTTGAATTAAATCTAACGAAATTATGAACCCAATGTAACAATATTATGAATGTGGTGAGGCTGGGGTGGGGTGGGAGAGCTGTTATCGGCATTGTCTGTGTCCCATCAACCCCCATGTTTAAGAGACCTCAAAGGTTACCCAATAATTAAATTCTAAACACATTTACTTTTCTTAGTTAAAGCCAAGAGTACTAACAATGTTTTTTTGGGGGGGGGACAAAAGTGGTGAAAGCTATCTATCTACATGAAGCGTATTCTGTAACCCTGCCCTTCTATTTAACGAGATCTATCTACATGATGCGTACTCTGTAACCCTGGCCTTCTATCGTATTCTGTAATCCTGCCCTTCTATTTAACGAGTAAACATCATCAGTGGCTTGAGCTGCAACAAGACATCACAGGATTAATCGTTGACGTCAAACCATATAATGACACGCCTCTACGCTCTTAACAAGCTTTCCTGAATATAATGGGGGTGAGACTGCAATCAGGCTTATAAATTAATAAATGGAAAACAGTTAAACAGGGTATGAGTTAGCCTGAAAGGACTTAACAAAACAGCGAACGTTTCGGCAAAGACCTGAAATATAATGTATCTCCTGAATATGCACACCATTTCTTTCAGGCGGTTATGAACTTACAGCGAAACAACTGGCAATCTGTAATGACATGTTAAGAAGGTCCCAAGTTATAATTTGGGAGACGTCAGCATTACAATAACTGATGTCAAAACCTCTGAAAGGTAATTATGACTAACCCGTCGCTGTGGGCAGCGATTTTATCATTTGCAGGAAGTAGACGTTTCCAAGGAAACGTAGGCATTAAAAAAAAAGGTTTTATAATTTTTTTTATAATTGGTCCAAGGTCTTATAATTGATCCAAGGTCTTATAATTGGTCCACACTGCGTAACACTTTTCAATGTTTGTTGATGTGATTCCTCACTGGGGCTCTAGGGGAAATTTACAGAGCTGTTTTAATTATTGTATTTCACTTAAATCTATTGGACATCGAGAGTTCGTGGTTACTCTAGTAACCCATTATGTTGTTAACTACTTTGGTTACTCCAGTAACCCATTATGTTAACTATTTTGGTTACTCCAGTAACCCATTATGCTAACTACTTTGGTTACTCCAGTAACCCATTATGTTAACTATTTTGGTTACTCCAGTAACCCATTATGTTAACTACTTTGGTTACTCCAGTAACCCATTATGTTAACTACTTTTAGCTGTCACTTGTAGACGTTTAGAGACACACATATGTTATAGTTTTTTGTGTATTTAACTTTCATTGCATTTCGTTGTATTTCGAACTTCAAGTGGTTTTCATACCCCTTTAAAAGCCTATTAAAATTATGGAAAATAGTTAAGAGCACTCCGTGAGACCTATTTATTTTTGTTTTAAGTAAATACAATCGAACCCACTTATCTCGACCTCGGTTATCTCGCCAACCCTATTATCTCGACGCTTTTCGACAAACCCCTAGGCCGTCGACCCACTTATCTTGACCTCGGTTATCTCGCCAACCCTATTAGCTCAACGCTATTCGGCAAACCCCTAGGCCGTCGACATAACGGGTACGACTGTATAAACTTTGGGGTAAAAAGAAAAGGGTACAAAATGGGGAGTATAAAACAGTGACTATAGTTCAGGGGCTTCTGAAGGGTACTAGATTGGCGGTGATAGAAGTATTACGGTTTTACAAATATAATTTGTGTTCTAATCCCTGTCTTGTGAGGCAACCGTAAACAGGGCAGGCTGACGCGTTGACACAACGAATGTTTCATTGAGGGGGTGAGGGGGGTAGGGGTGAGGTGGGGTTTGGGTTATTTCCATCCGTCTTTGTTGGCGGGTTATCAATTACAATAACAATTAATCATAATAGAAACAATTATAGCAGAGTTAACAGTGATTTTTATTGAGTTTCGTAAATGGAGGTTCAAAATCAGATAATGTTAACTAAAAAATCCGGTAATTTGTATTGTCAAACATGTCAAAAATAAAAGTAAAAGAAGTCGTATTTTATGGGGGCGTCCTTTACAAATAAATTGTGTATTTTTATTTTGCGAACTAATTTTCTAAGATTCTAACTTATGGTGAACTGACCATTGAGGTAAAAGTGAGATTTTATTGACACTTCCTCAAGAAATAGGAGGCTTGAGATAAATAAAGGTGGTGGGCAAAGTGTTTCAAGCACTTGAAACTTTTATTCTAAACAATTAAAAAGCCACCATTAAATAACTTAGTAAAGTTATAATTTTGTTTAGCTCACGTCGGTTCAATGCCTCAAGCATCGTGAGAACTGGCAAATATATGTGTTTATTTGACTTAGTCGTAACACCACTCTGTTACTAGAAGTCTATAACCGACTACATTACAATCTTAGAGGTTTTTTAAAATTTGTTTTTGTTTAAAAAAAATTGTTTTAACACAATCACCTCCATTAAAAGATTTTAAAAAAAAACAAAAAAAAAAAAAACATTGCCCAAACGAACTAACCCAATAATAATAATTAATATCCATGAAACTACTTATAGCTTCAATTTCTTTTTAAAAAAAAATCATCAAGAAAAAATGAAGGCATTGACTCATTTGGTAACCAAGTTTCTCATTAGCTCCAGACAGATCAAATATCCCACAAGGTTCCATAAAGTGCAATACCAGAGAGCTCGGATAAGTTTCAATTTACAGTCTTGTGCGTGACAAAGAAAATAGGGTGAACTATTTTTTGTCAAAAATTGCCACACGTGATGCTTTTTATAGACGCGCTTCCATTTATAGAATCTATTTAAAGACTCACAGTAATTGACTGTAAAACAGTATAAGGAAGCAGTATATAGGTCGATACTGATATCTGCTTTAATTTGATTCTTAAAATCTCTCTATTTAATTTTTTATATTTCGCCCACAAATTTCCTTCATTCAAACTTTTAATTCAGTGTGTCTATTTGTTTCCCTAAAGTTAAAATGACTTACCGCTTGCCTGTGCTGTGACTCTCAGTGGAGTTAAAACTGAAACAAACAAAGTTTATAATTTATTCGCTCAAGCAATATCATATTTCCTTCCAGTAAAGAAAAAATGAATATATGAATATATATTATCATCCAGATTACGCGCAAGCGACTGGGAGTGTAAGGCAGAAGACCGATCTACGTTGCGTACAGTTGTAAAAGATGATGTCATGGTAGCCGAGGAGCAAAGGATGGAGGATACTATAGACAGGTGAGCTAGAAGAAAGGCCAAAACATTGGGAAGCACAGAATTCGTGTTGCAAAAGCTGTGTTAAAGACTGCAATTCAAGGATTGGACTGCACAGCCACACGAGGAAATGCAACTCAGACCAGCGGTGATGCACCATCGTCTTGCGAGACGGAAGGATGCCGATTAATATTTATACATATCATCGTACCCCGATTTGTAGCCTAATGTCTCACTCATTTTAATGGATGCAGTGCTTTTAATTAAAAAAAAAAAAGAAAGCAGCCAATTGCTTATTTATGAAAGCAAGTTATTTTATTCTCATGTTTTTTTTCCAAATTAAAAAAAAAATTAATGTAATTGAAATTTAGCATCGCAGGAAAAAAGAGTTTAGCTTGCATATGAAGACACGTACCAATGACAATTTGGCTTTTGGTTTTAGCTAACAGATTTTTCTATAAGTTTTTGTGTATTTTACATTGAATTATGGACTCAGAGATATACATTTATCGTTACGTTTATTTGTTATAAATTTATTTTGATAGCAAGCTTTGAACAAGTACAACTTGTAATATTAAAAATAGGTGATCGTGATTTTAGTCGCTATTTATTTTTTGTTTCACTTGTTTATACTAAAACCTCCACAAACGATATCACACACACAAAATAATGTGTTAAATCAGTGGCGTCGCTAGGGGGGTGCGGAGGGGGCGGGTCGCCCCGGGTGACACCATCAGGGGGGTGACACCAGACCATAAAATACTATATATTCCCGTTAATTGGCACTGCAAAACACGGAGGAGTTCTATGGGTTAAATCAAAAGGGGGTGACACCATGAGCTACCGCCCCGGGTGACACCATGAGCTACCGCCCCGGGTGACACCATGAGCTACCGCCCCGGGTGACACCAACCCTAGTGACGCCTCTGTGCTAAATATTTACATACATTATAATTGATGTGACACTCGTTTAATTCTATCTATTCTTTCGAAAATTTTTAAAAGCTACATAATCCACCTTTCCAGATTGAAAATATTTAATGTGGATTGAAATGAACAAAGTGACATATTTTTAGAATTTTGTGAGTACCTTGATATGTCTAAATAGGAATATGATTTAAACCAACAATCGTGCCCTAATTTATGACGTAATACTACATTACTACATAGCCTCCTATCAGATATAGCAATGAATCCCATGAATTAATGAGCAGGCCAACTGATTCAGAACTACTGTATTTTAAATGGGTGATGTCCCATGACTTGTACTTTAATTGAGAAAATCGATAGTGTTACAACTTTGTTTCTCGCCTTCTACTTCATGTTTTTTAAAAACTACTTTAACATATACCCTGGCATGTGCATCGGTAAATAATACAATTTAGAGGGCAAAGAAAACACGGAGAAATTTGCTCTTATTTTTTACAACCCATAAAATGTACATCAAGGTGGAGGTAACCAGCTCATCAGCATTTTAATCTAACGTCAATAACACATTTCTACTTGAAACATAAAATGTACATCAAGGTGGAGGTAACCAGCTCATCATCATTTTAATCTAACGTCAATAACACAATTCTACTTGAAACAGATCTTTAAAGCAATTTTAACCCGATTTTTAATATCAAGGTTTTGGCTCCCCATTACCGCCTTAATTAAACCGAAATTTAGGAACCCGCTAAACGTTTGCCAGTAACAGTCATGCCAGAAGTCACCAATAGCAACAGGTAATGACATACGGATATATATAATAACAACAGGTAATGGCATACCGATAAATTTAATAGCAACAGGTAATGCCATACGGATATATATAATAACAACAGGTAATGCCATACCGATAAATTTAATAGCAACAGGTAATGGCATACCGATAAATTTAATAGCAACAGGTAATGACATACGGATACATATAATAACAACAGGTAATGGCATACGGATACATATAACAGCAACAGGTAATGACATACGGATACATATAACAGCAACAGGTAATGACATACGGATACATATAACAGCAACAGGTAATGACATACGGATACATATAACAGCAACAGGTAATGACATACGGACATATTTCTGACACGTTTCATAAAACCAGACATTAAAACATAAACTAAAAAACACCAAGTGACTCATCCTTGTTCCCACCATTTTTTCCCCATCCCTCAATAAGAAAGAATAAATACGCGATATTTTATTTCATTAAACATTTCTGTTGTTATGAAGCGCTTGCCCACAGCCAAGTGATTTGAGGATCATTGACAGGGCGAGCAGGCGTTCAAGATAAGGGGCAGTAACTTCTAATCGTGAGTCGGGAGCCGTCTAGCATGGCCCGCGGGGTGCTGTGTCTACTGGTAAGCCATCTAGCATGGCACGCGGGATGCTGTGTGAGAGAGAAACAAGACATTGAGACAAGCTATTCGCATGTACACTTATCTAAATCGTGACGTATTGCAGCAATTAAAGCCTTGTCCCTGGTGGGTAATTATCACGTCATGATCACGTTTCTCTGACATTGAGAAAATGAGATTGGAAATGTGATGAAACAGTGGGAAAATGGCTCGCCATTCTTGAATCTGAGATTTTTAAAAAAGTTTCAGGTAATTTTGGGAGTAGGAAATTCTAGATATTTGACAACGAGATGCATAAGCCAAGCGTTTTTAAAGATAATGAGGCGGGAAAATACGGTCCGTGGACCGGATGCAGCCCGGCATTTCGGGTTATTAGTCCCTCCTTGAGCTCTTAAAATTGATATTTACATAATCAGAAATATATTACAAATTATAAATTACAAATATATTTATGTGACAACAGTAATTTTCTTCAAATCAACAAAAATAAATAACAATAATTAGCGATTTTATTTATTTGTTCTAAAACTTCTATGAAATATTTTATAGTAGAATAGTAGATTAAAAAATATTTTTTTTTCGTTTCAAATATTGCTACTATAAAGATAAAGATAATATTGTTGATGAAAACTTGCTTTAGTTGTGTCTAGTGCGAAATGGCGCAAGACGCAATAGAAACATCATCACACGAGTTTTCGATAGGAGTGCATTCTGACTTAACGCGTGACAGCACTATTCATTAAGTGCAAACTTTAAACATCATTTGATTCTGTTGATGAGTGGTTACTGAACTTTCAAGGGGAGTGTACTGTCAACAACAGCAAAGTATCGACAGACAAATACTGGGTCAAGCTTACGAAGGGATTAGTTGAGATAATATGTGTGTATGTTGCTCCTGCCGTAAGACTTCTAATTAAAGCATATGTGTATGTTGCTCCTGCCCTAAGACTTCTAATTAAAGCATGCGTGTATGTTGCTCCTGCCGTAAGACCTCTAATTACAGCGTATGTGTATGTTGCTCCTGCCGTAAGACTTCTAATTAAAGTATGCGTGTATGTTGCTCCTGCCGTAAGACCTCTAATTACAGCGTATGTGTATGTTGCTCCTGCCGTAAGACCTCTAATTACAGCGTATGTGTATGTTGCTCCTGCCCTAAGACTTCTAATTAAAGCATGCGTGTAAGTTGCTCATGCCGCAAGACCTTTAATTCCTGATTAATTCAATGAAAATCCCTTGCCAGTAATCTCTTCACATAAACACCATTAACCCTTAAGCATCCATATGAATGAGAATGATAAAAACATTGATCGTGGCCCATAACATACAGGATTAGAGTGATGTATGATGAAAGAAAACACAATTTCACGAGTGACTAACAGCTGATCAATTAGTTTTAAAAATGTATACATTCATCAACTGAGTAAAGAGCCAGATTTATGTTTCACTCTCTAGTGAAAACGTGAAATAGACCCGAGCCGTAACTAGGCATCCCATTACATGACAGCTTCCATTTCACTAAATAAATAAAAGCAATTCATATCTTCATTTTTTAAAAATTGTATTTTTTTAGAAGCAAATTTATAGATATTTTATAGCATATCTCAATTAGTCAATATCGTAAATTGGTGTGCTAAAAAATTTATACATTTCATCCATTTCAATGTAAACAAATAAGCCAATGTTTTACTATCATCTCAAAGAGAGATGTCGGAGAGCGACCCCGTACCTATCTAGGGGAGCACATATTGAAAAAATAACCTTCCTGCATTAAGAGCTACTGTTGTAAATAAAATTTGAAGTGAAATTTACACATTCAGAAATTTTTTTGTAAAACCGAATAAATCCGAAAAATCCGCTGGGTCGTTGGGGCACTATTTTGAGCTTCACACTATCTCATGCCATGTGTCACGGTTCCGAGCTGCCTTCTGGGAGTCGCTAAATGACAGGTGGGTCCACTCTTTGATATCGTCCTTGGTCTGCCCCTTTTTCATCTGCCCTGGACAGTGCCTTGTAATATGGTCTTTGAGAGACCTCCAGATTTTGTCACGTGTCCGTATCTTCGTATTTTCCTCTTTCTAATTGAGGGGGGTGGTCCTTGTAAGGGCCAATGAAAACACTTATTTTATCGCGGTACGTTTCTTTCGAGATGTGCGCCGTGTAGGAGATATTTAGAACCTTTCGAAAACATCTCATCTCAAGCGCATTAATTCTTCTTTGGAGGTCTGCAGTGAGCGCCCTAGCCTCACAACCATAAAGGAAGACTGACATCGCCAGGGAGCGCATTAGTCGAATCTTTGATCTCAGGGAGAGCTTCTTGCTTTGCCAGATGTGTTTCAGTTTGCTTAATGCTGCAGTTGTTTGAGCCATTCTGGCAAGAATTCCTGGCTTTGAGCTTACATCGGACATTATAGCCCCCAGATATTTAAAGGCAGGGACCTCCTCGAAATTTTGCTCGTTTATCCGAATTTCACTCGTGAATTTACTGTTTGCCATGACCTTGGTCTTTTCTGCATTGATTTCCATGCCATAGGCCTTTGTTGTCTTCTCTAGCTTTGCAAGGAATTCTTTTAGTTCGTCCTCGCTGCCAGCTAGGCCGTCTATGTCATCGGCAAAGCGTAGGTTAGTTATAGTTATAGTTTTCCCTCCGATGCTGACCGTTCCGACATGGTTTCTAGCACATCTGCCATAATTCTTTCAAGGAAGAGGTTGAAGAGGATGGGGGAGAGTAAACACCCTTGTCTGACACCAACACTGGTTTTGAACCATTCTCCCACCTTGCTGTTGTAGAGTACTGCGCTGATTGCTCTGTTGTGCAGGTTCTTGATCACTGCAATGAGGTTAGTATTGATATTGAATTTGTGCATAGTTGCCCACAGTGCCGCATGCCACACTCTGTCGAACGCATTTTTAATGTCTATGAAGACATGAAAGAGGTCGCTCTGGTGTTGGAGATGTTTTTCACAGAGCACTCACAGGTTAAAGATTTGCTCCGTTGTGCTCCTTCCTGCTCTGAAGCCTGCCTGTTCTTCTCATCAAATGACATGGCTGCTGCAGTAATCTTGTGCCCAATTCTTTACTCTTGTTCACTAACAATTCAGCGCTATAAATCTCATTAGTGCGCCGCTGTACCTTGGCGCCCCTGTACCTTTGTGTACTTGTACCTTGGCACCTCCGTACCTTGGAGTCCTTAAACCTTGGCACCCCTGTAGCTTGGTGCCCCTGCACCTTGGCGTCCTTAAACCTTGGTGCCCCTGTACCTTGGTGCCCCTGCAGCTTGGTACCCCTGTACCTTGGCGTCATTATACCTTGGTGCCCCTGTACCTTGGCACCCCTGTACCTTTGTGCCCCTGTACCTTGGCGCCCCTGTATCTTGGTGCCCCTGTACCTTGGCTTCCTTATACCTTGGCACCCCTGTACCTTGGCACCCCTTTACCTTGTTGCCCTTGTACCTTGGCGTCCCTGTACCTTGGCACCCCTGTACCTTGGTGTCCCTGTACCTTGGTGTATTTGTACCTTGGCGCCCTGTACCTTGGTGCCTCTGTACCTTGGCGCCCCTGTACCTTGGCGCCCCTGTACCTTGGCGTCCCTGTGCCTTGGCGCCCATGTACCTTGGTGCCCCTGTACCTTGGTGCCCCTGTACCTTGGTGCCCCTGTACCTTGGCGCCTCTATACCTTGGCGCCCCTGTACTTTGGCGCCCGTGAACATATGTCCTACTGCCCCTACTCACTGTGCATTAGAAAAAGGTGAAATTCTCATTTGAAATTCTCAGGTGAAATTCTCTTCTTCATTTTATCATCGAATAATGTGATCGATGCACCCTGATAATGTGATTAAGAGATTATAATAATGATCCCTGTGGCATTAATTTTACCTTCAAGTTTTAGATTTACCGTAAACACTAGCCTAAGAGTGCGATTTATAAGACAAACAATCAACTAATAGCTCAAAACTTGAGTGTGTGGCGGGATGAGGGGGATGTCAGCTAAAATTCGAAAAAAAAATATCTTGGATATGATTTTCTATTGATTGTATCATTCCCGATGGTACAGACCCATACGAACATATGGCGAGTATTGTCACTACAAAAAGTTGAAATCACGGCATCTAGAACTGACATTTAATAATTTTTAGAGCATTTCACTGTGGGAATGCTCTTTCAATTCTAAATCCAAGGGGGCTAATAAGACGCAAGTTTTTATGTTACGTGTTTATACCAATATGAAATACAGTTTATTTCTTAAAGTCTCCCTTGTATCTCATCCGTACACCCACACCCACACCCACATCCACACCAACACCCACATCCACACCCACACCCACACCCACATCCACACCCACACCCACACCCACAACCACATCCACACCCACACCCCACTTTTCCAGACAATCACAAAACAATTACAGACCAATGTGTAACAACAAATATAAACAAACTAATCATCGTATTTAATAAAGTTTAGAGTTAAAAAAGATAAAAATAACATACCAGCCTACATATGAATTATAAAATAAAGCATTTTGTTCTCGCGCCGAAATTAGAAGAAATTTCAGATTTAATATTCCGAATGGGTTTTAGAGAAGAGTGATTGGTTATCGTAAACTTTGAAAGATAAAATTGAAATCTAAAACGAAAATATTAAAGTTAAGAAAATGTTCATTTTCAGCAAAAAAACATGAAAGATAACTGAACTTAATTGTAATCGATTGGTGTTAATATTGCGACGTAACAAGTCAAAAATGCTGTTAAGTTTTTTAACATAAATTTTTTTTTAATAAAGTCGCAATCACCACTGACTTCACAGCCATGATCAATTTACTACATTAATAAAAATTGTTGAGCTGTGGGCAGGGAACACAATTAACTGTAAATATATAATTTACTCACCAAATGTCAAGAAAAACACAAGTACCCCGCGACCTTGCATTGCTGATGATTTTCCACGATTATTCGTGACAAAAATCATATCAACAGCCATCCAATAAACTAATAAAAAAATTAAGAAAAAAGAATGTAATGCTCAGGTGATCCTTTAAATAATGAACAGATAGAGTATTGTGTGTAACTGTCTTTCTGTATAAGCAGAGTAAAGCCAGCCGTCCGTGTGAGGACAGCCACAGAATGGTCTTAACAAAACGGAAACCCGCGAACGCAAACTGCGCTTTTAAATACAGCATCGATGCCAGTTTTACTTTTATATCTCGATTACCGAGTTGTTGAACTTTCTTGGCGGAGGTGGGGTGTGTGATGGAGGTGGGGTGTGTGATGGAGGTGGGGTGTGTGATGGAGGTGGGGTGTGTGATGGAGGTGGGGTGTGTGATGGAGGTGTTGTGCTTAGCCAACGGCCTTGAATTACCTCGGTACAACTCGACGTTAAGGGGAGACTAATTTCTACTACATCTTTTTGTTACACGGTGTTTGTGCCCCGCCAGTGGATTAGACGGGAAAGTGTCTATGGCACTCTATGGGGTGTGTGTCTATGGCACTCTAAGGGGTGTTCTACTGCACTCTATGGGGTGTATGTGTGTGTGTCAAGATTTGTCCTGTTCAATGTTAGAAACACTCGGCTGTGTGCAGATGATATCATCTTTTATTAAAAGTTTAAAATCAAACGATGTCCCAACTTCTCACACAATTATACTTTTATTTAAAAAATAGCCCCCCCCCCTTTTTACAGCCATGACAGTACAACTTGTGCTCTCTTAAACGGTGGTCGAGTTGCAAGCGCTCTCGACTGGCGTACCGATGGTAACGAGCTCGAATCCATGTGAAGGCAAGGATTTGTTCCTGTGAAAAATGGATTTCCTGAGTCACCCAGCTCCGAATGGGTAACTAATAATAGTTAGGCGGTTGGGAAATGCGTGGAACCCTCATAGCCGTGGCCTGTGATCGCTGCATCACTTGCCAACAGATTATCTGTCATGGTCCGTGGACGCAATTATCTTCTGCATAGGAGTGTCTGTATATATAAGATAATAAGATAAGAAGCTAGCCATTATTTAATTAATTTTTTTTTAGCAGTGGGTGATTTTCTTCTCTGGATATTTTTTTCTGTCGATTAATTCCGAGCCATAATGAATTTCTTGAAAGCTAAGGTACTTTAAAAATAATTGCGCATACGTTAAAAAAAGTTATATACAAATGGGTTGTAATGATATGTAATAAATTTTAAAATATACTCTATAACTTAATTCCAAACTATTTCTCTATTTTACAGCGAAATAAATCAATTTCCTATTCATAGTTACAGATTTTTTTCATTGTCACATTCTTGAAACTGTACCAAATATTTTCCTCATCAGAGGACGAACAAAATCGTTAAAAAAACCCCCATTGGTTTATATAATCACTATCGTTAAAAAAACATTTGTTGATACAGTGGCATAGCTAGGGGGGCGGTGGGGGCGGTCCGCCCCGGGCGGCACTCATCTTGACGGCCGCATTTGTGGGCATTTGAAAAATTAAGCCCTTTTCGAGAACCACCCTTTTTGTTTTGAAGGAGGAAAAACAAGGTAAAACAAAAATATTCTTAATTTCGAGTCTTATTTAACGGATTCACACATTTGTTTGATTACAATAGTGCTTGTTATAAATACCGCAAACCACTTCAATTATTAAAAATCGCTCAAAAAAGGTATCGATTTGTTAGGAACATTAAGCGGTATTTGTGAGAAATGGCGCTATTATATGAAACTGGAAAAGAAAAAAAATCAAAATTAGGAAGAATAATATATTCTATTAATATCATCACGACAGTTTCTGCGAGGAATTTAGACATGCGCTGAATGATGCGTTAACATGTACCTACATGACAAGGTGGTTCAAATAGTATGTTAAACTTTCAAGTAGTAATTTTTATTACTGTTTCAGTTTTTGAAAATTATTTTAAGATAACTTAATATAATTAAATTTATTTTGTTTTATTGCATTAAAATAGCACACATAACTTGTGTTTTTCATTATATAGGGTTATTTGTTAAATTTTTTACCTCTATCAAATTAAAGTAATGCGTAAATAATTTGAATTCGTCTTAGATTTTAAGATTTATGGCAAGAACATGGACATATTCAAATTTCTAAGTTAATAAACACCGCAGGAATATAAATAATTTCGAAAAAGATATACTTAAACTACAAACGTCTTGGAAAATTGACATCCGAAGAATTAACTAGTAAAAAGAGATCAGATTCTTGAACTTTACTTAGTTCAATGCAGTTTTTTAAATTATTTTTCTTAGTATCCCAATTTTTATTGGAACCAGTTTAAAAAAATAATGCAAACCCATTTTATGGAACAGTTATTTTCTAATACAGAACGCTGTTATAGATTATAGAGAGTTGGAGATATGAACTGAACGCCAAGTTATAAGGAGAAAAAAATGATTTTGGAAAATTAAGAAGACGTGGTTCTATCTTTAGAGCAAGAAGTACAACCAAAAATGATTTTATCCATAGGTGTTATTATAAAAGAAAAAAAAAAGAACGCTTAGATGAGTTGTCGGGGTGTGGTGGTCTTAGTAGTAGCGCGCTGGACTACCGTACAGTTGCAAGAACTCAAGTTCGAGCCGTGGTACTGGCAAGGACCCCGGGGCATTTGCTAACCACACAATCCCATGCTCGTTATTTGTCAATGAAACTTGTGAACGCTACTTCACTTGCCCCCATAGACCTTCATGGTCTGTAAGGGATCAATTTTTAATTTTTTTTTGATGAGTTCTTGCAAGAAAATGAAATTGTATAACAACATGTAACCTACTAAATGAACAATTTAAAAAATAATATATTTTTTTTGTTGGCATTTATAAAGTTTGATATTAAAATTAAAATGGTCCATTTTTATTGCTATACACAGGCTGGTCTTAGCGAATTACGGGACCTTATGCAGTTTATTAAGCGAAAAGTGTTGTGCGGGGCCCAGTTTCGGAAGGAATAAGGTATTAATAATGATAATAAGTGAAAATTTAGATAAGTGGGGCCTACGAAAGCCCAAAACCACGGTGGCCGCATAGGTTGCAGTGGCCTTAGACCAGCTCTGGCTTTACCTACACTACAAGAACAGTCATGGGAGGGGGCATGGGAGGAATGCCCCTTGATCTATTAAAATATATTCAACAGTATAGATTGAAAAATTATTTACCCAACATTATACTTTTGCTAAGATTTTTACAATTGCTATCAGTGTATCTAGCTGTGAAAGGAACTTCTCCAAACAGCAGTTGCTAAAAAATTATCTTCGTTCCCCAATGAGTGATTTAAGGCAACAAAATCTTGCAATATTTTCCACAGAATCAGATATTACAAATAATTTAAATTTTGATAACTAAGTAAATTTATAAATATGTTTACATAATAATGAACACAATTTCTTTGTTTATAAAAAAATCTTATATTTATAAATAAAAATAAAAACATATTAATTGTTTATGTTTTTTGGAGTATAAATTTGAAATATGCCCCCCCCCCCTCATTTGGGTGTTTTTGGGCCGGGGGGGGGGGCAGTGACCTCAATAAATTTCTTGTGGTCTTTTAAAAAAAGTATCTTGTATTTTTAACTCATTTATATTAACTCGTTGTGTCTGAGGCCTTACTTGAATGCAGAAAAAAAAGTTGAATCGTTTTTAACCCACTTCCCCGTATCTGAAATTTTGCAAGCAGACTCGTGCCGATGAAAACAATTAAATTATTGAATTTTAAGAATATCTTTATTTATCTCTATGTAATATGTAAATCTTTGTGGTAGGGTGTCGTGGGGCGTATTATTTTGAACAACCTTTCTTTTCGCGCAATAAGGTGCGTATTATATTGAAAATACTTTTTAAAAATATATTCACTATCGGTGGACATTATATGAAACATATTTTACGAGACATAGACTAACTATATTTTATATTTTTGGATTGTCTTGCGCTGCGTTTTATAATGAACATTCTAATGGTTATGTCTCGAAAATAAAGGATTTAGTCAAAAAATTGTTTTTACGGGTTTTTTAAAATTATAAATGTGTATTTATAAGTAGATCTATATCATCTTATGGGACTTCTTTGATTATAACATAAATAGGGCATGAAATGGTAAAATAGTTCACCACCTTTTACAATGTATTTCGTTTCAATTATAATTATTTATTCCTGTTTATTAATTTAGAAAACAAAACATCATCATACGATTGACTGAAGGGGCCATCCGTGAATGACGTCACCGCTTTTGGCTGAATTCTCACCCCCTTCCCCCATTGTCACACGTTGTCACAAGAACTGCAATGTGACAGACATCACAAATCTTCGCCCCCTCTCCCCATAAAAGCTGTATATTCTATTTTAATATCAATCAATTTTTTGTCATTTAAATATGTTTTCAGTGTAAGATTGCACTCTAATGTCGTAATACGCGTGAAACAATGTGAAACTTCATTTAATATAGTGTCTGTAATCATATATTAAAGTGGAACTTTTATTTAAATTTGCGCGTTTTGATGTGACTTTAACTGTATGACTCCCCCCCTACCCCCATTCGTGACGTCATTTATTTACGCCGCCCCCGCAAAGGGCGGCAAATTGGAGACCGCCCCGGGCCGCAAAAGCTCTAGCTACGCCATTGTGTTTATATAATTACTATCGTTAAAAACATTGGTTTATATAATCACCAAAAAACTTATCTTTCGTCATTTCAATGTTAAGAACAGGCTAATGACGTACTGNCCCCCCCCCCCCCAATCTTTCTCCAGTATTCCTGACCCCACATTGGTGTCCACCATTCGGGTTTCGATATTTGCTCTTGAGATGTTTCATTCGTTCTAAAGACGCTTCACACATGTAAGTACTTGCAAGCATCACTAGAGTGTTTCTTGCTTTTCTGTGAAGTTTGGGATACTCCACAGCTACTTTATAAGTCTCCAGCAGATTGGTTTTTGTCCGCGAATTTCTTCAAAGCTGCACGCTATTTTTAGCGCATTTTCGAGAAGTCGAATGCGCTATTGCACCCGTTTTGTCCGTCTGTCATCACCTTTGATCACAGCATCCATAAGTCCTAGACCCATGAGGTATATATGTTTTTTGTATGTCCTGACCTGCCATTTGTGCATCAACACTCAGTTACTCGATCCGTTAAAAAAACCCGTTAAAACTACCAAAAAACTTTGCGAATCGAGAGGTAACACTGGCGCAGGGAACGGCCGCCATTGCCGGAAGTCGAATACATCATTTTTCAAGCATTCAAGAGTGGTGCGAAGGCGTGCAAAAGAATTAGTTTGTTTTTTGTTGTTTTTTTTGTTGACGTCATTAGAATATGTGTAAAAGTTTAGAGAGTTTTACGTCATCATTTGTGGTGACTTGTAGTTAGATTAAAGAGAAAATAAATCTTTTTAAAATGTAAAGAAATGACTTTTAAATAAAAAAAATGTCAGGTATATTCATCACACAAGAAAATTCATAAAAATATGTCTAAAATCTAAACACAATTACTGATAACTACATAATGCTGATATCTAACATAAGTACTGATACATAATACGAAAATGCGCTAACACGTCCTGAGTTCCAAAAGGGACCAGGCTTAACATGATTTTTTTTTTAGTTCGATCAGTTCCATTCTGGTTTTAAACTGTTGACTAAAGGGAATGTTCAAAATGTTGATAAAGTTTGACCATCATGGTTCTAACACTCTGCCTTCATATCAAAGTGCATTAAGCTAATGACAGTAATGGAGTCTGACTCAGAGACAGAAGATGACGACACCTCTTCTGATGAATTATTGCGTTACAAAATGTAGATGAAAGTCCTGGATCCATTAACCCTCTACAAAGGTGGAAAATTAATGAACACCGATATCCAATAATATCATTAATTGCCAACGCCGTTTTGTGCATACCAGTTACCACAGTTGCATGTGCATGATTTTTATTTATGACATCATAAATTTTAATTTTTGGCTTTAATAGAAATTAACGATTAATTAATCGTTTTCGAAAATATGTTCAGTTTCCACGCACCGCATAGACATATGAATCAAACTTTGAGGTACATCATGCCGCAACACACATTTTTGTGTTTATTTTTAATAGTTTACAAATAATTGATATCTCTTAATAAAGTTAATGTAATACGCGCTTCATAACGCTAACATTTTTTACTTCTGCTTTAAAAACCCGCGACTCTTGACAGCTCTCCAGACATCATCCTCTATATCTTCATTCTTCTGTCAAAATCAGTCTCTCAATTAACGCATTTTGATTTGGTATTTTATACATCATTATTTCTCCAATCAACAAGGAAGCTAGATAAATTCTTGTTCCCAAATTTCAATATCAGTTTCTCATTGCTTGAAATTCCTCGTACATTTGTCATCTTTTCTGATGACGATTACATTGTCACAGTATGACATTCAATCAATGTTACAAAACTTTGCTTGAAGTTAACATGATATTCTCATGGCCGCAACCATCATCCCGTCTGGTTTCAGGTGTCATAGTTGAATCTTTTGTTTATTTTCATAACAACAAGTGATAACATTGTGCTCAATAGTGGTCTCCTGGCTACATGTATACTGTGAGAGTTCAGTTCCTACACCAGTGATGGTGAACCTATGGCACGCGTGCCACTGTCGGCAAGCAGAGCTTCATCAGCAGGCACGCGACCAAAATAGTACTTTTGTAATCAAACTAGCAAAATTTACCTTCATTTACGGGGTTTGATTGGAGTGTTGGCACTTGGCAATAAATAAGTGAGTTTTGGTTGAATTTTGGGCGCGTGACCCAATAAAGGGCGCCATCACAGCCATAGACTAAGACTATTTCTAGGACTGCTGCCTCTTTTGAAAACATCTCAATACAAATTAAAACTAAGTTTAGGAAGGTCGATTTTTTAGTTGAAATTTCATATCAACAAATCGTGTGCCCTAAGAAAGCTGCTCTTAAGTTCCTTTATCAGAATCTGAGACCAGCAGGAGATTTGCTTTCATTTCAACAGTTGGGTCTCTACCACAGAGACGTGAGCACTGAAAGGGCTGTCAGTACAATCTGTATCATTGATGGCTGTGTGACAGTGTGATAGTGTGACAGTGTGACAGTGTGACAGTGTGATAGTGTGATAGTGTGACAGTATGACAGTAGGGCAGTGTGATAGTGTGACAGTGTGATAGTGTGACAGTGTGACAGTGTGACAGCGTGATAGTGTGACAGTGTGATTTAATTTTTTAAAAGTTATTCCTATTATTGTAAATTAAAAGTTCTGGCCCTAAAAATTCTTACTGCCATTAGAATGACAGATTTTTTACGGGCATTTTTATTTCGTCACAGGCTGTGGACTTTCCTCCTTTAGCAATAAATCAAAGGTCAATGTCAGGTCTCTGTACTCATCAGTGTCATGACTTTGCGTATAATTTATTGTATGATTATGAATAATATATCGACATAATAATTATTCTCAGTCACATGTCGGTGGGTGTGTACATTTCAAAACAAGTTTAGATAAAGTTCCAGATTTAACTGAAATAATTTTTGAGACTCTAAAATAAGTAGAATTATGTGCGTAAAATTATATTTCGTGTTATAAAAGTTTATTATATCTAAGAAGTCTTGGGAATTAATGCAGACATTTATAATATAAATATTTAATATATTATTGCAGTTAACAGGGCGTAAAACGAATAAAATTTTACTTTACTTTAGGAGACAGGAATTTACTGCAATTATTTTTATGGGGATTTCTATTTGCCATTCATTGGGTAGATTTTTCTTATTAGATCTTATTTGTTACAGACGCTACTTCTATACAGAAGATTATTGCGTCCTACGTTTATCTATGGTTTGTGTTTAGTCCCGCATTAAAGGTTTAAATATATGATAAAATGTAGGCTTTCCTAGTCTCTTCCGGCAACCCATTTCACGTCCGAATTTCGTACGGGAAGAAAGAAAAAGTGTATGTGTTTGTTCTTGCATACAGAATATGAAAGGTGTTTTCATCCTTATATGTATCTGCGGGTTGTTTAAAGTAATCTTTGTGTTATATTTCTAAATTTGATTTAATTGCTTTATATATAATTACTTATTTACTCTTGGTTATTCTACCCTCTAGTGTTTCAAGGTTAAATGATTAAACTAATGGTGTTACCCTTGTCAGTTTTGAATATTCTCCAGTAATGAATCCGTCAGCTCTTTTCTGAATTTGTTCTAGTTTATCAATATTTTCTTTGGTGGATGGGTCCCACACAGAAGATGCATTTTCTAGTATAGGTCTCACCAGGGTGAGGTAGCATTTTAGTTTTATTTTTACTTTAACTTTATTACATTTGCGAAAGTTTCTTTTTATAATGGATACTTTGGATTCCACCGCAGCTAAGTTTCTTCATTTTATATTTTATTTTTATTTTCGTTTTACTTGTGTATTGTATGTTCGTTGAAAAAGGCTATTTGCCGAAACGTTCGCTGTTTTGTTACGTCCGGTCAGGCTAACCCTTACTTTGTTTACGTCTTTTCCATTTAATAAGTGACACAACCAGGGCAATGGTTATGTGACACGACCAGGGCAATTGTCATAAGTGACATGACCAGGGCAAGGGTCATAAGTGACACGACCAGGACAATGGTCATATTTGACACGACCAGGGAAATTGTCATAAGTGACACGACCAGGGCAATGGTCATATGTGACACGACCAGGGCAATGGTCATGTGTGACACGACCAGGGCAATGGTTATATGTAACTCGTCATCAGCACCAGAACCAATATTTACAATGTGATATGGCCGGAGGGGTGGCAGGAACGAATCTGCATGGTGTTAACAAAACTTGACAAGATAAAAAATGGAAATATGCTTTGTGTGTTTGTTTGTGTGTTTGAATGATTGTGTGTTTGTATGTATGCTAATATGTATGTATGTTTGTATGTTTGCCCCAATAAATAGCGTGATTTCCTCGGTGTCATCAGTTTTAACTTGTAAGTTTACAATGATCCAAGTCAGAAGAGAGCATCAGATCGTTGCTGCCAGTTAAGATGTTTCTAATCATATAGACAACAGGGATGAAGGCAGATTGTTCATGCCAGCTAAGATGTTTCTAATCATATAGACAACAGGGATGAAGGCAGATTGTTCATGCCAGCTAAGATTTTTCTAATCATATAGACAACAGGGATGAAGGCAGATTGTTCATGCCAGCTAAGATGTTTCTAATCATATAGACAACATGGATGAAGGCAGATTGTTCATGCCAGCTAAGATGTTTCTAATCATATAGACAACATGGATGAAGACAGATTGTTCATGCCAGGCCAGCTAAGATGTTTCTAGTCATATAGACAACAGGGAAGAAAAGACGGTATCAATTTCATTTCAACTTGAAGGAGACTTAGTTACGTCACAGTTTTCTCTGGTCGTTACGTCACAGTTTTCTCTTGTCGTTACGTCACAGTTTTCTCTGGTCGTTACGTCACAGTTTTCTCTGGTCGTTACGTCACAGTTTTATCTGGTCGTTACGTCACAGTTTTCTCTGTTCGTTACGTCACAGTTTTCTCTGGTCGTTACGTCACAGTTTTCTCTTGTCGTTACGTCACAGTTTTCTCTGGTCGTTACGTCACAGTTTTCTCTGGTAACAAGTGCCGTTCATTTTCCCTCCCCTTTACACAGCGTTTAAATTCGTTTAAGTTAAATTTTCTTTTTTTCCTTAGCGTACAGATTGTAATTGTTAAAACATTCACGAAAACATTTCTTTACAAACGTTTGCGACCAGCTTACATCTTTAGTTAACATTCAACACTTGCTGTCGTATGTTGATAAAAGCCTTATAATTGAAAAGCTCTCCCCTGCCAACTTATCATTTTTCTTCCTAAAACGCATAGACAAATAGTTATTGTGAAAGGCGATTAACATTTTTAAAAAAATATAAAAAATTATTTAAAAAAGCAACAACCCAACCTTAAAACAATACACAAACACAACTAAAACTTTTTGTACTCTAATTCACCAACTCCTTAACCATCTTCCTAACCATAACACCCAACACCTTATACCTAACTAAACCTAGGAGCCCACATTCTAACATAACCCTAACATAACTACCGCCCAAAGCTACCGTCATCCGTCACACAGGATCGGTAACTCTACTGAAACAATCTTTCATTTCGAGTTAACCGACCAAGAAAATAATGCGTGTTCAAAACATATAATACATGAATGAAAAGAAAGCGAATTCGAGCAGATTAAAAGAATTTCAGTCATTCGGCATTACTATTTCAAGATGATAATAATTTTTTCCAAATCTAAATTTATTTGATAAATTTCGATAACATCCAAGCAAGAAACACCAGTGGGGTCACAGCCATGGCTGATCTCTCTCCAGCGCTGTTTACGGAAGACAGAACTGTAAGAAATGGGTAAAATAAAGATATTGGGATGAAATAACATACTCAGATATTATTCACATCTTTACTTGAATGAAAAGTGAATTTAGAAAAAAAAATTAGAAAGATTATCAATTTTAGAGAGTTTTTAATTAGTCATACAGATGGTTCATTATCATTTATATTTCAAGAGTTACAAAACATTCCTTATTATTGATAGACTATGTGGAAAGAAAACCTTCATGTCCTTACCGCAGTCGACTAGTTTCATTCTTGTTATTTCATTATCGGCAATTGTCTTTGGCTGGAGTTTTGGGTGAAAATAAAATAATGTAGTTTAGCTCATCGGCCTTAAAAGGTGTTAATAGGATATTCACTCTTAATTAGAACTAGGTCTTTTAAGATTAGTAGCCACGTTTTTAGAAGAAGCTTTAGAGGTGGGGGAAAGGCTGATGCCACAAGGTCATTGAACTTGTTGACGTACTTCTGTTTATGAATGCTAACATCAATAGTATTCAAGTTCACCACCATCACCAGGAACTTATCACCCGACGCAGTAATCTACAAGTGAATAAGGAAGGCAGCCGGTCCCTAGTCTCACCTATCACAGAGGATATCAGACAATCATTTGTTGAACAATTAAACACAAGTTGCTGTTTATCGTTCCTGAGTGGTCAGCACTTTCCTATATCTTAGCCCAACTTGACACCTGAGTGGTCAGCACTCTCCTATATGTTAGCCAAACCTGACACCTGAGATGTCAGCACTTTTACCACCTTTTATTGCAGTAACTCCATTTTGTTAAACTTACCTGTATTATACCAGTGCATGCATCAATCTTCGTCGTGCAGTTCATAAAATTATTTAATTCTCTGAAATGAAAATTAAAAAAAAAAATCTTAAAAAACCTTGGACAAAAATCATGTTTTGTTTCTATATTAATAACCATTACAGTTTTAGAATAATTAGTTATACAGAGTTCCATGTACTTGTTTAGACACCTTCTCTTTATTTAGGAAACAAAACTTTCTTTTCTATGGCGGATTAAGGGAGGGGTCTGAACGGGCTAAAGCCAGGGGCCCCCGATGGATTGGGGGCCCCCAAAATTTTAATATTTTGTAATAAAAGAGTACAAATGTTTGCACGAACCCTCGAAAATATAATAAATTAAATACATTTATAAATATTATCTATACAACTGATCGCGATTCACACTTGATAACGTCTTAATAATCGAAAAAAAAATGATTTAATTGGCTCACTTAGAGAACAAAGTATAAAATATAGTTTAAATTTTTAAAATTTCCCATTTTAGACAAGTTCCGCTGGCCGTGTAGAGAGAGTATAGGCTCGTGATGCAAGTGGTGTCAGCCTCGATTCCCTGCAGTGGAATATATAACCTTTCTTTTCACACTCAATTGTAAAATACCACGAACACTTGAAACAGTTATTTCTTCGTGTTCGTTTTTTTTCATTACTAATATTTAGTTACAGTCTTATATTAGCTGTTACCAATCATTTTATTTTAAGGGACGCTTGCTGGATAGGGCCCCCGTTTGATTGCAGCCCGGGGCCCCGTGCAGTCTTAATCCGCTCCTGGTTCTTTTAAAAAATCTTTAAAACAATTTAACATGCATTTTAAAAAATGTATCAGTAACATAATTATTTTTACGACTGATTGTTAACTGCGTGTATTATTTTAAATAATTTTTAACATATAACATATTTGTGTCAGTTATCCAATCAATAGTAATGAGAGCTAAACACAAATCATGATCAATAGAAAAAAAAACTCAACCTTTTCAAATAGAAAAAAAAATGAATAAAATAAAATATGTCAAAAACATAAAATAAATTAAAATTGATTTCAACTAATATCTTTTGGCGGAGGATATGGTAATTAGTAATATACAAATATACAAATATAACACATGTGGACTGACTTGAATCAAAGAGATCAAAATAACTTTTGAGGTCGCAGGCAGAAAATGATACCATTATACTAAATGTAATTTTTATTTAATCTAAAGCTCAATTAATTTTAAAAAATAATATAAATATTTGTTGTTACTTTTTCAATACAAGCGTATATGTTATTTTAAAAAGGAAAGAAAAACCATTTCCCTGCTAATTGAAGATTTAAAAAAAATAGTTTTATCATGAAGTCATTTGATTATTATTAACTGACTATAATTGACTAAAGTCAGAAGTTGGTAGTTATACAGATTCATGTAAAAAGTCACACGTAGAGACGGTGGAGTATTCAAGTAAATTATAGTGTTGTCAGATAAGCTACTTAGAAAGATGTGGTAGAGCTACTTACGTACAAAGACTTTGTTGTGTCCCTTGGCGATTTGTCAATCTCTCTACGTAAGGGTAAACACAACTTCTTCTTCCCTTTTCACAATCTGCATCAAATAAATGAAATACACACACTGTACTCTTGATCTAATCATTTACATAACCAAGTTTGTATTTCCTTACGCACTAATAGAAAATAGTGAGTATATAACAAAATTAATAACTTGGCCTAAAATTAATCCGTTTTATAGCGTCTATTTTAAATAAATGTAAAAAATACTTTTAAATCGAAATAATTAAAGAACAACCGCTTCATATCAGAGATCTTTGGGTTTGTCTAGTTATTCATTATTTGTTTAAAGAAAAAAAAGACAATTTTAGAGTATAAATGATTGACTACAAGCTATGAGGCTACTTACCAGAAATGTTTTTTTGCTCTGTGATGGTAAAAAATTAATTATTCATTAAAAATATGAAAAAAGTAAGACAATTTACAGAAAAAGCCTAAAATTTGAAACAGAAAACTTGACACGGTATTAAACATGTTAGAACTTATTCATTGAAATTTTAGTGTCGAAAAATATTGAAAATGCTTTAAAAAAAAAAAAAAAAAAGGAACAAACAAACAAACAAAACAAACAAACTTTAAATATATAAATTAATAAAAAAAAACGGATAATAAAAACCCCAGTAGATCTAAATGTAAATACATTTGACAAAAGTAATTTCTGAACTCACCAAGTGGTAATATGTTGTCAATGTCTGGGGAAAAAAAAGACTTGAATTTAAGCGCATTCATAAAAAAATATATTTATGACACTTTCAATGAAATAAAAAGACACAATCTGTCAATAAACAAGCAACGAAACAAATATCAGCGAGAACAAGCCCTATAGCAAAATGTAATGATATGAAACAGATATCAGCGAGAGCAAACCCTATAGCAAAATGTATTGATACATAACAGATATAGGCAAGAGCGAGCCCTATAATAAAATGTACTGATGTGAAACAGATTATTTTAATGGCTCCAATACTTTAGTCAGGTCATTAATGTTTTAATAAATTTATAATCAATATATTTCTATAATTCATTCAATTGACTTTTGATTATTTACAACACAAAGATTGTCTATGAACAATAATTGTGTTGTAAATTATCATGCCCCATATTTTCGAGTTGTGTGAGGGGAGGGGGTGGTAGGTCCCTGCCTCAAATTGTACACAGAAGAGTAAAACTTAAGGTTTCATACACGCCCTGTTTGACCGAAACTAAAGTACAGCACACTCACCTAGAACCTTCCCGACATTATGCACTAATAGTATGATAGAATCAATCGTTTTAATGTTGCGTAAAGAAATGTAGCTTACCACAGCTCTGGTTGACTAGGCCTTTCTTTGTTTGTACTTGAAGGATTCTGAGAATGACGTCAGACACACAGGAAAGTTTAACGAGACACGACATTCTTTCCTGAGACTTGCTGAGAGTGAGAGTTGATCGTCACAGATAATGGAGGGCACGGCAGCAACAACAGCAACACCACAACCACCACCCACAACAACAACCACAACATGACTAAGGCCAGCGGTCACCCAAAAGCCAGGAGAGGCCACTGAAGATGAGCTAGTAAAGTTTTTAGATCACCCAAATTAATTAAGCAGGGACATTTCAAGTCCACGGATCAAAATTTAATGACTGAACATTCGTATAAATTTTTAAAATCATATTCAAAGTTAAATAAATAGAGGTACAAAAAGATTTTTAAAAGCCACGATGTTATAAGTGGACTAAAGATAAGAAAATAAATTTAAAAGTTCAATTACTTTGATTTAATATGACTAAAAATGCGGAGTGGGCGCTAAAGAGATTTTACATATGCAGTCACCCATTCTCTCAGTTATAGATCTCTCTTTTGCCTTCTAAATTATAAATCTTTAAATTTCATACCAAAACACCTATCTGTTTTTATAAATTATAATGGGATTTTGAAGCACCCACCTTAAGGTTATAGTCATATTAAATCAAATTACTTGAACTTATCAAATTTAATTTATTTTCTTATTTTTAGTCCACTTACAACAACGGAGTTTAAAAAAATATTTTTAAAACTATATCTTTATCCCACTTATAAAAACATGGTTTTAAAAATCTTTTTTTTTTTTTTTTTACCTCTATTTAATTTATACTTTATACCAAACTCCTCATAAGCGTCCGCCCATTTTAATACCACGGGGATGTGGTCACGGGGTGAACTCATGTGTTACGAGAATTTCAACAACAGACGTCTACATATGCTATATAGAGATAAACTAAAAAGGCAATATTTTAATTATGGTACATCAATCTGAAATTTTGGTACAATGCATTGTCATCCAAGGTCTATCGGTGGTAAAATTATGAGATCTCTAGGACCACCAGAAGTGGTTTTATTTTACGTTGGAAAATATGAACTTTTGCGGACAGGCAGACAGGAACAAAAGTAAGTTAATAAAAACGTGGTAATAATCATAAAAAGATAATTAAAATAAAAACATCTCCTGATATAAAAGCGCAAAAACTCTATCACAATCAGTTGTAGTTAAAAACATATCTTCATTTATGTCTAAAAAAAATTAATATTGAAAACGATTCTGTTCACTCAATACGTTCTTTTATTTCATGTGTAGGCCTTAAAAATAATGAACCCACTGGAAATAGGCCAAGTGAATATGAGAACATCTTCAACTTTATTTTGTATCACTTTTCAAAAAACCCTTTTACAGTTAAAAAAGGGACAGATTACGAATAATTTAAAAAAAAAACAACACTTAACGTATTTCAAAAAATTCCATACTTTAGAGAACAATGCAGGAATATTTTCTTTTTAATGTCTTAGTCAACTTACAGACAGACAGCGCTGGCGTCAACATACAGACAGACAGCGCTGGCGTCAACTTACAGACAGACAGCGCTGGCGTCAACTTACAGACAGACAGTGCTGGCGTCAACTTACAGACAGACAGCGCTGGCGTCAACTTACAGACAGACAGCGCTGGCGTCAACTTACAGACAGACAGCGCTGGCGTTGTTTGTAGCGTTGATGGTCTGGCATTGCTTGACACCGTTAGAACATTCTGCAATATATCATACAGAATAGGACTGCATAAAGCTTTTTTATAAAAAAAACAAATTACACAAACTATTTGTGTAAGGAAACAATAAATTAAAGCTTTATTATCAACTAATACAAATAATGGTAGACGTTTCGGCTCATGCCTTCATCAGTACAAAAACATTTACTTAATATATATTACTTAGACTTGATCTAGTTGTACAGGTGTTCTCTAAACCGATCTCCAAGACGACGACCTGTCTCACCCACATAAATTTTTATTACATCTCTTACAAATAATTGCATAAATCACGTTGCGACTGGTGCAAGTGAATCCATCTTTTATTAGGAATTGTTCAAGAGGGAAATAAATTTTGTTAATTTCAACCACATATGGACAAGTATTGCAACGGTTACGGTTGCAACCTTTTGTTCCAATATGTGCTTTCATTGTGGGAAGGTGACTTCTTACAAGTATGTCTCTGAGGCAAATTTGTTTTAACTTTCCATCCCCATAATTGTAAGGCCCGCCAGGTGATTCTCAAAAACCGACCAATCCTTATGGCTGACCCTCTAACTCAGCAGGTCTTCAAAAAACATCCTCTTTTTGCTTTCCGGAGAGATAAAAGCCTCAGAGACATACTGAAGGTGACTTCTTACAAGTATTATCTAGTAAATTTTTACATATACCACACTATTATGACATACTATTCACTAAGTAAGTGTGACCAACATCCATAGCGCCACGGCTTAGTATCGACTGACACTGACTAGACATGGACAGTTAGATTAGAGACTAAACCACCCCAAAAGGTAAGTCTGACCTTGACCTTTACACCTGACGACATATAAGCGACGCACTGACTGGACATGGACAGTTAGATTAGAGACCAAACCACCCCAAAAGGTAAGTCTGACCTTGACCTTTACACCTGACGACATATAAGCGACGCACTGACTAGACATGGACAGTTAGATTAGAGACTAAACCACCCCAAAAGGTAAGTCTGACCTTGACCTTTACACCTGACGACATATAAGCGACGCACTGACTGGACATGGGCTGTTAGATTAGAGACCAAACCACCCCAAAAGGTAAGTCTGACCTTGACCTTTACACCTGACGACATATAAGCGACGCACTGACTATGCGTGAGGGACTTTAACAGACTTATTGCTCAAAACTTTAAGAAATAGATTTGAGTTTTGTGCTCTGCTTTAAGAATTATATATTATATCTGTTTGCAAATAAGGTACCAACATTTCACATTAATACAAAATAATAGATTTACCTTCCAATGTTAGGCCACTCATTACACTTGGGACAACTGAAAGAGATAAAAAATAATTATTTACTAGTGGTCAAGACAAACGTTTTCGGACACAAATGGGGCTAAATTATGACGAAAGAACATGGGTTTACAGTAATCAATTAGACTTTTAAATGAATTGCTGCATCATTGTAAGTATTCACTTAGCCTTCTAATAAATTGAATGGCACAATTTATTTTTTCCCAGCTTTAATTTAGAGAATGACTCATGGCCAATGACTAATGGCCAATGGCTAATGGCCAATGGCCAATGGCTAATGATGACAACTTACCACATTTTTGTCCGGCCGTTTTATTTTCTTCTCGTGCTTTAATGGTCAGCAGCTACATACATTAGATATAATGTTATTTACAACAGTTATTAGATTGTGTGTATTTCTTAAAGTTACACAAATTTCCCTTTTAATCATTAAAATTAAAGAGTGATTTTATAGAAGCAGATGGATGAATATTTTGTACATATTTATCAATTATGTCTCAGATGTTATGTGTACAGTCCAATGATGTCTCAGATGTTATGTGTACAGTCCAATGATGTCTCAGATGTTATATGTACAGTCCAATGATGTCTCAGATGTTATGTGTACAGTCCAATGATGTCTCAGATGTTATGTGTACAGTCCAATGATGTCTCAGATTTTATGTGTACAGTCCAATGATGTCTCAGATGTTATGTGTACAGTCCAATGATGTCTCAGATGTTATGTGTACAGTCCAATGATGTCTCAGATGTTAAGTGTACAGACCAATGATGTCTCAGATGTTATGTGTACAGACCAATGATGTCTCAGATGTTATAGTCAGAGATGAAAATATTTGCTTGCTTGTTTAGAATAGATTGTTGACTAGAATAAATGCAACGAGAAATGTTACACAGCCTTGTATTTACCAAATCTAACAATCGGGTTTAAGGGTTATTTTGAAGGTCATAACCTTAGTAGTATTTACTGGAATATCTACAAATTCACAAAAAAAAGTGTTTTGGAAAAGGTGGGGGTGGTGGTGGTGGTAGGGGGCCATACTGTGCTCTAACATTTGGATGTAAGGAGTCAAAATGTATTTTAATAGGGACCGTCCATAAATGATGTCAGGCGCCGAGAGTGGGTGTGGGTAGGGTGTCACGCATTTGTGACGATGTGTGACGGAGGGACGGGTGTTAAAGAAAATTGACCGTAATTGACGTCACATTAAAATTAAATTGATCCATTGAAATTCGATCAAAATGAAAACAAAAATGGAATTAATTTTTTTCAATTTATTAATAATTTATAGTTATGTTACTTATATTTTTTTCCTTCTTATTACTATCATTTAATTAGGCGTCCATAAGTGCAAAATGGATTCTCTTCCTTATCTGTTACATAAAATAGCAGTACAAATTTGCTGTGTTCCGTCTCAAAATTTGTGAGCTATGGAATTACCGCGACTTAACCGATTTCGCGCAATAATGAATAGCAACTTAACGGGATCTATATATGCGTTATACAAATATAATTAATCGAAATTAATCGATTACATTTTTTCACGACTAATCGAATTTTAAAAAAAAATCAGTGCCATGTGTGTAGTAAAGGAGATGTGCATGTCAGGAAAGTTAAATAAATATTCGCCTTACCAAGTCACTGGTCACACAGGTACTGGCGTTCTTCAAGCACTGAATGTAGTTAGACAACCGTCTGGTGAAAACAATAAAGCTGCCTATAAAACGTTATTTCAAATACATTTAATCTACTTCAAAATCAAGATTTGAAGCGATGCTCTTTGTTACAAATAAAACTGGAATCTGTCTCACTGGCACAACGAATAAGTGGAAGTTTACTTTGATTGGATATCGAAATTATGTAATTAGGAATAAATAAATGACTCAACACTAACTGGCAATTGGCAGATTTAGGATCGGTAAGATTTTGAGTTTTGTTGAGTGTGTTGAGGTCTTCCACGTAGGTAAAGAGACAGGTCTGCTTTTTGGCCTCACAATCTAAAATATACAAAAATATCAGCTCACGGCGTTAATAAAAACAAGGGTGGATAAAAAAACATGATAAAAAAACATGATAAAAAAACATAATAAAAAAACATGATAAAAAAACATGATAAAAAACATGATAAAAATACATGATAAAAAAACATGATAAAAAAACATGATAAAAAACATGATAAAAAACATGATAAAAAACATGATAAAAAACATGATAAAAAAACATGATAAAAAACATGATAAAAAAACATGATAAAAAAACATGATAAAAAACATGATAAAAAACATGATAAAAACATGATAAAAACATGATTAAAAAACATGATAAAAAACATGATAAAAAAACATGATAAAAAAACATGATAAAAAAACATGATAAAAAAACATGATAAAAAACATGATTAAAAACATGATTAAAAAACATGATAAAAAAACATGATAAAAAACATGATAAAAAAACATGATAAAAAAACATGATAAAAAAACATGATAAAAAACATGATAAAAACATGATAAAAACATGATTAAAAAACATGATTAAAAAACATGATAAAAAACATGATAAAAAAACATGATAAAAAAACATGATAAAAAAACATGATAAAAAAACATGATAAAAAACATGATTAAAAACATGATAAAAAAACATGATAAAAAACATGATAAAAAACATGATAAAAAAACATGATTAAAAAACATGATAAAAAACATGATAAAAAAACATGATAAAAAACATGATAAAAAACATGATAAAAAAACATGATAAAAAACATGATAAAAAAACATGATAAAAACATGATAAAAAAAACATTATAAAAAAAAAATTAAACAAGAGAAACTAATTCAAAACTAAATGTTAGAACACATTTAATTTGATATTTTATTTTTATGTACCATTAACGAACGAACTTAAACACAGTGAAATTGTTATTGTCTTGAAGGAACATTTCTGCCTACCACCTGCGTGTTTAAGTTTGACCAGTCCTGCCTACCCCCTGTGTGTTTAAGATTGACCAGTCCTGCCAACGGCGTGGTTCCGATTGACCAGTCCCGCTTACCACCTGTGTGTTTAAGATTGGCCAGTCCCAAATACCAACTGTGTGTTTAAGATTGACCAGTCCTGCCTACCACCTGTGTGTTTAAGATTGACCAGTCCTGCCTACCACCTGTGTGTTTAAGATTGACCAGTCCTACCTACCACCTGTGTGTTTAAGATTGACCAGTCCCACCTACCACCTGTGTGTTTAAGAATCACCAGTCCCGCCTACCACCTGTGTGTTTAAGATTGACTAGAACTCTTCAAACTTAAACGTCCAGACAGTGGACAGAAAAAGTCTAAACAATAATAATAATAATAATAAAAGGATGATTTATATAGCGCTGTATCCCAGCAAGGAGCCAGGCTCACAGCGCTTTACATGGAAACAAAAATACATATATAAATAAAAAGAAACATTCATAGCATATTAACTACATAAATAACAATACGGTATACTCAATACATCAGCTACGCTAATCAATTACAGAAATGTGGTTTTATTATTTTTGAAAATAAATTTTAAAAAGATGTGTCTTAAGTGCAGTCTTAAATGACTTAGCAGTTGAAATGCTACGGATGTGTAATGGAAGAGAATTCCATTGTTTGGCTGCACAAAAGGAGAATGACCTTTCGCCAAATGTTTTAGTTCTAATCTTAGGAACACAGAGAATGCGTGTATCCGCAGAGGAGCGTAGCTGACGACTTGGTGAGTAGACTGACAAAAGTTCAGTAAGATATGAAGTTTAATAAGTTTCATACATAAATAATTTTCAATATCAATCGATTATTTGAAAGATAAAATGGAGGGAAAGAAATACACTGAAAAGTAATACACAATTTTACTCCTTCAATTAATTACTCATAGATATTAATTTAACATTCAATAATGGACATCTCGATACAAAATATCTATTTAATCGAATAAGAACTTACTTGAGTGTCATCAACACTACACATATAGACTATAGAATGTGCTCATTTCTCATCAACACTACACATTTAGAATTTTCTCAGTCGTCATCATCCATACACTTCATTTCCAATTGTATGTCCTAACGATTATTTCCCCTACTATAAACGTTTAAAGTTGGCATGAGTCACTCAATTCAATTTTTGACAATTTTAAAAACGTTTTGAAAAGTTACTACTGAAATGACATCACATTTAACACATATCTTACCACTGATATCTGTAAATAGAGAAAAGATTTTAAGGTTAGCATTTTCCAAGCAAAGATAGTTCAATGTTATTGAATAAAATGAGTCTTTAATATAAATTCTCCCAGTGATTTAATGATACTTTGTCTTGAAGATTAGTGAGCTTTAGGAAATAACGTGTTGAAAACAAAAGTGATATTTTAACTATTAGGCAACATTAAGAAATTCGTGGTTTAAATGTGTTTAAAAAATTCAACTATAAATTTAGTGTCTTAAACAAAAATCTAAATGGTTATCAGAAATAAAACTTTGAGGAGTCAATTTTTAAGAAAAACAATCTTGGACCACAAAGTTTTGTCGTTAATCTGTTTTTAAGTATAAGTTAAAAAATACTTACTCTTTGGATAGAACACACTGTCTATTTCTGTAACAAAAAGTATACTTTGAAAGCTTAGTTGCCAGTGAGTTGTATTGTCAAGAGTGTCATGAAATTCAATATCGTAAAACTGTATTACAGCGCGTGAATCAGCTAAATACATGTAATATAATATTCCGTCCCATTCTCCAATTAGTGATAAAAAAGTATATGAATAAAAAAAAGTTTTATCTAGATAGATATAATACAGTTTTATCTAGATAGATATAACACAGTTTTATCTAGATAGATATAATACAGTTTTATCTAGATAGATATATTACAGTTTTATCTAGATAGCTATAATGTATACACTTACCACAATTGGATAGGTTCAGCGCGGCCAGTCTGTCTATTGTTACCAGGAACAGAGCCCTAAATGTGACGTCAGATGTGCACGTGAAGTTTTTGATGCAAGAAAGAGCTTCAATGGTCTTGCTGTGGATACGTGTGATAAAACGTTAGAAATAAAAAGAAACATAATGACAACTATTTTATATTTATATTCCTAGACAATATTTAGATCATATCACGTGACTCAAGGCTGTGTATAGTCGGTTTGAGGTAACAGTTTTGTTTTCATGCTATTTTAGTGGTAAGTTTTTACGCTTTGTAGACTAATTATAAATTATAAAATGAAAATATTTCATTCTTTTTTCGGCAACGTTGGAAGCTCATATTTATTTAAGGCTAAGAACAAAAAGCAAATACTTTGTTGTTCATGTCAGCTTTTTTCATAACACGCGTTGCCAAAGTTTCTTTAAACAGAGACTGATGGAGAATACAACAAAACAATTTTACCCTAGTAAAACACGTTACTTAGACCATCCTCACACTCCATCCAACAGGATGCTTAGAAACTCTGTCAAGTAACTTTGGTCATCGTAAATTCTAAAAGAAAACTAAACAAAAGCAAACAATACATCACCGCTGGTCCGAAAATATGTCGTATTATTATCGCCATGACAGTTTTTGTGTGGAATTTCGACATTCGCAGAATGATGCGCTAACAAGTACCCACATGACATGGTGGTTCAAATATTATGTTTAACTTGCAAGTTGTAAATTATATTACTGTTTCAGGTTCATAAAATTATTGTAAGGTAACTTATTAAAAATTAAATTTAATTTGTTTTTATTGCATTAAAGTAGCACTTATAGCTTGTGTTTTTCTATAAAATACGGTTATTAACTTCTCCCATTAATAAACACCACAATAACATAAAAAATTTCGAACAAGATGTACTTAATAATTTCAAGCGTCTCTTTGAAACATTGACATCTGAAGTAACCAGTAAAACGACATCAGATGCTGGAATTTTACTCAGTTCAATGCAGTCGTTTTCTTTTCTATGGTATCACAATTTATGGGAATCCATCGTTTTTAAATCAATGCAAATTATGCAAACCCATTTCATGTGCTAAAAAAGTAAGCTGTAGTTGGAGATATCAGCTGAACACCGGAGTATAAAATGAAAAATTTGAGTGGGGAAAATTCAGAAGACGTGGTTCTATTTTGTAGAGCAAGAAGTACAACGAGAAATGATTTTATCCATAGTTCTAATTATACAAGAAAATAAAAGAACACAATGATGAGTTACATGTCCTTGCAAGAAAATATTCGTGTATAATACCATCTAGCCTACTAAATAAAGAATTTGAACATCAAAAAATTTCCTTTATTTACATTGATACAGAATTGTTCGCGATTGAAAGAGAAAGGATCCAGGTTTTTATGGCAGTACACGTCTTAGCAATTGCGGGGCCCTATGCAGCCTAGTATGTGAAAAGGATTGCGTGGGCCCCAGCGTGGGTAGGGTAACGGTACTAATAAGAATAATAAGTGAAAATTAAGATAGGTTGGGCCTATGAAAACGCGGGGCTAACTGCGACAACATAGGTTGCCTAAGACCAGCCCTGGCTGTACCTATAACAAGAGGCATAATGTTTAAGAAAACGGGGAGAAATGTTCCCTTGATCTATTAAAATATATTCAACAGTAAATACTGGAAAGTTCTTTAACCAACATAATTTTTCTAAGAATTGTTTTCAACAAATGCTATCAGTGTTTATAGTTGTGAAAGGAGTGATTTAAGACTACACAATCTTGCAATATTGCCCATTAAGACAAGATGTTACAAATTATTTAAATTTTGATAACATACTACACAACTATTCTAAGATGAAAGTTAGGTAAATAAGTAAATGTATAAATAATTTTAAAAATATGTTTGCATACAATTTCTTTATATATAAATAAAAAATGATATATCTATGAATAAAAAATAAAAGCATATTGTTAATTTTTTGGGGTGTAAATCTGGAGTATCTTATGCCTCATTTGGGGTTGGGGGGAGGGAGGGGGGACTTGCGACCCCTATAACTTTCTTGTGGCCTTCAAAACAATGATCTTGAATTTTTATATTGTGTTTTATCATCTTATGCGGCCTCTTTTATTACTGCTTACATAATAGGGCATGCAATGGTAACATTGTTCCACACCTTTTACACTGTGTTTCGTTTCAATTACAATTATTTATTAATGTTTACAAATTTATAAAAACCATCATATTTAAGGGGCCGTCCATAAATGATGTCACGTGATTTCGGCTACTAATTTTTGACCCCCCTGACCCCGCGTCACAAAAAAAAAATACTTAGACCCCTTCCTCAATGTGACGTGACAAAGATCCCCCCATACAAGTGGTATTTTTCATTTGAAAATGAGCAGATTGAAATTCATTTTTTGGGGTCTTCTAAATATGTTTTTAATTTAAGGATGCACTCTAATATCGTAACACGCGCGAAACCACGTAAAACGTAATTGAATAAAGTGTCCATAATCAAACCTTTAAGTGGAACTTTTATTTAAAGTTGCGCGTTTTGAAAGACGTCAAATGTGTAAACCCCCCCCCCATTGCGAGACGTCATTTAAGGGTGGCCCCTAAAAAGGGCGGCATATTGGAGACCGCCCCGGGCGGCAAAGTTCTAACTACGCCACTGTATTTGTTTATAAAAATATGAGTGAACCCTTTCCTACATTTATAGTGGTTCCTTACCTACACTTGTAGTGAACCCTTAGCTACACTTGTAGTTAACCCTTACCTACACTTGTAGTGAACCCTTATCTAAACTTTTAGTGAACCCTTAACTACACTTTTAGTGAACCCTTAACTACACTTGTAGTTAACCCTTACCTACACTTGTAGTGAACCCTTATCTAAACTTTTAGTGAACCCCTACCTACACTTTTAGTGAACCCTTACCTACACTTGTAGTGAACCCTTACCTACACTTGTAGTGAACCCTTACCTACACTTGTAGTGAACCCTTACCTACACTTGTAGTGAATCCTTACCTACACTTGTAGTGAACCATTACCTACACTTGTAGTGAACCCTTACCTACACTTGTAGTGAACCCTTACCTACACTTGTAGTAAACCCTTACCTACACTTGTAGTGAACCCTTACCTATACTTGTAGTGAACCCTTACCTCCACCTGTAGTGAACCCTTACCTACACTTGTAGTGAACCCTTACCTCCACCTTTAGTGAACCCTTACCTACACTTGTAGTGAACCCTTACCTACACTTGTAGTGAACCCTTACCTACACTTGTATTCCTCTGTAGCTGAACTGTTACCAAAAGCGGTGGCAGCAGAAACTTGGCATTGATTCTGTGCCGTGGTGCAATCTGATTATGTTGACATATAAAGTAGAATAAATAAAGACACTTCTAGAAATTACTTTTATTGGCATTGACATCTCCTTAGATTAGAATAAAATTTCCTTAGGTAAGCATTGAAATTATATTATCTTAGCAGTTGGAGATGATTTTTGCGTCCTACGCATATCTATGGTGTATGGCTAATCCTGAATTCTTGTTAAAGTTTTAAATGTTGATAAAGTGTGTGGTTTTCCTGGTTTCTACCAGCTACCCATGCAACACCCGAATTCCGGACTGGACGAACGAGAATTTGTATGTGTTTTTTCTTGCATATGGTATACGGAATAAGAAAGGTGTTTTTATTCTTTATTTGGAGGTTACATTCAGTAATGTTTTTGTTGTATTTCTAAATTAGAATTAATTGCTTTATGTATTGTTACTACTTTACTCTTGGTTCTTCTATCCCCAAGTATTAAAGATTTAATAATGTAACAAATGTTCAGTTTTGCAAATTGCCCAGTAATGAATCTGGTAGCTCTTTTTAGTTATTTTTTTCTAGTTTATTAGTTTTCTTTGGTGGATGGGTCCCATACAGAAGATGCATATTCTTGTATAGGTCTCACCAAACCGAGTTAGCATTTTAGTTTTATATTCTGATTGCATCTATAAAAGTTTATTTTTATAAAGTCTAAGGTTTTGTTTTAGTTTTAAAAATAAATTCATCGACATTGGGATTCCATAAAGATTTTTAATTTATTATTATTCCTAAAAATTTTGAATCTTTAATATGAATTAGTTACTTGAATTTCTGTTTTTCTTTTTCTTTGTTACTCCTAACTGTTGAAAGTGTTCTGGTTGTAATGACATAATCCTCTTAGTTTCTCATTTTATCAACTCATCTGGGTCTTTTTGTAAGATTTTTCTATCTTGTTCGGATTTATTGTTCTACATCTTTAGATTATATAATCATCAGTAAAAAACCTAATTTTTGTTCCTGTGAGATGTTTTTTGGTAAATAATTTACATAAATTAAAAAGAGTAAGGGACCTAGCATAGTTACGTCTGTTCACCAAAATTGGTAATAATTTAGATCCATTAATTATTACAATTTGCTCTCTACCCAAAAGGAAGTCTTGGATCCAGTGATGTAAGGGACCTGAGATTCTAAAGTATTTAAGTTTTTTAAGTAAAGTAAGGTGGTGGACTTTGTCAAATGCTTTTGAGAAAACCTAGTAATATTGGATCTATTTGATTATTATTATCAAAGTTGTTGATGGATTATTTAAAAAAAACAACAATTTATTGTGTTTCACATATTCTGTTTTCTTCTAAAGACGTGTTGATCTCGGCATAGGGCATTCTATGTTTCTAGGTGATGAACTATTCTACAATATATTATGTGTTCTAGTAGCTTACAGGTGATACTAGAAAATGATATAGGTCTGTAATTACCAGAGTCTGATTTTCCTTAGATTAGCAAGCAGTTATACTTTGAAAGTAGTCCGTACTCACCAGCTTGTTGCCCATCGCTCACATCAGCTGTTGAAACTGTGGAGAAAGAAATCGATAATCTGAGTCCCGACCACAGATTGCCATAAGGGTGGTGATACAAACTGACGTTTATTTAAACAAGGAAGCTCAAATCAATATAGACATTGATTTTTGGACGTACATCCAGCATGGCTGTTAACAAAGTTTAACCATAGATGTTAGCTAACTCCATCTAAATTTCACTATAACTGTAAACAAAGCTCTAGTACAGTGTTTAAGCAGATGTGTAGGACAGCCTATTTACATAGATAAACTGCACATCTGCTTAAAATTATCAAGCAATTCCACGACAACATGCAGGACACAGTGTGTAATAACGGTGCCACATCTGAAGCTTTCCCAGGTAGTAGTGGAGTAAAGCAAGGCTGCATGTTGACACCTAATCTGTTTGCAATATTCTTTTCCATCTTACTCCAGAATGCCTTCAAGAATAACTGCGAGGGGATATACATACACACAAGAGCTGATGGGAGATTATTTAATATTGCTCGACTTAGAGCAAAGTCCAAAATAAGGAAGATTTTACTGCACGAGCTAGTACTTGCAGACGATGCTGCCTTAATATCTCACACAGAAGATGGACTGCAGAACCTTGTATCCAGCTTCTCCGCTGCCTGCAAAGATTTTGGCCTGACCACTAGCATAAAGAAAACCAACATTATGGCACAGGATGCTGCCTCCCTCCCAACTATCACTATAGACGACTGCAACCTGGATGTTGTTGACAGTTTTACATATCTGGGATCAAACATCTCGAGCACCTTCTCACTGGAAGATGAGATAAGCGGTAGGATAGGGAAGGCAGCAAATGTTATGGCCAGACTGTACAAAAGAGTCTGGTCCAATGCCAAACTCACATCAAGGATTAGGCTGCAGGTATATCAGGCCTGCGTACTAAGCACGCTCCTCTTTGGGTGCGAGTAATGGCATGAAAGAAGGCTCAATAGCTTCCACCTCAGATGCCTGCGCCGCATCCTTGTCATCAAATGGCAAGAGAAAGTCCCCAACACAGAGGTCCTGGCTCAAGCAAGCATGAGCAGCATTCCAGCCAAACTAAGCCAAAGACGCCTCCGCTGGCTTGGACACGTCAAGAGAATGCAAACTGGTTGCATACCCAAAGATGTACTATACAGCGAGATGGCAACAGGGAAAAGGTCCGTTGGTCGGCCATGTCTCAGATACACGGACATATGCAGGAGAGACATGAAAGTAGCCAACATTGACATACAAAACTGGGAAAACCTGACTGAGGATAGGACCACATGACCGGCTATAGTGAAAGAAGAATCACTAAGAGCAGAGGAGAAATCTAGGGAAGAAGCAGTTGGAAAAAAAACGAGGAGAAAGGCCAGGCAACACTGCCCAACTACATTCGTGTGTGTAAAATGCAGAAGAGACTGCCACTCAAGGATTGGTCTCATCAGCCACATCAAGAGCTGCAAATATTAAAGATAAATCTATCGTCTTTCGTAGACGTACAGATACCATACAGTACAGTGTTTATAAAATGACACTTTATTGTCCATTATGTCAAATTAATACTAACTCTCTAATATCGTTACATGCGTGAATCCTTTTAAAACGTCATTAAAAACTTTAACCAATAAACTAATTAAAGTGTAATTTTTATGTTAGGTTCCACGCATTAATGTTACGTCATGCTTCTGAAACACTCTCCTCCCCCTAGTCACACATCGTCACTAATGCGTGACCGCCCTCACTCCTAGGTGCGTAATGACCAATATTAGTTAAAATGACACTTCGCGCATACCTTACTTGGAATTACAGAGCACAGCCGGATACTCAAGTTGGTTAGTACGACAGTTGCTATCATACATTGAACGACTAGCAGGATACTCAAGTGTGTTAGTACGACAGTTGCTATCATACACTTAACGACTTGCAGGATACTCGAGTGTGTTAGTACGACAGTTGCTATCATACACTTAACGACTTGCAGGATACTCAAGTGTGTTAGTACGACAGTTGCTACCATACATTGAACGACTAGCAGGATACTCAAGTGTGTTAGTACGACTGTTGCTATCATACATTGAACGACTTGATGGATACTCAAGTGTGTTAGTACGACTGTTGCTATCATACATTGAACAACTTGCAGGATACTCGAGTGTGTTAGTACGACTGTTGCTATCATACATTGAACAACTTGCAGGATACTCGAGTGTGTTAGTACGACAGTTGCTATCATACATTGAACAACTTGCAGGATACTCGAGTGTGTTAGTACGACTTGTTGCTATCATACACTTAACGACTTGCAGGATACTCGAGTGTGTTAGTAAGACAGTGCTGACGTCGTGTCGCGCGCTAGATATAGCCGGGGAGGTAAGGGAGGCTAAAAAGTCCCGCGTGAAGACAGTGTTGTATGGCACTGCTCAGCAGATGGAGCAGGTTGCCCAAGTATTAAAAAGAAAATCAATTTTTAAAAAATAAATAAGAAACAAATAACAATAAAAAAAAATATTCAAATAAAATTATTTATGGATAGTTCAAGTTAAAGAGTGAAAAAACTAAAATATAATTTAGATTTGAAACTTGATTTTTTTTTTTTTAAAAGTGACATCAACAAAGATGTGATTTTATGAAAAATAATTATTCCGTTATAACTAGAAAACTGTCCAAAGACATTTTTTTTTGCCGACGCTTCAAAATTTTACAAAAATGTGACGTAACCATTTCGTAGACATTCTTGACACTACCTTAAAGCATCCATCTCCTTAATTGTTCTTGAGAATAGTGCAGTGAGTTGATGTTGGCCGATTGTAGTTGCATGCTAGATTAGCCACCTTGTTCTAGCTCTTCAATTTTTCAACGTTTCATTTCAACAGTTATTTTTCTCTCTCTTATGGTTGCCTTCTTGTGTTATTTTTTCCGCAGACATATTAGCTCAGGTAATTACACTCAACACATTAAAAAATTGCGAATACTGTTTGGATAAAGAATTGTACAAACTGTTGATGACACACGAAAACAATACGCTAAGTGTGGGCTCACTAATGAATTTCCAGGAAAAGGGGGCTTTCCCTTTCTTTCTGCGTCTCTCGTTATGCGAATCTTCGCTCGTTAAGCGAATCTTCGCTCGTTAAGCGAATCTTCGCTCGTTAAGGGAGAACCTTCTCCGAAAATTTGGCTCGTTATGCGGAAATCTCGTTATGAAAGTTATGAGACGTTTTCTGTAGGAGTTTTTCACGCGAACGGATTATTTCCCCTCTATTTCTTATGGGGGGGGGGGAGCGTTTGGTATACGTCCAGTTTGGTTTAAGTTTCAGGTTCTGATTAAGTTATGGACGTATTCCGAGGTACCAATGTATGTCGTAGAGACTCGTGTAAAAGAAAGTATATTCTTCTCCCTAAATTTGGTCTTTTTAGACTGAATTTATTTTGCAAGATTGAATATATCATTCTATACTTTCAAACTTATGCATTACATCAGTGGTTTCAAAAGTGGTCTATATGGACCCCCAGAGGTCCCCAGTACCATTCAGGGGGTCCTTGGAATATTAAAATTGATTTGGGGGTCCCTGAACAATGTCAGGGGGTCCACGCAAGGTTTAATTTAAATGATAAAACCAATCAATTTTTATTGTTATAGAAATTAAAATAAATAATTATATATAAAATAGAACGTGAATGCTTTTTCTACTAACTAGAAGCCAACTGAGATGCTATCAGTCATGGAGTACAATGTTGTTTGACCTAGAAAAGGTGTAAACTACGGTTATTTCGACATCTATAACCAATCCAAATACTTGTAATGTCAAGCTCGATGAGAAAGAAATGCGTAATTACTATAGGTAGGTCTGAAAATTGCAAGTTTTTAACTTGAACCTACGATGTTGCAAAGTTGTGTATTTTTCGATGTTTAAGGAAGCTATATTTATCTAAATTGCGTTCTATCATCAAATATTTTGTTTCAAAAGGGCTTTACTGTAGCATTCCATTGAAAACTTTAATCATAATTGTTTTTTTTTTTTTTTTTTTTTTTTTTTTTTACAATAGATAAGATAGTGAGTGAGTCCAAGGCTGGATTTAGACTTGATGGGGCCCGATGTTAATTATTTGAAATATGGCGGCTCTTTTGAAGTCAAGATTTTCTATGTAAGAGCAAAATAATAATAAAAATTCCCGGGGCCTCAAGACGGCAGGGGACCTAAGCTATAGCTTGTTTAGCAAATAGGTAAATCCAGCACTGAGTGAGCCGAAGAAACAATACCGACAATACGATGTTGTTGAATATTTGAAGTATTGCTAAATGTTTGGGTACAGATACAAAAGGTGAAATGCTATTTGCTGAATTAAAAAAAATTATTGAAGTTAAAGATTTTTGCCTACTTAAAACAAGCTGTACCGAATGTATTTTCAGTGCATTGGGTCATTCATCGACATCATTTAGGCATGGATCACTAGATTATGTCACTAGAGCAGTCACTGAAATCAAAAGGAATGCCCTCAATGAGTGATAATTTGCTCAATATTGCTTGGAAAATGAAGGAGATTTAATCGTTTACTTATTCACACAGAGGTACATTGGTTATCAAAAAGTGTTTATTTAAATCGATTTCACTCTCTTTGATTCAATGTTCGAATTCCTGGAAAATGCAAGACAATGATTTGCAACACAATTTTTAAAAAAAAAAACACATAAATTTTATGAATGATTTATAACCCAACTTTAACGAAACTAATTTGAAACTGAAGGCGTTATAGCTGAGTTTGTTGCAAATCTTTTTCTGTGCACACACCACTTAGGAACGGGAGAATGTTCTCAGTTTCCAAGTTTTACAAAATTTCAAAATAGAGATAAAGATTTGCTGGCCTACTGTCAACACTTAACGGCTCTTCATTCAGACCTCAGATCAAAACCAAAGATTTGAAGACATTCTTCACTGGGATACTCCGGAATGGCAATCAAACCCCTTTGCGCGTAGGGGGAAACTCAGATTCCAAACACAGATGAATCCATACTAACACAGGAGCAACTTATTGAAAGGAGGAACTTAAAACAATGTGTGAACTATGATAACGAAACTAAATACTTAAGTTATAGGCATTTTAAAAATGCCGTAAAAGGGCACAAAATGTGAAGGAAAACAACATAGTGAAAAAAGTGATTATGAGGTCTTAGAAAAAAAAAATTAATAACTTTTGAGCCACTAAGGATACATTTAAAAAATGTTTTTGTTAATTATAAAACAATTTCTATACAGCTGTATTACTTTTATGTTGAAATTTTCCATCAAAGTGCCTTAACTTTAATAAGTTTGAACAATTTATATTGATTAAAAAAAATAATTATAGTTAGATCTATATATTAAGTTAAAATAAAGCTTTAATATTTTAATTACAAATCCTGATTCTTTAAAAAAATTATTTCAGTGTATTGAAATCGAAATTTGCTGTATAATGACGTCATAATCTTATTTTTAGCTTTAATCTAAAGTCAAAATTATCGATTATTTATTTGGTAATTTTTCAAAAGTTAACGATTAAATTTAAATTAATCGATAACAGCCCTACTTTATTTACCAAAATTTTTATCATACTAAAAACTAAGGTTTGAGATGAATATTTAGAATATAAAGTTTATAGAGGCTTCAGCAATGACAAGATACGGAAATTAGATTTTCCAAAGAACAAAAAGGGAGATAATTATTGTGATGAAACAAGAAATTAAATCACTGTCACATATCAAGGTGTTTTATTAAAACTATCGTAATATTCCTGTCACATATCTAAGTGTTTTATTGCAACTATCATAATATTTCTGTCACATATCAAGGTGTTTTATTGCATCTATCGTAAAATTTCAGCAAAAGAGAAATTATGAATCCAATCTATGTACTTCTACACACGGTGTCTATTCATTCCATACCACTAATTTGTGCCACCGAGGTAATTAATAGGACAATGGGACAGTATTACCATAATCGGATAGTATGTGTATGGCAATGGCGTCATTTCTTAGCACTTTTGCATGTGTTTTGTATTAGGGAATTTTGTGTTGGAAAGAGCCTAGTGCAGTGATAGTGAAATGTTTTGGGTTTGCGGGCCATAATTTCAATTAAAACCTATTTATATATAGTAAAGTACCAACACGAAGTGCCAGCGAAGTGGTTTCATTAAGGGGATACTACTATATTTGTGTGCTGGCTGATAAGGCTCCGCGTGTCATCTGTGGCACGCGTGTCATATGTTCGCCATCACTTGCCTAATATGGGTATCGATACAGCGGCCATATTAAGTCAAGTTGAAATTTGTAATTCTAACTTCAGTGCAGAACTGTCATGCTAATTTCCGTTGGGGGCCGTCTATAAAGTACGTCAGCTATTTTTGACCCTTTAAAACTCCCCTCCTCCCCCTGTCACAAACTATGACAAATCTCTACCCCCCCCCTCTAAAGTACGTCAGCATTTCGTACAAAATATATATATTTTATTAACAAAATAATTAAAATCTAAAATAAAACACCGTGACGTCACACATGGCTGGACACCCCCTCCCCCCCCAGTCACACTTTCTTACACCCCCCTCTCCCCCTCTGAAGCACGAGGTTGGTGTATTAGAGAAGTCATATATCATACAAGCGCAGGTTGGTATAGAGATCCCCTAGAACGGCTCTAGTCTTATCTTAGATATACAGACGCTCCTTCTATGCAGAAGATAATTGCGTCCACAGACCATGAGAGATGATCTGTTGGCAAGTGATGCAGCGGTCATAGGCCACGGCTATAGGGGTTCCACGCATTACCCCAGCCGCCTAACTATTGTCTAGTTAGGTACCCATTCGGAGCTGGGTGACTCGGGGACTCCTCAGGCCGCGAGAACAAATCCTCACCTTCGTGTGGATCCGAACCCCGTGACCATCGGTATGACAGTCGAGAGCGCTACCTCTCGACCACCACCTCTCTACTTACACAACACTAACAGAAGCACTGTGACAGTGAGGGTATCCATGAGGCACTCTTATTAGAGTATCAGGAAAATCAGCCGTGAGGCTGGTGAATCCAAAGAGCTCGACAGTACCAACAACAGACGCCAACCAACGTTGACTGTCTCCAGTTTGAGCCAGTTCAAGCCTAAGACTCACGTCAGCTGGCTGTGACGACAGTGATACCGTGGTCACGTGATGTGAGCTGTCAGGTTGCCAGATTTTTCTATGGTCCGCTGAGCACCGCAGTGCACAAGGCCGCGCGATCAATAGAAGGTGAGGTTCAGTCGTTGCGAGACGAGGCGCGGCGAGGGCTGTCATTTGTGTTGGTCATTTAAACTGTAGCACTGGCTCGTGTCAACGGTGACACGGAGACATGTCAACGGTAGCACTGGCTCGTTTTAACGGTGACACGGAGACATATCAACTGTAGCATTGGCTCGTGTCAACGGTGACACGGAGACATATCAACTGTAGCACTGGCTCGTTTTAACGGTGACACGGAGACATATCAACTGTAGCACTGGCTCGTTTTAACGGTGACACGGAGACATATCAACTGTAGCACTGGCTCGTGACAACTGTGACACGGAGACATATCAACTGTAGCACTGGCTCGTGTCAACGGTGACACGGAGACATATCAACTGTAGCACTGGCTCGTGTCAACTGTGACACGGAAACATATCAACTTTAGCACTGGCTCGTGTCAACGGTGACATGGAGACATATCAACTGTAGCACTGGCTCGTGTCAACTATGACACGGAAACATATCAACTTTAGCACTGGCTCGTGTCAACTGTGACACAGATACATATCAACTGTAGCACTGCGTCATATCAATTTAAAACCGCGCCATTTCCACAGTACCATGGCCTCATTTCATTATGTGCATCAGGTCAGATCATTGTAAGCAAACACAATCTGCATTCGTCACCAAATTCTTTCGTTGCATTAAAATAGACTATGATATCTTCATTTTTAAAATAAATTTTCGCTCTCCCAATCATCAAAACGATAGTATTGACCTCTTCAGTTCCCCGGTGTAAAAATAGCAACATGTTTTGAATCAGTTTTTAACAATTCACTTCCGTTCATTCATTTCTTTAAGTGGGAGCTTCTTGTGTTTTTAAAAATACTATTTAAATTTAATTCTATAACTTAAACAAACATCAATTGTAATCACCTATTCAAATGGAGACAACCATTAAAACTAAGGTTGGCACAGGGCACAAAGTGATAACAACCCCAACTATTTGTACTAGATGATATGTCTGTTTTTATTTACTTGGCCTTTAGGTGTAAGCTCCTGGGTCAAACAAAACAACACGTCTATTTTATAGATGGAGATATCAATCAAATAAATCTTTGCATCGACAACAGACTTCTTGCCAGGGGCGGATTTAGCTTTGTCTGCGTGAAATCCAAAGTATCCAAAAATCCAAAGTATCACTTTTTTTGGATACTTTGGATTTCACCGCAGCTAAGTTTCTTCATTTTATTTTTAATTTTTATTTTCGTTTTATTTGTGTATTGTATGTTCGTTGAAAAAGGCTATTTGCCGAAACATTCGCTGTTTTGTTACGTCCGGTCAGGCTAACCCTTACCTTGTTTATGTCTTTTCCATTTAATTTTCTATAAGCCTGATTGCAGTCCTACCCCTCATTTTGTTTCCACAAAAATCCCGATTTTAAAACTGAATATAGAGTGACATCTTATCAATTTTAGATGTATCAATGATTGAATCAAAATTTAAAGGAAAGAAATATGAAGACTTAATTTTATTATCCATTGCCGCCGATAATTCAGATGTAAATTATTGAATTAAATCAGTTTGTCCATCATGACTTAAATACATTTCATTTTTCTTCTGAAACTTTAGATGACTGCTCAAAGTGAAACCATATTTGGCTAAAAATATAACATTTAACGAAATTTTCCAGTATTTCTATAGCTACCATTACTAAAAAAAGAATTTTCTGTGTCCTCTGAATGGCAAACCTTGTTTTGCTAACAACGTTACTTCTATCATTCATTTCAATACTTCTCTATTCTTTTCCACTTGGCGACGCTCCTGACTGATCAAACCAGATATTACATTTTTGAAATACGATATTTAGCCATGTAGCCAATATTGACGTATTGAGGTTTGGTGTTAATTAGAAGTTTCGTGTTTAGCAATCTTTTTTCTGCTCTAGTGACACCTCTTTAGTCTTCATCGAGGGCGACTTAAGGGGGCGCCATTTTAGACACAACAGGGGCGTGGGGGGCAAGCCACCCCCTGCCCTATAGCTAAATCCGACACTGCTTCTTGCTAAAGTATATAAAATTTCATACTCACTCAGGTAAACAATTCAAATTTGGACATCAATAATTAATATGTTTGGCCAGTAAGACAATGAGCTAACAGAACATCAGAATGTATTGTAAATCAAAGTGGTAGAATAAACAATTAATTAGCTTGATGAAGTTTATTTGTATATAAATTTCCGTCACAAAATTTGAGAAGGAAGATTTTTAAAAAATGTTTATTTTTAACTTAATTTGAAAAAAAATTAATTGACAAGCCTGAAATAACCCGATATGAAATACTTTTCTGACGAAGATTTACAAGCATTTAGATTTTAACATGAAAACATTTTTTGTGTAAAATTTATTGGCCGCCACTTTGTTTCAAAATTGAAAATAAATTGAAGAGAATTAGTCATTAAAAAAAATTAATGTGTAATTAAATTAGTTAAGTAATACAAAATAAATTAAAGACTATTTTTTTAAACACACAAGCACATAAAAAAAAATCAACAATAAACAAAAAAAAACAAAAAAAAAACAACAACAAAAAGCAAGTAATTCTTACTTAACACGAGACAAGCCCTTATATAATTAAATATATCAGAGGAATATATTGTTGAAAAGAAATAAAATGACATAATTAATTATAGAAACAAAAGAGTTATGAGTTTAATTTGACATTTTATTGAAACAATGCATATAAAAAATGTTTAACAATTATGAATGAAATTTATTAACATAGCAAAATTTTAACGTGATGTAACAACGTGATCCGGAAAAATAACAATTAAGCAAATATTCCGATTAAATTTGATCGTTTCAAGGAAACTAAAACTTAATAATGTGAAGGATCACTTTTAATAGTCAAATAAATGTTAGATTTACTTCAAAGAATTTTGTGTAATTAATAAAACTTTTAAAATAACATTTACCTGAATACCCCTACAACTAATAGAATGTGAGAAAAATAAATGGACTAAAGAGGGATAAGAAAACTATATCGTATTTTCTAATTTTTTGAGAAAAAAAACAACACAAAAACAACAATAACAAAAAAGAAAGTAAAAAAAAAAAAAAAAGAAAAGAAGAACCTTGCAACTTTTCAATTTCAATATGCCGTATTAACTATATTGGAATGTAAAAATAATGATGATATTTGTACACACAGGTGATCAAAGAATGAAAACATAAAGTTGTATTATTTATGAATGAATTAGAACTTTCTTCTCGTCTAACCTTGCCGAAACACGGTCAGCAAAGCGTAAACAATTTTTAAATAAAATTATTGACCCAACAATTTTTTTTCCTTCGTTTAAAATGCATGAGAGCTGGTTATAAGATGTAATTATGCATGTAAAAATGTGATTTTGTTTTGTTCCTTCACACACGATGTTTACAAAGGTGTGACTGTTTTTTTTTATAAATTCAATCCTAGAGTCACGATGGTTGCCAGAAGATTGACGAGGTAAACAGCTACAGGTGTTCTCAAACCTTTGTTCACAGACGGTGTTTCTGGGAGAACAAAAAGACACACGAAAATCTTATATTTATTTTGACAAGTTAACACTTCAAAGCAAAAAATTTAAAATTTTTAAAAAATTTAAAAATTAGTTATTTGGAAAAATTGCATCTGTGTTGAAGTTATCAAAAGAACCCCCATTCAATTTTTAAAACGTAAGAATGAATTTAAAATAACATACAAGAAAAGAAAACAAATCAATTCTTACCACAGTCTGTCCTCTTTAATCTGATCTTCTCGTCATTGATGGTCTTCACAACCTGGAGTATCAGAAATTTGATGACACTTCTAATCTTTCTATTATTGGTACATGTCATTATGTTTACATCACCTTTTGTTTCATTGAATTTTTTAAAATATTTAATCTCTCCAACTACCCACCCCGACCAAACATTTCTCATATATTAAAAAAATGCATCTAAAGTCGATGGATATTTTCGACCCCCCCCCCCCAAAACCAGTCACACATTCCTAAATAATTTTCCCATTAATCTAACTCCAGTGGAGTCACGGTCATGTTCTTGCTGATTGGATAAATACTTATCACGTTTATTCTATTTATTTCTGTAGTTATAATGTGTGTCTTTTGACTGACATGTTTACTGTCAAAGTAACCACATTTTGATCATCAGTTATATAATATTTGTCAGTGTAGCTATTGAAAGCCTGAATAAAGTCTCAAAATACGATACTAGGTTCCAAAAAGTTACACAATGAATTGATTATCATTATAATGACAAACTTACTTCTTCTTTCCCTGAGTCACAAGTTTCAATGCGAAGAAGACAGGCACCAAACGTGTCTAGCTCCCTAAGGGAAGCAACAAATACAAGTTATAAGATTTCAACAAATACAAGTTATAATGTTTCAACAAATACAAGTTATAATGTTTCAACAAATACAAGTTATCATATTTCAACAAATACAAGTTATCATATTTCAACAAATAATTCAAAGTCAACGTTTATTTATACTTTCTAACAGTCTTTGATTGACACACATTTCTGTAACCTATTCGGTAACTATCAAATTATATTTAAGTAATCTGAAAAATGTTTATTCAGCGTCATGTTATGAACCTACGTTTAAAGTTTATCATACATAGAGATGACAAAATAGAAAAAAATCATGTTAAGCCTGGTCCCTTTTTGGACTCAGGACGTGTTAGCGCATTTTCGTATTATGTATCAGTACTTATGTTAGATATCAGCATTATGTAGTTATCAGTAATTTTGTTTAGATTTTAGACATATATTTATTAATTTTCTTGTGTAATAATATACCTGAAATTTTTTTTATTTAAAAGTCATTTTTTTACATTAAAATTTTTTTTTATTTTCTCTTTAATCTAACTACAAGTGGTTTGTGGTCACTGAAATAGGACTCATAAATGAAACATTCTAAATTGTAATCAGCTAATCGCCCAAATACTCCGTCTATTGTTGTTTTATAGATCGTGGTTGCCAATCTTGTTGAAAGTAGTTGAATAGTGAAGCTTGTTTCGAAAAAAGTTTTCAATTTCTGCCCCTGAGCCGCTAAGATCTTGATTGAAGTCACCACAAATGATGACGTAAAACTCTCTAAACTTTTACACATATTCTAATGACGTCAACAAAAAAAAAAACTAATACTTTTTGCATGCTATTCGACTTCCGGCAATGGCGGCCGTTGCCTGCGCCAGTGTTATCTCTCGATTCGCAATGTTTTTTGGTAGTTTTAACGGGGTTTTTTAACGGATCGAGTAACTGAGTGTTGATGCACAAATGGCAGGTCAGGACATACAAAAAACATATATACATCATGGGTCTAGGACTTATGGATGCTGAGATCTAGGGTGATGACGGACGGACAAAACGGGTGCAATAGCGCATTCGACTTCTCGAAAATGCGCTAAAAATCAGTTCCGAAAATTTAAACATAAAAACCAATTGGGTCAAGGAATGATGACATAATGACGAAGTTTACTATTTAAGTCATAATTTAATATTTTCATTCATAATAATGTTTCTTATGCGTCAATTATGTTTTTAATAAGTAACAGTTTTCCAAAAGAAAGGTTTAAATAATGTTAGATTCCAAATTTGATAGATGTAAGATCGTTGACTGACGTTTACTTGAAATAAGTAGTAACTGTACAATTTTACAGAAAATACGTGTTTAATGTTTATTGTCTTTGTATTTTTGTCATGTGACGTCTTTTTGTTCTGAATAGTATGGTCTGAATTGTACATTAAAATAGTATGTCACTTACTGGCATAATATCGTCATGTTATAATTGTAAACGTTAAATTGTAAAGGGCTGTCCATGAATGACGTCACGCACCTAGGGGGGTATGGGTGTCTACACATTTGTGACATTGTGTGACGAGGGGGAGGGGGTGTTGGAGAAATGTGCCGTCACATCAAATGTCCCAGCTTTAAATAAGTGATGCGCTTAAATATTTGATTTCTTGCGATTTATTATATGAAGGTTTATATGGCTTCAAGCGTATTACGATATCAGAGTACAAGCTTAAATTAAATACGTACCTAAATTACAAAAAATTAATTTTTAAAAATGCTCATTTTCAAATAGGAAATACAACTTTTGTGGCTCATATTGCAAGGGGGGGGGGATAATTTTTTGTGCGTGACGATGGGGTTGGAGGGGGAGTGAAAAATCGGCCAGAATCACGTGACATCATTTATGGACGGCGCCATATTGAAAGACTAGACCACTTACTGGCACAGCATGGTCGTGTTATGGTTGTTGAGGTCTGTGTGGTTCTTCAGTAAAACATCCACGTAAGAAAAGGCACAGGCATCCACTTTGTTCTTGCAGTCTACACCAGGATAGAGTCACAGTGTATTTATGTATTAGACAACACAAGATCACACATTGCAATGTTGCGTAAATAAAATAGTCTCAAAAAGAAAACATTTTACTTTTATGTTTTGATTTCTCAAATCAGTTTAGGGTAATCTATTACATATATGGGTGTTAATACAGATTTATAAATGTTGTTAAATTTTCAAGTCCGAGTTACATTACTCATTGAAAGATTTAGTATTGAAGTACAAGTATTAAATATTCAAGCTACCCTAAAATTAATGCTACATTGGAATTAATGCTACATTGGAATTAATGCTACATTGGAATTAATGCTACATTGGAATTAATGCTACATTGGAATTAATGCTACATTGAAATGTTCAAACCCGAATTAGACTTTATTTAGAATCAAACTGACTTGCTCTGCAGTGAGTCATTTCTAGTCTTTACAAAATATTTCAAGACTTTTTAATTGATATATTTGAATCAACTTACCAATGTTTTTATATGTTCTGTCTGGGAAAAAAAGAATTGCAAAAAGTTGTTAGGTGAAATAAATAATTGAAGCAGTGGCGTAGGTATTGGTGGGGGGGGGGGGGGAGTAGAAATTGACAAGTCTCCCCGGACCCCACTTGACTGCGGCCCCCAAATTAGTATTCGAAATTTTTCTACATTAAGTATTATTTATCCGCCATTTATGTTGGGCCCCCAAAAAGGTTAAGCCCCCGCCCCCCAACCTTACAAATTCCTAGCTACGCAACTGAATTAAAGGTAATTTAGAAGGATCCACAAAAGATTTAGTCATTTAGATGTAATACATGGCGTAAAAAAAAGTTAGACTATTTAAGAAAGATGTCAAATGATTACTTCAAGAAATAAAGATCTTGTATTAGTCTAATATTTTAAATAGAAATTTTACGAATTATGTGAGTGCCAATAATAACGTTTAGGAGTTTTTAATTGATTCTGTCATTCATATACAATCATTTATTTTGTGTCGTACACATATAATTGTCTTATATATTAACTCAATTATTTTGTCTTGGTCGTACACATATAATTGTCTTATATATTAACTCAATTATTTTGTCTTGGTCGTACACATATAATTGTCTGATACAAAATATAAAATAATCTCTACTAGTTCCCAGGGAGCAGCACTTTGTCATCTTCGTCGTCACCATTACATTCAAGACACTTAACTCTGATGTCATTACTTTCAAGACACGTAACTCTGATGTCATTACTTTCAAGACACGTAACTCTGATGTCATTACTTTCAAGACACTTAACTCTGATGTCATTAATTTCAAGACACGTAACTCTGATGTCATTACTTTCAAGACACTTAACTCTGATGTCATTACTTTCAAGACAATTAACTCTGATGTCATTACTTTCAAGACACGTAACTCTGATGTCAATAACCTTAAACCCCATCTTTGATTTGTTGAGCCTCAATGTACTCAATCAGCATCAGGTTTAACTTAGTTGAACGTTCAACTCCAACCATTAGTTTCGTGTTCAACTTGCTTGAACTTCATGCTCCCCCCACTAGTTGTCATGCGCACAATGACTAACAGAACATCCTGTACCCCAGGCCCCAAATGTCCCTGTTTAAAACTGATGTCACGTATTTGTTAAATAACGTTACCAGCGGCCAGCCTAGAGAGCAAACACTGAGTTAACATTTGTCACGTGGTGGGAAAAAGAAGTAAAGCTTTATTTAAAACAAGACTGCATTGGTTTTTACTGGCAGGCTCAATCTTCGGGTAAATGCCAACCGCTTTTTAACATTTCATTTACACGAATCTAAAATTAAAAACCAAAAAAAAAAAAAAAAGAAAAAAGCCATCAATCTAGGAGAAAAATAAAATCGAAAGTTAACTGAAATTCCACATGTTACTTTCTAATTTATAACAGTTTATTTTTTTAAAGTCTGTGATTCAATATTTTCCAATATTCTACAACATACTCACTTCCTGGAAAGACACCAAGTTCTGGAAAAAAATAAAACACATTTTCTTTCGATTTCATACATGACATGAAAAATTATTTATGTTATATGAAAGCCATAAACTGCACTAACAAACATGTAGTCCACTAACTTCTTGAAAAGAAATAAAAATAACGAAAGAAAAAATAATTTACAAATGTGTGTTAAAGGAAATGAACCTTTCGAACGTTAAAATGTCGGAACTTTGAAACGAAAATGTAACAAGAAATGTTTCGTTGACTTGTGTTATTTGGTACAGTCAAATATAAAGTCCTTAACGAAGGCTAAAGGTCAACAGAGGTCGCTCACCACACTGAATGTTCCTTTCCACTTGTTTATTCTGTGCTGACCTGTAGGCCAGGCGCAGGTTTATCTCTGAGTCACAGGCTAGGTTCCTGACACAGGAAATGTAACCACGGGCCGAGCTGAAAGTATAACACATGTAATGTAACCACAGGCCGAGCTGAAAGTATAACACATGTAATGTAACCACAGGCCGAGCTGAAAGTATAAGACAGGTAATGAAATCACGGGCCGAGGTGAAAGTATAAACAGGTAATGTAACCACAGGCCGAGGTCAAAGTATAAAACGGGTAATGTAACCACAGGCCGAGGTCAAAGTATAAAACAGGTAATGTAACCACAGGCCGAGGTGAAAGTATAAACAGGTAATGTAACCACAGGCCGAGGTGAAAGTATAAAACAGGTAATGTAACCACAGGCCGAGGTGAAAGTATAAAGCAGGTAATGTAATCAGAGGCGAGCTGAAAGTATAAGCGTGCAATATTCTATTTTTAGGAGCATATCATTAAAGTTTAAAACCAAAACAGAATAAGATTAAAGGACATTTAATAATAAAATATCTTCTCTTAGCTAATCTGATTATTAAATAAACCCATAAGAAGAAATAGTGTGTTTTGTAAAATGCTTTAATAACTAAATTAATCGCATTCATTCGTGTTTTTTTTCTTCTAAAAACAATTTTATCATGCATTTGATCTGTAGTTTAAACATTCTACACAGAGTTGAACTTTCTGCTTTTATTTTAAACATTGATTTACAAATTGCTTCACTAAGTCGTATGTTTTGTTGTTGTTGAGGTAACCTCCTTACGTGCAATATCCAGCAACACTTGAGGGCTGACTGAAAGCGCTGTTGAAGTCAGTCTCACATTTCATGGACTCTTTCTGGCATTCTGAAACAGAAAAGGAACAGTCTACTGATTGGTCTAGCCACTAAATACTGGCTGTTGGGACAGTATCTACATCACACTGATTAGGTCTATCACAACATGGTTTGACGGACCACTTCAATCTCTATTGCTTGAATGTCACCCCCCCCCCCAATTTTGTAAATTTAACTTCATCAAAGCCTTGAGCATTGTAAGATGTTAGCTCGTCTCTCAAATTAACAACACAAAAATGACTTAAAATTATTTTTCTCAATATTAATTTATCGAAATGAATTACGTTCCATTTAGAAAATTATCCACTATTATTGCGTTAAAGTTTAACATCAACGGGTTAAAAAGATTTTTTAATATATTTATTCGTCACTTAGTGCATGTAAAACCAATTAATAAATTACCTGGCAAAAAAAAAAAAAAATTAAAAAAAATGAAATTTTGAAAAGCTTTAAGCAAACATAGCGCAACTTGAAAATAATTATTTTCATTATTGGCTCCGTTTAAAAACAGCGATATTATAACAATTTAACATTAAATTGGTTTGGATTAAAGCTTGGTAAAGGTCATACTTTGGTAAAAGTGATCATTTGGTAAAGGTGATAATTTGGTAAAGGTGATAATTTCGTAAAGGTGATAATTTGGTAAAGGCGATAATTTGGTAAAGGTGATTATGTTTTCTAGAGGAGAAAGTAGCTTTGAGAAAACTATAGGTTTACTGCTGATAAATGTAGACTAATGTAGTTAAAGCTACGACAGATTAATCCCTGATTGAGAGACAGATTTGTATCGTGTATATTTACCTTCAATACTGAGGGCAAGTATGACGGGTAGAGCTGTAGATACAATGACAAAATTAAATTATTGATTTTCTGAGTCTTTGAAGATTTATCTACTTCCAACATTGTAGTCAATATGTCCTAAAATAATGTGTGCAACTCAAAGAGGAGCATCGACAACCATTAATGTTTTCTGTGCTGACGATATTTTAAATAACTACCTTAATAAAGTGTTTTCATTTATGCGCATTTCATTTAAGAAATACACTTACTTTTTTTTTCAAATTCCATTTAGCATAGAATATAATTTAGAAAAGTGTTTAAAGGTTACATAAGCCCTCAACTGAATGATAAGTTGAGTTTGAAAATGTTTAATCCCATAAAACAATACTGTTGATGACTGTTTATAGGCTTTGATAAAAACATATTACTAATGACAACTTATAGACTATGACAAAAACATACGGTCAATGACAACTTACAGACTATGACAAAACATACTGTCAATGACAACTTACAGACTGAGACAAAACATACTATCAATGACATCTTACAGACTATGACAATAACATAATGTCAATGACATCTTACAGACTATGACAAAACATACTGTCAATGACAACTTACAGACTATGACAAAAACATACTGTCAATGACAACTTACAGACTATGACAAAGAGACACCTCCAACTTGATGTATCCATGTTCACTGGCCCTTGTGTGTGTCGTCACTAAAGTTAACTTTAAAATAAAACGTTCACTTACAGACGGCTGAGTTTTTTTGTGAACCTATTTGAACAAGACACCTGACCTACGTCATCGATGTACACAAGACATTCCCTGAATCTGTTCCACTCACCCCCATCCCACCCCTTACAAAGCTCTTCCCTTCTCATACTCTCCAATCCTCTCATAAAATTGCCCTCCTCCCATTACAACTCAAAGAGACACCTTAGCCTCCTCCACTAAAACATTTTACTCTTTACCCGTAAAATAAAAAAGGAAAAAAAAAGGTAGAAAGAATTTTAAGGACAGGTAAAGTGTAGGTGGCTATTTGTTTTAGCAAGCGTTCGAAGACTCACCTGTGTCAGGCATAATTAAAATTAGAGAGAGAGAGAGTGAGAGAGTGAGAGAGTGAGAGAGAGAAAGAGAGAGAGAGAGAGAGAGAAAGAGAGAGAGAGAAAGAGAGAGAGAGAGTGAGAGAGAGAAAGAGAGAGAGAGTGTGAGAGAGAGAAAGAGAGAGAGAGAGAAAGAGAGAGAGAGAGAGAGAAAGAGGGAGAGAGAGTGAGAGAAAGAGGGAGAGAGAGTGAGAGAGAGAAAGAGAGAGAGAGAGTGAGAGAGAGAAAGAGAGAGAGAGAGAGAGTGAGAGAGAGAAAGAGAGAGAGAGAGAAAGAGAGAGAGACAGACACAGAGGGAGAGAGAGAAAGAGAGAGAGTGAGAGAGAGAAAGAGAGAGAGAGAGAGAGAGAGAAAGAGAGAGAGTCAGACACAGAGGGAGAGAGAGAAGTGCAGGATAGATAGCAAGTGACACTTGCGCAACTATAAAGACACTGAGAGTCACACACAGATACACTGGGAGTTATAGAGTGATACAAAAAAACATACACAGAGAGGGAGTAAGATACAAGGAGAGACATAAAGATTGATAGATGCACACATACAAACAGATATCAAGAGATACATAGACAATGAAGAGAGCAATAGTGAGGGAGAGATTATAAATTGAGACACACACTCGGACACTTGCAATGACATACACACAAACAGACACACACAAACACGCGCGCGCAGAGGGAGAGAGAGACAGACAGAGAGAATGATATTCTAACTGTAAGCTACTATTTTAAAAAAAGTCATTCGTATTTATTTTCTTTTTTAAATGAAATCACTAGAATGGAAATTTTCAGATGATTATGTGGACGAAAAATGACTTTATTGAGAAATGACTTTGTGGAGAGATGACTTTTTGAAAGAGATAACTTTGTTAAAAGATGACTTTGTTGAGAGATGACTTTGTTGAAAGATGACTTTGTTGAGAGATAACTTTGACCAGAGATGACTTTGACCAGAGATGACTTTGTTGAGAGATGACTTTGTTGAGAGATGACTTTGTTGAGAGATGACTTTGTTGAGAGTTGACTTTGTTGAGAGTTGACTTTGTTGAGAGTTGACTTTGTTGAGAGTTGACTTTGTTGAGAGATGACTTTGACCAGAGATGACTTTGACCAGAGATGACTTTGTTGAGAGATGGAATATTGGGATATATGTATACAGTCGGACCTGGCTAAGGTGAACTCAAAGGGGCCCGAAAAAAAAAATTTCGACTCTCGGAGTTTTCAAGTTAGGGAGAATGGCGTAATAGGCGCAGAGTTCGGCCTGGACCTAACAATTAATTCGATATAGTGACATTTTCGACTTAGCGAAGTCCGTCTGTATATAATTCACCAGAAATTGGGACAAGCACAAGACGTGTGCAAATAAGTATGACGAATGACCCTCGATAGGGTCGATTAATCATAGTTTAGGCGAGATAGTGCAGGGTAGGGGACAGGTAACAGCATACTTCGAGACCAACAATGCGTCGGCGGTTCACATCACCCCTGACGTTCACTCGAGTTGTTTTCATTCTTGGTGCTGCTGTTTGTGTCCATTCTTTTTCAGTTATTTGCACTATATATGAGCTTGGGCGTGGCAAAGAATTTTTCCAAGGGGGGCGGGAAGCAAAAAAATTTTTTTTTAAATTTAACTGACAATCCCATACAGTTTTAATTTTCAATTAAATTGTAGTTAAGTATAACATACCGACAACTGTACAAGTCAACATCCAGAAACAACCGAGGCAACTGTACAAGTCAACATCCAGAAACAACCGAGGCAACTGTACAAGTCAACAGCCAGAAACAACAGAGGCAACTGTACAAGTCAACAGCCAGAAACAACCGAGGCAACTGTACAAGTCAACAGCCAGAAACAACTGAGGCAACTGTTTCTGATTTGATTGTCGCTGAAACTTATTCATTTCCTAAATTGGATATTGGAAGGTATATCTGGACACACGACCTTTCAAATGAGCTAAAATTCGAAATAGCAGCTGATTCGTGATTGATGGACCCCTGATATAATGTATGAGTTTAGAGCTGACAGTGAGGAAAACAAGAGTTTTTAGTTTTCAGATATGCATGGCTATTAAACTATTCACCGTGGCTTTTATACTCGCAAAAGCTAAAAGTTGCCTTTTGAAAACATTGTGTGTTGTTTACGCAAAAAGTAATTCGAGGAGTTCAGTTGGCATTTGTCATTAACCAATGCCCAAAATAAAAAGATTTCAACGAATATCCACGTAGCCACAATTAAAGCACACGACACAAAGGCTATTATGAAGATGCATGCATTTTTGTTGCATTATTGGAAGCCAAAGCAGGTTCTATACATGGGCAGTTGGACTCATCATTTTGATGACTAATTCCAGAAAGTCGCAACAAACTGGGTCCCATCATTTCTACAGTCATATTTTGCGGCATGCATGATTTAGTACTTCGTGGTAAAGAATCAAATTCTGGTAACTTGTATGATTAGTTAGAGCTTCCCGTAGAATCTGGAGATGAATTTCGTGGTAATCATTTGTCAATTGGCTCTTGTAGTGCCAAGTATATCTCGGCAACTACACAAACCATTATGATCGAAATTTTTTAGTCTCTCTTGCGTGTAGACACTGCTGGTGAAGGAACTAATTCAGTTCCATTTTATATACTTTTCAACGAGATAAATAACATTTCAGTCATTTAGCAAATGTCACAGGTTTGTCAAAGAACAAAATGGGAAATGATGGCCACAGAATAATTCCTGGGATATATGCCAATTGTCTATAGCACAGCTGAAGGTTTAGCCAACACCACCATTAAAAATTGATTAAAATTTGGATTAGATATGACAAAGCTTGTTAGTTAAGGATGCGGCGGTTGTTCTAAAATGGCAGGTAAAGAAGGAGGAGACCAGCAATAAATCGAAAAAAATACCCAAAACAGCATTTGTACATTGTAGTTCACATAAACTTAATCTTGTCGTGAACGATTTAAATAATGTGAATGCTATACTAAACACAATCCTAAACAATGAAGTCAATGATAGTGTTTTTGCGAGAAAGTCCTCAGCTAAGAAAACTAAGTCGAAATATACCTTTTCTATGTGAAACATGATGGAAATATAAATATAAAATCTTGTGTATTTTCGCTAAAAATGTGTATAAATTTTTATTTACAACAATCAATAACATAATCAGTTATAGATTTACTTGCAGATGTAATTCTTTTTTTATTGTTGGTATTTGTACACGGTCTCCAATGTAATTAACTTGCAGGGAATTTAGTTCAGTTTTATTGTAACAAATTTATGACACTTTCCTAAAATGTGGGTTTTGGGGGAATGGACCCCCCTGTGTAGCCCATGTCTATGAATAAGTCTGCGGCGTACACTATAGCGCGGGTCGCATCTTGTGTTATATATTTCTACTATTTTCTTATGGAAGGTAAAGTTTCAAAAGTATTTTTTAACTTTTATGTCTCAAATAGTTTTAAAACTTTTTACCAACATTCCCCCCCCCCCATTTCACTTGATGATTGTGCCCGGATGACAGCACATTTAAAAATAGCCATTGATCTATTGTACAAATAAGGGAAGGTGGAGTCCAATTATGGCTGATCGGGTGGAGTTCTTTCCATTTTTGCTCCCTGATTATAGCTGAACTAAATAACACTTTAAATAGTCACATTGAAAAAAAAAATGCCAAAAAAAATATAAAAAAATCCAACCTTTTTACTCTTTAGCGACGAAAGAAAATGAAACATTATTGTATGTATGCCTTCCATTTTGTAAATGGCTTATTTTGGTTATTTATATGGATATTTATATATTTAAAATTTATTTTTTACATTTTAAATTTTGTCAAATATTATACACATTGTTCAAACTATAAATTGTTTTTTAAAGATATTTAAAAAAACCTTATTATTGTCTCCAAATATGTAAAGATTGTTCCCTTGTAAAACACATTATCCCTTAAAGAGAGCTAATAAAAGAGAAATAAACGAACATTCATTTCCTTAGTTTTGTCCCCTTAACAACTTTTCGAACTACCATGACAGTGACATCAATATGTTGTTATGTCATACATGTGCATGCTGCCCTATGACGTACTGATAAGCTGTAATGCTGCACATTTGTATGATGTCCTATCATACACTGGTAAGCCGTCATGTGGCATAAGTGTATTCATACCACCAAAACTTTCAATAATAAATTTGATTAACCAGATTACTGTTACTTATACTATTGGCAAAAATAACATATCAGTTGGCCAGTCACTTAAAGCCCTCTCAAGGAAACTGCCAGCTAGTAATGTAAGCCAAATTGTTGGCCAGGAATTAATTATAACATTCCTTTTCTCAGCGACTGAATAAACAAACAGTACTATTTTTAAATTAAAAAGAAAATAATTCCAACAAAGTTCAATAAAAATATTTATTTAACTACAGACGATTAAAATTGAATTTAAAGCGGTGAATGTATGAGATCATACAGCACAAAGTCGTTTGTTACATATGACATATATCGGGACGTTATTATAATCAAGTACATATTTTACTCTACAAATGAGATTGCGCAGAGTTAATATTTGTTTTGCTTTTTATACACTCCTTAAAATAAAGCCGTAATAATGAGTCAGGAAAAAAATATTAATACGAATATTAGACAGCAAATATTTAATAATGAGCATCAGTGGTGAATTTATTTCGTGGTAAAATAGTTGTTGTTTGTATCCAGGTCCTGTCTGAGTTGTAGGGAATCACCTAATTCCCCTCTACTACACTCCCACCCCAACAATGAAAGAATTTATCATTAATCTTATTTCGAAAACATTCACTTGGGTACTTTAGGTGATGATAATAGAGGGCGGTAAGGGCGGAAGGCACTTTCGGATATATTCAAAAGGAAACATTAAATTCACCAATATTAACTTATGAGGTCAATGGTTTATTTATGTTAAATTTCTCAAGCTTATTAACAGTTTATCCACAATGTTTAGATTTATTAAGAGACAAGTTCATTAATTTTGTAAAAATTTCATTTATTAGCCCCCAAAGCCATAAATAGCTTACGGTAATGGTAACGAGCATGCTAAGTGTTAGGGCTATGGAAGGAAGCTCTCATATGTTCATTCATAGTTTGTGCTGGTTTTTTCAATAGCTTTCTAGTAACTATAAACTGTAACATACACACGCAGTGATGTGATTTCAAATTGAAATTTGCACCCAATTTACTGTATGTCGCACCATTCTGCACTTCTAGTAAATAAATGAAAATAATAGATGAAGTTCATCAGTATTGTTTCCAAGATAAAAATTTATAATTGATGGTTATGCATTAAAAGCAAACTACATAGAAAAGAAATGTTAGAAATGTGAAAGTCCTGCACCATGATCCTAGTTTCAGTTCCGTTCATGTATATTATATCTCTCAGTGTCATTGACATACAGGGGTACTGTAAGTATGTTTTAATTTAAAAAAGTCATTTATCTTATATTTTCAGACATTCTTCTCTACGAAACATAATTAAATTTTAATTATTTGAGTCTGATATTATATTGAATCGGTTTTGTGTTTGGTTTAATGTTAAGAACAAATCGGAGATAAATTTGTATTGAGATAGAGCACTAAAAATATAATTTTAACAACATTTACAATTTGATATATATTGTTTAAATTTCTATTTATATTTTAAGTAAAGCAAGCCAATTTCATAGTATTTTTAACAAACGTTCGATGTAATAAGTATTTCAACGATGTGTTTAAATAAATATGACAATGTATATAACAGACACATACTAAACATATAAACATGTATATAAGAGACACATAATATACATATAACCACGTATGCGACAGACTCATATCGAAGACAAACCGAAGGAAGGACGGTACGACTCAGACCATACAAACACGATTTCTCGTCCACAACATGCAAGGAGGGACTGATGGCGGGAGAGGACGTCGCCATCATTATAGGAGTCGTTGACGTCAACACTCCAGGGAACTGCAAGTTCGCATCACTCTATTGTCAGAATGCGACTAACGGTAAAATCTACACGGTGAGTTCATGTCAGAATGAGACTATTACAACATCTACACAGTGGCTAGCTAGCGGAGGGGGGAGTCCAAATTTGAAAATCCCTCAGGGTCCGCACTTGAGGTGGCCCCCAAGAAGTGTCTGAAAAGATTTTTTTACCATAATATTATATTTATATTACGCCAAAGGTGAAATTGATGGGGCCCCCTTAGAGGCCAACCTCCCCGCCCAAGTCTCAACTACGCCACTGCTTCTACACTGTTAGGTTCATGTCAGAATACAACTAATATAACATCTACTCGGTAATAATAGTCTGAAACCAATCAACAAAAGTCATCTCTAGCTGACCTGCTGTTCTAAGATGTCATTCAGAGTAACTTTATTATACAGGTATTCTTACTGCTAGTCTCAGATGTCATTCAGAGTAACTTTATTATACAGGTATTCTTACTGCTAGTCTCAGATTTCATTCAGAGTAACTTTATTATACAGGTATTCTTACTGCTAGTCTCAGATGTCATTCAGAGTAACTTTATTATACA
>MUZC01001667.1:170061-194154 GCA_002072015.1 Radix auricularia
GATGAGGTTAGTAACTTTATTATACAGGTATTCTTACTGCTAGTCTTAGATGTCATTCAGAGTAACTTTATTATACAGGTATTCTTACTGCTAGTCTCAGATGTCATTCAGAGTAACTTTATTATACAGGTATGGTATTCTTACTGCTAGTCTCAGATGTCATTCAGAGTAACTTTATTATACAGGTATTGTTACTGCTGAGATAAAGGTAATGAGTTCCAATATTTAGAGCTAGAACTAGAACCAAAACTGGAATATAAACCTATTTATTCAATCACTAGATCATTTGTTGAATAGATAATTTCATAGTTATTTTTATATCACTTTTCAGTACCGCTCAAATTTTGCTTAGACACATAAAGCTAATATTTAGGTTAAAAAAAAGCCATAGCAAAAGTCACTCAATTTTTCGATATTTTAAAGAAGCATATTGATATAAAAAATATCACATTTGTCTACCCCCTTCTCCTTCCCGGATTTAAGTGCATCTATATTTTTAGAAACCAAATAATGCTCAATTCAAAGGCCTTGTAAATACCTGTATTATTTCATACGGCCTGTTGTCACGTTTTATTTATTCATATGTTTCACCAGGTCATAGACCTGAGGAGATCAGGTTTACATTAGAGGAACTATAATACATACAAACAATTTGTTACCATCAATGTTTAAGACAATATGAACAATACGTTTTTCTCGTGATTAAATAACAAAAAAGTGCAAATCTTTGGCTCAGCTAACAATAGTAGCAATATGACATGAATGAATGGAAGCTTCCATACAGACCCAGGTCACCAGGTAATTCTTGAGCAAACTTTGATGGCCAGATGTGCCACGTGGAGCTGGACAGACGCATGTGCCTGGCCACCAAGAGATACGACGGCTGTTACTGCGAGAGTTTCAAGGGTTCAGAACTGCAGCTCGTCTTCTGTATCCCCGTGTTGATGGACTACCAGAACAGCCCCTTCCTGTTGATCACCCAGGCTGACGTGCCTAGAAACAGCGAATACGACGACTACAGCGAAATGATTTACTTGCCGAGGATATACGGTAGGTACATGAGGATACAAGGTAGTTAGATGAGGTTATACGGTAGTTAGATGAGGTTATACGGTAGTTAGGTGAGGTTATACGGTAGTTAGATGAGGTTATACGGTAGTTAGATGAGGTTATACGGCAGGAAGATGAGGTTATACGGTAGTTAGATGAGGTTATACGGTAGTTAGATGAGGTTAAACGGTAGGAAGATGAGGTTATACAGTAGTTAGATGAGGTTATACGGTAGTTAGATGAGGTTATACGGTAGGAAGATGAGGTTATACAGTAGTTAGATGAGGTTATACGGTAGTTAGATGAGGTTATACGGTAGGAAGATGAGGTTATACGGTAGTTAGATGAGGTTATACGGTAGTTAGATGAGGTTATACGGCAGGAAGATGAGGTTATACGGTAGTTAGATGAGGTTATACGGTAGTTAGATGAGGTTATACGGTAGGAAGATGAGGTTATACGGTAGTTAGATGAGATTATACGGTAGCTAGATGAGGTTATACGGTAGTTAGATGAGGTTACACGGTAGGAAGATGTGGTTATACGGTAGTTAGATGAGGTTATACAGTAGAAAGATGAGGTTATACGGTAGTTAGATGAGGTTATACGGTAGATAGATGAGGTTATACGGTAGTTAGATGAGGTTATACGGTAGACATATGAGGATACATGGTAGCTTGATGAGGTTATACGGTAGTTACATGAGGTTATACGGTAGATACATGAGGTTATACGGTAGTTACATGAGGTTATACGGTAGTTACATGAGGATACACGGTAGTTAGATATGGTTTTACGGTAGGAAGATGAGGATACATGGTAGTAAGATGAGGTTATACGGTAGGAAGATGAGGTTATACGGTAGGGAGATGAGGATATACGGTAGGAAGATGAGGTTATACGGTAGTTAGATGAGTTTATACGGTAGGCTGTCCAGTGACCCTACCTCCCCCAACACCACGATCTGTCCAGTGACCCTACCTCCCCCAACACCACGATCTGTCCAGTTACCCTACCTACCCTCCATTCCAGTTGGTCGAGACACTGACAATACACGCGTATCATGTCAAAAATACTATACAATACAGCTATAATAAATAACCCGTAGAAAGAATGGTTTTGATTAATATCCCAAAGCTCAGTGCTCAAAATAAAGTGTTGAAAGAAATACTGCACCAAAATAACTCGTTTGAACGTCCCCGTTTAGTTGTTTAATTTGGAAACAGTTAATTATTCCCCGCTAGTGATTGGTTGATAGTAGTTTGAGGGACCAATCGGCTATCGAGTCCTCGCACAGACAACCGTTTAGAGAAGTGCATTATTTTCAACTTTAACATTTGCTACGCAATTTTGGAATTGTTAGTTTTCTGAATCCCGTTTCAGACCCAAGCAAGGAGAAGTGTGTTCCAAGGAAAGGCTGAACCTGGGAATCTATGGTTCACCACACGCCCTTCCTCCCCCCAGGGGACAAACAAATCATAGGTGTAGAAGAGGCACGTCTTTCAAAAATGGAATTAAATATGTCTGTCGTTGACATAACAATGACTTGTCAGGACTTCCAAGGCATTGTCTAATTTAAATGTAAAATATGATCAATAAATTATAGTTAAACGTAAATTGTTTTTTTTGGTTTTACTGGCTACACCTTAACCCACGCCATGTTATCCCTTTCAATTAATTTAAATGTAAAGTGTAGTGGATATAAGTAATGAATATTTTCACTTCAAATTATTTTAAATGCTACTATTGTTAACTATTTACAATTATTGGTTAGATAACAATGAGACTAAAACATCTTTCCCAGTGAATTTTTAGCGTTTGGCCCACAGCAAAAACAACCATCACAAATGTTTCTTTAACTCAGGATGTGTATAGAATGACCCTGTCCATATGTCAACCACCGACCCCAGGTCGCAGGATTTTGCAAGACTCGGGGGTCATAGGTTATAAGATCATCGGGATGTAACTAGAAAAACTAACTTCCACAGGAATGCAGCCAACCAGTGGTCAGTGGTCAGTTATGTTGTTGATCTTAACAAGATTTAAGTTAAGATTTAACTTGTTGAGCTGCATAGTCTCATTTAACGTATCACTAAACACGTTAGTTCAACACTCATCGAAACACTCACTGCAGCAATCAATCTCTGAAATAATTACTGTTACAGTCATTGAACTACTCATTGTTACAGTCGATGAACTACTCACATTTACAAACTACAACAATCAAGGAAATTATTTTATATCCCAACTGTGGTACTGATTGAAGATTTTTTTCTGAGGGTCTATTGCCACCTCTTTTGATGATTTTATTTATAAAGAATCAGAGTTTACAACTAACGAATTGATATTTTTCAATTGCTATTTGTTTCGGTTGTGGAATTTTATTTTGATGTTTTTCATTTATGGTGTTCTTTCTATGGCTGGTAATGATTGAAACGCTATATTTGGATGAATTGAGAATTTTTTAATCGATTAAAAGTCTAATTTAGATTAATAATATTTTGAACGTATTAATAGATCCCGTTATGTTTTGATTTACTATTACGTGTAAACGGCAAAAAAAATCAAGTTTTTTTAAACGAAGTGTGACTAGGGGGACGGGTGGGTTGAAAATCAGCCAAAAGAGCGTAAAGTCAATTATGGACGCCCCTAACTGACAATTAACTGACAGGTTTAATTTTCAATTAAATTTGAGTTAAGTATAACATAAGTGCCGCAAAAAAAAAAAAGTCTTAAAAGTTAATAAGACTCACAAAATAGCGCTCTAATAACTAAAATATAACATATGCATTTAATATATCAAAAAAGTAAGTTCTTATAAGAAAATTACATTTTGCTGTGAAATAATATACGAGAAGAAACTGCAGGATTGCAAAAAATGGATAGACAATTATTTACAATCGTAAAAAACAACAACAGCGAAAAGTAGTGCTATTGCGGGATTCCGAAATGCCGTTACTAGAAGATTTTGGGGCGTCTGCAGCATCTGACTTATCATTGGCATTGAGGACATTAGTACAAGTCAACAGCCAGACACAGCTGAGGCAATTGTTTCTAATGTGATTGTCACTGGCACCATTTATATTTCCTAAACTAGATAATTGAAGGTATGTCTGGACACACGACCTTTCAAATGAGTTGAAATTGCAGCTGATTCGTAATTGTTGGACTCCTGATAAAATGTGGGAGTTAAGAGATGACAGTGAGGGAAACAGAGTTTTTAGTTTTTAGATATGCATGGTTATCAAGTTATCAAACTACTCACCGTTGGTTTTATACTCGCAAATGGTAAAAGGTGCTTTTTGTAATTATTGTGTGTTGTTTCCGCAAAAGGAATTCAGTTGGCAGTTGTCATGAAACCATGCAAAAAATATAAAGATTTTAACGAAGATCCCCATAGCCACATGCAAAGCACATGACACTAAGGCTATCATGAAGATGCAAACTGCAATCAATTTTGTTGCATTATTGAAAGCCAAAGCAGTTTCTATAGATGGGCAGTTGGACTCATCATTTAGAAGACAAAGTCAAGAAAATCGAAACAAACATGGTCTCATCATTTCTACAATCTTATTTTGCGGCATTCATGATTTAGCACTTCGTGGAAAAGAATAAATAATTATATTCTGGACATTTGTATGACCTGTTAGAGTTTCGTGCAATCTGGAGATGAATTTCTTGGCAATCATTCCAGGTTAACCGACAAAACGGCCACGGACAAAACGGCTCCTGACAAAACGGCCTCAGACAAATCGGTCCTGGACAAATATGTGGTAATGGTATTTAAATTATATATTATTATTTTCACTCACCGATTCATTGTCCGTTTTGTTTTAAATAGTTCAACTAGATATCTATGGTAGCAAGTCACAATTTTTTGTTGAGAAGAATTAATATCATAACGTCAGAAGAAATAATTTTACAATTGGACAACTTTCTTAAAAGGTGAATAAATTAAAAAAGGTTAAAAATTTAACTTAAATGAAAAAAACCCACTTTAATTTGTTGTACAAAATGTGAACAATTTGTCTGGGCCGTTTTGACAGGGGCCTTTATGTCGTAGCCGTTTTGACGGGTCAGCCCTCGGCAACCATGCAAATCACAAGATTTTATCAAAATTTGTGGGTCTCTCTAGCGTGAAGAAATTTTTCGCGAAGGAAATAATTCAGTGGCACTTTCTATAATTGCCGACAAGACAAATGACATTTCGGGCATTGAGTTGATGTAGCTTGGTGTTAGATTTGTAAAAAGAAAATGGAAAAATGATGGGAACAGAAGAATTCCTGGGATATATTCCAATTGTCTGTGTGTTGTTCGTCCGTCGAGTCGACGAGGACCACCCTAGTCATCCGAGGGTTGCTGAGACTGGTTCTGCCTATGTGTGCGCAGATGGCTGACAAGACCGATCCTGGCACGTAAAGTTCGGGAACAGAAGGGACATGGGATGAGTGGGTTGTTTCCTGGATGGTTGACAGCACGGGCTATTCGGGCTTGCTTCTTCTTTTCTGCGGCGTTGATCCTGTTTGCCTCGCATGTCCTGGCAGCTTCGTGGATGGATTGGTGCCAGGTGGACAAGTCCAATGCTGCTTCCTCCCACGTGTCTGGGTTTATTGCAAACGCTTTCAGAGATGCTTTCAATGTGTCTTTAAAGCGTTTCTTTAGTCCACCATGGTGCCGCTGGTCATGCTGGAGCTCGCCATAGAACAGCTGAAGGTTTAGCCAACACCATCATTAAAATTCATTAGAATTTGGACAAAGCTTGTTGGTTAAGGATACTGCGGTTGTTCTAAAATGGCAGGTAAAGAAGGAGGAATCAAAGCAATTATTAGAAACTATCACAAACATTAAAGTTCACACACATTTCACAACTATCACAAACATTGAAGTTAACACACCTTTCAAAACTATCATAAACATTAAAGTTAACCCACCTTTCAAAACTATCATAAACATTAAAGTTAACCCACCTTTCACAACTATCATAAACATTGAAGTTAACACACATCTCACAACTATCACAAACATTGAAGTTAACACATATCTCACAACTATCACAAACATTGAAGTTAACACACCTTTCAAAACTATCATAAACATTAAAGTTAACCCACATCTCACAACTATCACAAACATTGAAGTTAACACATATCTCACAACTATCACAAACATTGAAGTTAACACACCTTTCAAAACTATCATAAACATTAAAGTTAACCCACATCTCACAACCATCACAAACATTGAAGTTAACACACATTTCACAACGATCACGAACGTGACAATTGAGATCACACATAGTCATAAATGTGTGGACTTCCCATCCGCTCTAGTGCGTGATGTCATGTATGGACGGCCCCATATCGAACAGTGTTTTTATTTACACATTTCCCTTTTGCTTTTTGGTAAGGTCCCAACATTTCCCGTTTCCCTGTAGCAGAGAGAAGTCAAACAAATTAACACAGGAAACAACAGTACACATTAAATGGACATAAGCAAAATCAACTTGACGACTGACTTGAGAACATCAAGGCCATAGTGTTGCTTATAGTCAAAAGTAAAGTGTGGTTTTCATTTAATGTTAAGTTTTAAAAATAACTATTTGCACGCCGATAAGAGAAATTCTTGCACCAAAATTATTTTCCTCAAATACCTGTATAAATGTTGTTTAGTAAGCCAAACCTTTTCAAGCTCCATTCAATAACGTACTCGATGGCCTGTACCACTGCAATCCTCTAAACCTCTTCAAGCTCAGTTCAATATCATACTCGATGGCCTGTAACACTGCAATCCTCTAAATCTCTTCAAGGGTCTGCCCTAAGTTGTACGCTGTTCCTAGCATACGTTAGCGACATTCAAACGTCAATCGAGTGCAGTTGCGCGATGTTCGCAGACGACTTGGTTGTCTTTGCGTCCGGGAGGGACGTAGCGAATTTGCAGATTAGACTACTGCGCGACCTCGATGGGATCGAGGAATATGCCAACAAGTGGAGACTCATAGTGAACACGCAAAAGACCGTCCATTCCATTTTCACAAATGGCAGGAATGCACTGAAACATGATGTTGTGCTTAACATCTGTGGGAAAAGGCTGAAATGGGACAAGGCACCAACGTATTTGGGCGTGCGGCTGGACCAGAAACTCCAGCTACACAACCATATTCGTGAACTGCGCGCAAAAACCACTGCCCAATTGTCACTGGTGAAAAAGCTAGCAAGCACTGATTGGGGTGCCGATGCAAGAACGCTGAGAGCTCTCTACCTCAGCAAAGTGAGAGGAGCCATTGACTACAGCCTCCCCATCCAGGCCTTTGCGAGCAGAACAGCGCTCGAGGACCTGGATAGAGTCCAAAACCAAGCTCTAAGACTGGTTTGTGGGGCGTTACGTACTACACCCAACGCCGCGGTAGAAATCTTGACAAATGTGGAACCGCTCAAAGTACGGCGAGAGAAAGCAATACTAACTACGGTGGAAAGATACCGTAGAATGGATCGTAATGAACCCTGTTTTCAGATGCAAGACAGATGGGTAAAACGCACACGACTGAAACGACCCTCCTTTATGGATGTGGTCAACGAGCTCGATATTTCAGTTAAATTACCCAAAAGCAGGGGAAAAAATATCCATGGTCCCGGCAAGGGGACCTCACGAATGCTACTCTCCGCCCGATCTACGTTTGTCACTGGCAAATGCCGCGGTGGGGAAAAATAGTCCAGTTGAGCTTCAGCACGAAGAAGCACTAAGGACTATTGAAGCCTACGGTACAGGCGTAGTAAGAGTCTATGCAGACGGCTCATGCTTCACAGATGGACGAAGTGGGTACGGTGCACTAATTGAATACCCTGCTGGAGGTCCAGCAGTATCTGAACTGTCTGGACCATGTGGAAGACTAGCTTCAAGCTGGGATGCTGAACTAGAAGCAATCCACAAGGGTGTGAAAGAGGTGCGCCTACGCCTATGTAGACGAAAGAGTTTTCCAACAGTCGTAGTCTTCACCGACTCGAGATCCTCCCTGGAACTCTTGAGTCGGAGCTCTATGGAGACGAAAACTGTCGATGCTGTACTGGAGATCGTTAACTACATTAGATCTCGCGGGGGCATGGTCGTCCTGCAGTACATTATAGGCCACGCAAAGATACCACAGCAAGAAAAGGCAAACTTGCTGGCACAACAGGGTGCTGCCCAGCCCCAAATCGAACGCCCAAATGACCCAGTTGGGGGTAAAATTGTGACTAAAAGACCATTTCACGGAAAAATGGCTAAAAGGTTGGGAAAATGGTGACACGGCACGAACGCTTTACGATAAAATGCCGCGACCGCGCAAGCGAGATCCCTGGTGGAAGCTGCCTCGTAGCTGCCAGTCCCTAGTCACACAGATGAGGACTGGACACTGTCCAACAAACAGTTACTTTCACAGGCTAGACAAAAACAGGGAACCCGGCTGCCGTTTATGTGGTATGGCCGAGGAGACAGTGACACACCTGCTGACCGATTGTTCTGCGGCAATTGGGGACGCGGTGAGGTCAGGCAGCCATCGCACTGCGGAAGAATATCTCCATGGCGATGCCCTTATGTTGAGGCTCGCCGTTGGTATTGTAGGCCGGGTTATAAGAGTCTGAAGGACTCAACCCTCCAATGAGAATGTCACAAACCTCTTCAAACTCAGTTCAATATCAAACTCGATGGCCTGTACCACTGCAATCCTCTAAACCTCTTCAAGCTCAGTTCAATATCAAACTCGATGACCTGTAACACTGCAATCCTCTAAACCTCTTCAAGCTCAGTTCAATATCATACTCGATGGCCTGTAACAGTGCAATCCTCTCCAAGCTCAGTTCAAAAAAACAATTTACACAAACTATTTGTGGAGGAGAACAATAGATTTAAGCTTTTTTATCACTAATGCTAATAATGGTAAACGTTTCGGAGATTTTTTGAAGACCTGCTGAGTTAGAGGGTCAGCCCTAAGGATTGGTCGGTTTTTGAGAATCACCTGGCGGGCTTTAAAATTATGAGGATGGAAAGTTAAAATAAATTTGTATCGATCACATTGATCGTGAACAAGGGATATAAATGTGTCCAGTCTGGTCATGCCTTTAATTCCATTGACAGCTGATATTAAAATTGTTTCCGGGTATGACCTCCTTCTTAAAATGTCCAGCATTTCCTCAATTCTTTCCAAGAAGTCTGCCTCATTGCTGCAGAGTCTTCAAAAAACCTCCTCTTTTTGCTTTCCGCAGAGATAGAAGCCACAGAGACATACTTGTAAGAAGTCACCTTCCCAAAATGAAAGGACATATTGGAACAAAACGTTGCAACCGAATCCGTTGCAATACTTGTCCATATGTAGTTGAAATTTACAAAATGTCTTTCCCTCTTATCTTATCTTATCTTAGATATACAGACGCTCCTTCTATGCAGAAGATAATTGCGTCCACAGACCATGAGAGATGATCTGTTGGCAAGTGATGCAGCGGTCACAGGCCACGGCTATAGGGGTTCCACGCATTACCCCAGCCGCCTAACTATTGTCTAGTTAGGTACCCATTCGGAGCTGGGTGACTCGGGGACTCCTCAGGCCCCGAGAACAAATCCTCACCTTCGTGTGGATTCGAACTCGTGACCATCAGTATGACAGTCGAGAGCGCTACCTCTCGACCACCACGTCCCTCTTGAGCAATTCGTAATAAAATATGGATTCACTTGCACAAGTCGCAACGTGATTTATGCAATCCTTTGAAAAAGATGTAATAAAATTTATATGGGTCAGACAGGTCATCGTCTTGGAGATCGGTTTAGAAAACACCTGTTGAACTTGAACTATCCCTTAACCCGACGCTGGGTCATTGGGGCACCATTTTGAGCTGCGCACTAACTCATGCCAAGTGTCACGGTTCAGAGCTGCCTTCTGGGAATCGCTAAATGAAAGGCCGGTCCACTCTTTGATGTTGTCCTCCCAACTCTTCCTTGGTCTGCCTCTTTTCCTTCTTCCCTGGACTGTGCCTTGCAATATCGTCTTTGAGAGACCTCCAGATCTTGACACGTGTCCGTACTATCGTAGTTTCCTCTTTTTAATTGAGGTGAGAAGGTCCTCGTAAGGGCCAATGACAGCACTTATTTTGTCGCGGACCGCTTTGTTCGTGATGTGCGCTGTGTAGGAGATGTTTAATACCTTTCGAAAAGATCTCATCTCAAGCGCACTAATTCTTTTTTGGAGGTCTGCGGTGAGCGTCCAAGCCTCACAACCATAGAGGAAGACTGACATCGCCAGAGAGCGCATTAGTCGAATCTTTGATCTCAGGGAGAGCTTCTTGCTTTGCCAGATGTTTTTCAGTTTGCTTAGTGCTGCAGTTGTTTGGGCCGTTCTGGCAAGAATTTCTGGTTTTGAGCCTTCATCGGATATTACAGCCCCTAGATATTTGAAGGTAGGGACCTCCTCGAGTTTTTGACCGTTTATCCGTATTTCACTTGTGAAATTCTTATTTGCCATGACCTTGGTCTTTTCTGCATTAATTTCCATGCCATAGGCCTTCGACGTCTTCTCTAGCTTTGCAAGGAATTCTATTAGTTCGTCCTCGCTGCCAGCTAGGCCGTCTATGTCATCGGCGAAGCGTAAGTTAGTTATGATCCTTCCTCCGATGCTGACCGTTCCGACATGGTCTTCGAGCACATCAGTCATAATTCTTTCTAGGAAGAGGTTGAAGAGGATGGGGGAGAGTAAACACCCTTGTCTAACACCAACAGTGGTCTTGAACCAATCTCCCAGCTTGCTGTTGTAGAGTACTGCGCTGGATGCTCTGTTGTATAGGTTCTTGATCACAGTAATGAGGTTGGCGTTAATATTGTACTTGTGCATGGTTGCCCACAGTGCTGCATGCCACACTCTGTCAAACGCCTTTTTGAAGTCTATGAAGACATGAAAGAGGTCCCTCTGGTGTTGCAGATGTTTTTCACAGAGCACTCGCAAGTTGAAGATCTGTTCTGTTGTGCTCCTTCCTGCTCTGAAGCCTGCTTGTTCTTCTGCAATGATCTGCTCTGCTTGTGGTTTTAGTCTGTTTAGTATTACCATGAGCATGACTTTGCTGGGGTGACTGATCAGGCTAATTGTGCGGTAGTTCTGACACAATTGTAGATTACACTTCTTTGGGAGCGTTATAACCAGCGATTGAGTCCAGGGTGTTGGCCATTCTCCTGTCTGCCAGATCTTGTTGCACATGCTAGTTAGAATGTTTATTACTGGGTCAGCTCCTGCTTGAATCAGTTCACCTGGGATGTTGTCTGCTCCAGCCGATTTCCCCTTTTTCAGCTTTCGCACAGCAAGCTCCACCTCATCACGGAGAATGTAATGCATGTCCATGTTAGATGACGTTGGGCAATTGAGCACTGATTCGTCGCCCTTTGAGTCTTCATTGTATAGCTCAGAACAGTATTCGGTCCATCTTTTTATTATTTCTTGTTCTTCTGTAATACATTTCTCAGATTTATCTTGAATTGTTGAGATGCGACTTTGCTTGGTGGATGTCAGATCTTTGACAATCTTGTAAGCCTTTTTTGAGTTGTTTCTCTGTAGATTATCATCGATGTCTGAGCATTGTTGTTCTATCCAGTTTGTTTTTGCTTTATTCATTTCTTTCCTGATCTTTTTGTTGATTGTTCTGTATTTGATTGCTCCTTCTGCAGTATTCTTTACGTTCTTAAGTTTTCTTCTTTCATCGCACATCTCTAGGATATAAGTGGAGACCCATGGTTTTTTTATGGCATGTTTTTTGCCAAGTATATCTTTTGCTGTCTCAATTACAATATAAATAAACAGGTTCAGTGTCCTGTGTCTAAACATTATAACAGTGTTGACCATGACAGTATTTTGGAAATTGCAGTAACTGGAATACTATATGCAACCAATACCCATGATAGAGTCCACATGGAAAATAGACTCATAAAACGATTTGGTACTTTTACTCCAGATGAAATTAATCATATTCACATTTTTGCCTGACTGCAAATCGGTTTCCCGTTGTGCTTTTCACTTTTACTTTAGATACTTCAACTTCCTCCTTTTTCCTATATTCTGTGGCCTTGTTTGTTTTTGTTTTTCTTTTCTTTACATTTTTTACCAGATAGACTCTGTTTTAAGTTATATGTAATGTATGTAATTATTTATGTTATTTTACTTTTGTACTGATGAAGGCATGAGCCGAAACGTTTACAATTATTTGTATTAGTGATAATAAAGATTAAATTTATTGTTCTCCTACACAAATAGCTTTTGTAATTTGTTTTTTTTTTAAATTAAAAAGCTTTGTGCAGTCCCATTCTATATGATATTTTAAGCTCAGTTCAATATTATTATTATTATTATTCGTTTGTCCGTCGAATCGACGAGGACCACTCTAGTCATACGAGGGTTGCTGATACTGGTTTTGCCTATGTGTGCGCAGATGGCTGACAAGACCGATACTTGCACGGAAAGTTCGGGAACAGAAGGGCCATGGGATGAGTGGGTTGTCTCCTGTAGAGTTGACAGCACGGGCCTTTCGGGCTTGCGACTTCTTTTCTGTGGCGTTGATCCTGTTTGCCTCGCATGTCCTGGCACCTTCGTGGATGGATTGGCGCCAGGTTGACCGGTCCAACGCAGCTTCCTACCACATGTCTGGGTTTATTGCAAATGCTTTCAGAGACGCTTTCAATGTGTCTTTAAAGCGTTTCTTTTGTCCACCATGGGACCACTGGCCATGCTGGAGCTCGCTGTTGTGAAAAGATGTGTATTATATGTTTTGTCTAGGGTATTATTTGTATTTTATGCTTTCACACACACGTACGTTAGTGTTCTCCGCAAAGGATAAACAAAAGAACCATTGTATAATATAAATGATTAACGTTTAATATACACTATATACAATGGCAATATCTCAATATTCATTAATAAATATGCCCCCAAAATTAAGGTATTTAAAGTCTTAAGGCTCGCTAATTATCATCATTACAGCTTGCCTTACGCCAAAGTTTCTATATTTTGAATACTTATATTAAATTGTGTCACCGAGTCCCTGATCACCGGCGTAGCTTGTATGTCTGCTGTGTTGGTATGCTGCGCGACTTGACCTCCTTTCGTCTCTCTGCGAAGTGTAAGTGACGGCAGCTTCCGGTAATGAGCTCCTCCCACCGCGTTGACAATTAGACGTAACAGTCAGCTGGCTCGGACTAAGCTTGTGTACACAATGTTGGTTGCTGTATTATTTGACCTAGATAGATCGTACACAGTAGAGGGGGGTTCTCACTTCTCTCCACGTGTGTTGTTGACAAGATTTCCAGCTCACACGGTCACACAGCTATGGTGTGGTATGGCCGGCATCAGCTATTACGGCATAACGTGATGTGCTGGGTAGAAAAAGATCACAGCGCTCTGTGGATATGGTGTGCGTCTCCGGCCTACTGTACGGATGTTCTATCCTACAGTTAGGGCAGATTGTAGCACTTGTTGATCTGCTATCGACCATAGCTGGCACGGACACAAGGTGTACATGGCTGTCGCGTGGCAAAGGTAGCGATCCTTTATCGGCAATAGTACCGGTGGGGGAGCGGCTGTCCGGCTACCTCACCGTGGCGTACTTCTACTGGAGCAGCTCCCTGGAATTCAGGCGTAGCAGGAACCAGGCTATGAAATAGAAGCAAAACTCTGGGAGTTTTCTATCGCATAGACTTATACATTGTCCTCCTTCCAACGACAAGCCGTTCAGCGCAAGACGCCAGAAGGGGATAACAGTTTGACATAATAATATGAATTAATGGTTTATTCTTACTACGACGGGTGTAGGCCTATTTGGCGAACACCTTACACGTGGGTTCAGCAATCAATAAAACAATTTAATTTATTAAATCCATAATTTAATATCCACACACGCTGCTCCATCTATTTGATGGAGATCGCGCGTGTAGGCACATATTTTTGAAGCAAACGTGATTTATCTAAGAATATCACACGGGTCCAAACACGGTAAATTTATCACGTGGGGTACTAAATCCATGTCAATCGAAAAAAATAAAATGTCCATCTGCTATAAAAAATACATATAACTATAAATGTACATCATTATAAGATTTGAGTTCACTCTTACTAGAATGGTTAGATTGCCGGCTTTTCTCCTACAGTTCAGTGATATGATCCTGTGGTGCGCTACTGTTCGATGTTTCGCCTTGTACAGTTTGGCAGTGAAAATAATGAACCTTGCGTTTCCTCTGGTTATATCTTCACTGGTCACGTGACTTAAAGAACTTTTGATTGGTTGCATTATGAGCTATAGCCAATAAGATGAGTGTCAGGTTTCGTTGTCTAGGGTTCTGGTCCAAGGCTCGCACACCAACAACTCGCGTACAGTAAATGACACAAGTCCTTTTCTCAAAAGCAATCTTTATTATTCTGATGGCCACTTGTCAACTATGTACAACTTTTCTCCTTCAGTACAACTCCTGGTATCCTAAATACGATATATCTCAGCCCTACGGTCCAACAGACCAACACGGCTCGTGGATCCATGTGTTCCCTTGTCACCTGGTAACCTTGTCTCCGTCACTTATTCCCCCACTCATCGAGATACACACGAGTTTTATACCCGTGGGCCTGGGCTCGTGGACTGACCTTGCACGGACCCTGATTCCCGTCCCCATGTGAATCTCGTTCACAAACATCACAACATGAGCTTGTGACCAGGCAAAAGTATAACTTTCACAAACAGTGATTCTCATACCCCTGACAATGATGACTTCCTTGTTTCAGCCCCGTTGATGCAGCTATGTATCATTTATTCTGCTGACATGTTAGATTCCCAGATGGGAGTTACCTCCCCTTATCTTTCCGGGTGGTCTAGTTGGTGGGTGTTACTTGGGCTTGAGAGTCCGACACAAAATTCATCACACTCGCCATAGAAGAGTCTCTTTGGTAGTCTCTCATTTGGCATTCGGGATAGGTGCCCTGCCCAGCGAAGCTGTCACTGCATCAGGAGGGTGAAAATGCTGGGGAGACCAGCTTTGGTAAGTACCTTTTGTCTGGAGTTTTGTCATGCCACTTTATGCCCAGGATCTTCCTGGGGCTTGTTGTGTGAAAGTGGTTCAGCTTTCTAGCATTGCGTTGATATACGGTCCATGTTTGGCATGCATAAAGCAGTGTAGGGAGCACCACAGCCCAATATACTTTCACTTTGGTCTGGATGGTAATGCCTCTTCTGTTCCAGACATTCGGGTACAACCTGCCAAAAGTGGAGCTGGCCCTGGCAATTATGACATTCACTTCGTCATCGATGTTGACATTTTGTGACAGTGTGATGCCCAGGTATGTGAAGCGTTTCACTGCGTTGAGTTTCTGGTTGTTGACAGCGATGTTGTGCTCAACATAAGGCTTTCCAGGCGCGGGTTGATAAAGGACTTCAGTCTTCTTTGTGTTAATTGTCAGACCAAAGTATGTGCAGGCGCTGGAGAACAGGCTAACACTGCGTTTTATGTCATCCTCTGAGGCAGCATTGAGGGCACAATCGTCTGCAAAAATCAGGTCCCTGATTGTGTCTGTCCTGACTTTGGTTTTTGCCTGAAGCCTCCAAAGGTTGAAAAGTTTGCCATCCGTTCGGTACCTCAGCTTAACACCAACATCTTCGTTTCTGAAGGCCTCTGTCAGCATGGCAGAAAACATGATGCTAAACAGCGTTGTTGCCAGGACTCATCCATGCTTGACACCGTCTTTGAAAAGAAAAAGGGTCAGATGACTCTCCTCTGTCCTGGACTCTGGCCTGCATGCCTTCGTGGAATTGTTGAACCAAGGAAATGAATTTGCTTGGGCCACAATACTTCGCCATGATCTTCCACAAGCCCTCTCTGCAAACTATGTCGAAAACCTTGGTTAGGTCGACATAGGTGGAGAAAAGGTCAGAGTTCTGCTCCTGGCATTATTCTTGCAGTTGCCTGGCAGCAAAAACCATGTCGATGGTTCCTCGCTCTCTTCGGAAGCCACACTGGCCTTCGTCAAGATGGGCTGTGAGGCGGTTTAGCAGGATTCTGGTTAGGATCTTTCCTGCGATAGAAAGCAGGGATATGCCTCTGTGGTTGTCACAAACCAGTCTATTTCCATTTCCTTTATTAAGATGTACAATGGATGCATCTTTGAAATCAGTTCAATAACATACTCGATGACCTGTAACACTGCAATCCTCATCCCTCATTTTTTCTGATGATTCAAAGATTTGTTCCAGCTTTTCTTCTAATTCAAAACGCACCAAATACTCATTGATATCAATAATGCCTGCACCGAAAGTGTTTGGAACAAACCCCATTTGAACTCTTCTAAAAATGAATGCATATATTTTTATATTTTAGCCAGCGTAATATTTTTAAGTATCTACTATTAGCTAGAAATCTCTGCAGTTTTATTTTTTCCAGCATCAGCTAACTGTTTAAAGTAAAGTTTGTAAGTTATAACTCAGGGGTCAGGGATCCGTGGCTCGTGAGCAAGATGTGGCTCTATTGTTGTTGTTAAATAGAATTCAGAGACATAATTATTGTACTTTTAATGTTGAAATTACACAAAATGCACACATTTATTTCAATTATAGTTTTAAACATAATGAATGGCTCTGAAAGAATTACCTTTCAAAATATTTGGTGTTTATGGCTCTCTAAGACACAAAGTTTCCCGACCTCTGCTTCAGATCGTGTTTCTCCATGTCTAGTTTAAAAACCTTTTTCACGGACTCCGGTCTCTGATGGAAGATACTAATCATCTGAGTTAAACTCTTTCGAGTCAAAGGCTTTCATAGTGTCTAAGGCATACAGCCCTATAATCTGAAAGGGAAAGCTTGCACTCTGTTGCTACTATATATAATGACTTTACTCAAATTCATGAGCGCAACATGAATCTTTACTAGAGAACTTCATGTTTTATTGGTCCCTATTCTTCATGAGTTGTAAGGATGTTAGTTACAATAATACAATGGAATTAGAGATGTACACAGATTTAATTTTCTTTATATTCTTTCACATGTAGAGAATGACTGTATTTTAAAGATTTGCGGTTAGATATCTGCGTGGTCGAAGCTGCGCAGTTTTTAAAGGTATCGTTGAACAAAGCCCCTAGCAATTATCATAACTAAAGTCAATACCTATTTTGTTTCATGTTGTTTGGGGAATGGTAAAGTTTTTTAATTTATCACCGGAGAAATTTTAAAGATTTTTACAATTATTAAATTGGATTTGTTAAAGTTTTTAAAAGTATTAAAAGGGAAATGTTAACGTTTTAAAAATTATTAATTGGGGAATGTTAAAGTTTTTGAAATTATTAAATGGGGAATGTTAAAGTTTTAAAAATTAATTGGGTAATGTTAAAGTTTTTTTCAAAGTATCAATTGGGGAATGTTAAAGTTTTTTTCAAAGTATCAATTGGGGAATGTTAAAGTTTTTACAAATTATTAAATGGGGAATGTTAAAGTTTTTAAAATTATTAAATGGGGAATGTTAATGTTTTTAAAATTATTAAATGCATTGATCCAGTAAACGATTTATTATCTTATAATAAATGAAAATATTTATTTAAAGAAAAATAAATACATGGTAGATTCTATACGTAATCCAATAGAAATAATCTGAAATTGACGGGTGAAAATGAAGCTTCTCTTGATCACTGTACTTTGGATGGTCATTACAAGAACTGGTGGAGAAAATGAAGGTCAGTAGATGTCATATAAGAGTGGTGAGTAGATGTCATATAAGAGTGGTGAGTAGAAGTTGTATAAGAGTGGTGAGTAGATGTCATATAAGTGTGGTGAGTAGATGTTGCATAAGAGTGTTGAGTAGATGTCTTATAAGAGTCGTAAGTATATGTCATATACAGTGGTAATAGATGTCATATAGAGTGGGGAGTAGATGTCATATAGAGTGGTGAGTAGATGTCATATAGAGTGGTAGTAGATTTCATATAGAGTGGTAAGTAGATGTCATGTAGAGTGGTAAGTAGATGTCACATAAGAGTGGTGAGTAGATGTCATATAGAGTGGTAATTAAATGTCATATAGAGTGGTAAGTAAATGATTAAATGCAGAGCGTTTGAGACATTAACTTAACCCATGAAAACTTAACGAGTAGGGTACATGCATAAATATAAATAATTTCTTTTAAATTACAGTGTCAAATTAGGAAAATTTGTGAAATGTTAAAACCCAAATAATCAGATTATTAGATTTGGAAGGGAAAATATAAGCAAACAGTTTAAACCAAAACAATTTAACCAATCAGATTGCCAGCATAAATATATATATATATACTTATATCTTTTTACAGATTGTACAAAAGCGTTAGGAAAATGTAAAGAAGACTATAATATGGCCATTCAGATCCTAAAAAACCCTGGCATGGAAAAACTTTGTGGGTAAAGTGCTTTGTTTTTTAACCTAACAACAGCAAAGGGAAAGGGATCAGACGGTCCTTAAAGCAAACCCATAAAGATGAGTTAATATTTATTTGTCTCAGAGTTGGCGATATTAAAGTGACATTCCCTAAACGTAGATCACGTACAAGTGTTCGGGTTGAACTTCATAATGCTTTGACGCCTTCAGCGATGTCTTCTAATGGATTGTCTATTTATATCAGTTGGAATAGTTTATTTTATATAAGTAAGAATCGTTAATAAATTTTATCTCATCTGTTACAGACGCTCTGTTAACAGAAGATTATTGCATCCTACAATAATAATTTATCATTGAAAATTGTTTATTTTAATTAGTCAGAATTTTAAAAATTCTATTAGTGTTTTTTGGCACGGACTGCGAGCGATTTTTGTAAAGCGTAAAATGATTTTAAGAGTAAATGACGAATAGAGAATTGCTGAATTAAAATAAATCTGAGGCTGTGAACATTGTGTGGCACAAGTAACGGACTCGCTAGCGTTATTATTTAAAGTTTAGAGTATGTAAATGGGAATCTGGTGGCTGGGTAGCGAAGTAAAAAGTGCGCTCGCCTCACAAGCTGAAGGCTGTGGGATCCAGCCCACGTTAAAGCCACTCTGAAAATGTTGAGACATGACTAACGCTAGGATAGTGCCCGAGGCATGGGCGCTGCCAGGGTCTACCAAGCCCGAGAAAATGTTCTAATGGAAACATTAGAACCCCCTACTATCTCGAAACTAAGAGAGGTTATGGGACTAAAGAAAAACACGTGAATCACGTGGCATCATTGCACGTTGATCAGTTACAAAGTGTTCTTATTTTAATAACTGGTTTATTTATCTTTTTTTTAAACAGGGGTTTTAGAGACTTTCTGAGGTGTTTATTTTCACGACAAGTCTGCCCCAAATTCAAAAGAGAAGATGTCACAAAATTAGTTACCAAGGGATTTAATGACTTTCAAAGGGCAGGATTAAAGTGCAGTAAGTAATAAAAGTCGGAACATCGATTGTCTTACATCATTTCCCTTTACGCGTATTTCAAAGCCCTTACGTTTTTTACTATCTATCTATCTATCTATCTATCTATCTATCTATCTATCTATCTATCTATCTATCTATCTATCTATCTATCTATCTATCTATCTATCTATCTATCCTACATTATATTAACCTTAATTTCTTGCACCGATTGGGCCTGGGGGCCCTTAATTTCATTTTTGGCTTCCATGAGCGATATAAACTTAGTTTATGCGCTATCTACTTGATAAATTTTTTGATCTTATCCAAATTTTGTAATTATATTCTTGATTCTTGATAGCGAATATTAAAATACTATATGTAGGTCATCTCCTAAGGGCCGCTCTTTTGGGGCTGGGGGCCGATTATACCTATTTTCATAAGCCTTTCAGATTGTATTCCCCAATTCAATTATTAAAGATCTTAACAAATGATGATAAATGTATCCATTATTTTCCATCTTAAAATAATCAGGTGTTTTCAACTTTATATCCAGCCGTGAATGGGCCCTTAATGTCATAATTTAATAATAAAAGTTTTAACAAATAAGTTTATGTGTTAGCTACTGAGTAGATGAATGGATCTTTAAAAAAATTGTCTACAAAACTTGAGACTGTGTAGGTTGATGCATGAAACTTTGGGAAGTTGTTGGGTATTCACTATCGACGCAAATTGGTGAAAAAGAATTTTAAAAATTTTGCTCATGTGGGGCCGGGGGCCCAAAAAGTTTTTTCCTTATATGGGCTTTATAAAAATTGAAAATCACCAATTTTCCTATTTCCCGTGTAGGTAGAAGTATAAAACTTTGGAATTTTTTAGTACATGCTCTCGACGATAATTTGAAAAAAAAAATTAAATTTCCGACTCATGGGGGCCGGGGCCCATAAAACGTTTTTTTTTCCTTACATGAGCTATATAAAAATTAAAAATCACCAATTCTCCCATTTCCCGTATATGTAGACGCATGAAGCTTTGGAAATGTTTTAAGCACAGGCTTTCGGCAAAAATTGGCCACATTTTAAAAAACTATTCCCTCTCATGGGGCGCCGGGAGCCCAAATATAGCTTTTCTTTATTAAAAACTGACTGATCACTAATTCTCCAATTTTCCGTGCAGGTAGGAGCATGAAATTTTGGGAAGTTGTTGGGTACCCCCTCAGGGCAATAACTGGCGAAAAAGAATTTTTAAAATATCACTCATGTGGGGCCGGGGACCCGAATGATTTTTTTCCTCCTTATAATGGCTTTATAAAAATTGAAAATAACCAATTTTCCTATTTCCCATGTAGGTAGAAGCATGTTTCCTACGATAATTTGAAAAAAAAAGTTAAATTTACTACTCATGGGGGCCCAGGCCCCAAAATCTTTTTTCCATATATGAGCTATATAAAAATTGAAAATTCCTAATTCTTCTTTTTGCCGTATAGGTAGAAGCATGAAACTGGAAAATATTTTGAGTACACGCTCCCGACGTAAATTTGCTAAAAATGATGTTACAACTCCTTCTCATGGGGGCCAGGGCCCAAATATAGTTTTTCTTATATTAAAACCAACTCATCGTCAATTCTCCAAATTTCCGTGTAGGTAAGAGCATGAAACTTTGGGAAAATCGTTAAGTACCCTCTCACAACGAAAGTTGGTGTAAAAGAATTTTGAAATACACACTAATGGAGGCCGGGGCCTCGAAGACTTTTTTTTCCTAATATGAAATATGAAAATTGAAAATCTATAATTCTTTTATTTCTTGTGTAAATAGATAAGGAATAATAATTATAAAAAAATTAAAAATTTCCACTCATGGGCTGCCGGGGGCCCAAAACATTCCCCCCCCCTAAAATGGGTGACATGAAACTGAATAAACGATAATTCTCCAAGTTTCCGTGTAGGTAGAAGCTTGAAACTTTGGGAGGTTGTTGAGTACCCCCCCCCAATTACTTCCCGCGATGGTAAGATTAAACCACCTCTCACTAGGGTGACGATTGTCGAAATATAGGTTTTTTCCCAATATGAGGATATAAAAAAGACGCATCTTTAAAACTCCAAGTTCTTGTGTACGTATGAGCCTGAATGGTTGAAGTTAATATATTTAGTATATTCATCTTCATTCAGATAAACTCAAATTGTGTTTTTAATTGGTGTTACGCGGGATAGCAACGCTAGCTGAAACCCTAATTTCCGCAACAAAGCGCGGGTAACTTGCTAGTTTTACATAAGATTGAGAAACATAGCTTGAGTACAAATTATCACTCGTTTTAGAGCCTGGCCCTTTAATGTAGTTTTTTCCTTCTTTTTTAAAAAGATTTTAAATTATTGTTTTATTTATCTATTTGCTATGAAACTTGGACTTTTTTGGCACAACTTCGTGTAGTTTTCTGGCATAATTGTTTTTAAAACATATCACTCATTGGAATCTTAAATAGTCATTTTTACTGAGATCGAGATCGTTGCAACGCACGACCGGGTCTGCTAGTAATGAAATATATTTGATTTTTTTTTTATCCAATTGCCTAAACTTTAATGCCTTTTTAAAAAAAACAAACTATGTTTTTAAAATTTATACTGATTTTTTAAATATATTTTTGGAGTTAAAAATTAAGTAAAACTAACATCTTAAATAGGTTTATTAAAAATGCGGATTCTTTAAAAAAAAATAAAAATAAAAAAATAAAAAATAAAAATAACAAAAACAATAAAAAGTAGACAATAGAAAATGAAGAAATCAGCATGAAGTAGACAATAGAAAGTGAAGAAATAAACATAAGTAGACAATAGAAAGTGAAGAAATCAGCATAAAGTAGACAATAGAAAGTGAAGAAATCAGCATAAAGTAGACAATAGAAAGTGAAGAAATCCACATGAAGTAGACAATAGAAAGTGAAGAAATCAGCATAAAGTAGACAATAGAAAGTGAAGAAATCAGAATGAAGTAGACAATAGAAAGTGAAGAAATCAGCATAAAGTAGACAATAGAAAGTGAAGAAATCACCATAAAGTAGACAATAGAAAGTGAAGAAATCAGCATAACGTAGACAATAGAAAGTGAAGGAATCAACAGATAGTTTCTTTTTATTCTCATGTAAGCAATACAATAATTTTATTTGTTTCATTTCAGAGAACTCAGAGTCCGGCCTGATGAAAATGCATGTGTACTTGGTTATCTTCCTTGTATTATTGGTCAGTGCTGATGTTAATGGTATGTGCTTGCCATATGTATTTTATTAAATATTGACAGAATACACATATAAATGAATATAGTATAAATAGAATATTTTAATACCATATATTTTTTCTTTGAATAAAAATTAGAACTTGCTAACATTTTAAAGAAAATGTTATATAGCATTTTCCAAATAGTCCAAGGCAGGTGGGCCAGGCTTCGTGGTCGCTCCCCACTCTAGCATTGAAATCTCCTAGGAGATAGATTGCCTCGTCTTTGTGGATGCCGGCTATTGCCTGGTCTAACGCTCCATAGAACTGGTCCTTCTCTTCCGGAGTTGAATAGAGTGTTGGGGCATACACACTAAGAATGTTTGCTGGGCCCGCAGTTGTTCTGAGTCTTAGAGTGAGGATCCTCTCCGTGCCTGATGACGGTGGTTCAATGGATGGTAGAAGAGTGTTTTTAACAGCGAAACCCACACCATGCTGTCTAGGTTCGTCTTTCGGTCTGCCTTGCCAGAAGAAGGTGTAATTGGCCTCTTTGAGTGAACCGTTGTCTGGGAGCCTGGTCTCCTGAAGGCATGATATGTCAATCTTTAGCCTTTTAAGTTCTCTATCGATTATTCCTGTCTTCCGTGTGTCGTTTATGGACTGCAGATCATCAGTGATGCCGGGACACATAGTCCTCACGTTCCAGCTAGCGATTCGAAGAGCTGGGGTCTTCTTTTTCTTTTTTGTATTTCTTGGTGCAGGGCTTAGTGGCCCACTTGTTGAGTGGTACTCTAATCTCCACGCACCCAGTGGAGAAGGCAGGCCATGACGGGATAGCACCTATTTGACTGGGGGCTGCCCAGTTTGAGGCGGGCGGTAGCTGTCCAGTGAGACATTGGTAGTCTCTCCCACCGTCGGAAGCAGCCCCTGGCGCCTAGCTCTACGTCAATTGAGCTTTGGCTTATAACCGGTAACTGCTGCTTCCCGTGTTTTGTCGACACCTTGCGGCGACGCTGGAGTGTCCTCTCCAGAGGTGATGCAAGCCTGGGCGGGTATTATGGAGAATTAGCTGCTGCCCATACAGCATATCCCCCCTCTCCACGTCAATGGTGTAACCAAGGGAACGACTTGCGTCGATGCAGCTTGGCTGCCATTGGCGTCGCAGGAGCTGCCGGTATGTACATAAGTCTTATGTATAGACCGCCTGTAGGTGCTCCAATTCCTGATTTTCTTTCAGGGTTTACTCCCTTAGCCTTTCCCGCAAGGCAGGTATAGCCGCAAGGCAGCGGAGGATTTGTATTCGGAGTTTCCTTCTCCTAGATGAACTACCAGCCAAGGTTTTAACGAGCATCATCTACCCGTAGGGGTGCCAGAACCGGGGTTTGAACCCGTGACCGATTTTTATTTTTATTTTAGAATTGTTTTTGTACCGCAGCGCACTAACACTTTGACCACCGCGCCCCC
>MUZC01001667.1:219977-261789 GCA_002072015.1 Radix auricularia
AAAAAAAAAACAAAAAAAAAAAAAAAAAAAAAAAAAAAAAAGAACAACACCATTTTCATCTGTTCATTTGAATATGGATAATAATGGATACCTTTAAATCTTTAAATTATTTGTTCAGACCTTTAATAATTAAATTAGGGAATAAAATCTTAAACGTTTACAAAACAGGTACTTTGGGCCCCCGGCCCCGAAGGTGTTGCAATTAAGAGTTTAGTGTCTATGGTATTTCAATGTTGGCTATCAAGTATTTATACACAAAGTTTGGTTAAAATCCATCAATATAGCAAGTAGCTAATGTATAAACTAATTTTTATATAGCTCATATTAGAAAAAAAACGACATTAAGGGCCCATTCAGGGCATGATGTAAAGTTCAAAACATCTGTTCATTTAAATAAGGATAATAATGGATACATTTATCATTACTTGTCAAGACCTTTTATAATTGAATTGGGGAATAAAATCTTAAGCGTTTACGATAACAGGTTTTTTGGGCCCCCTGCCCCGAAGGACATGCCATTAGGAGTTTAGTGCACTATCGTATTTTAAACGACTTATCAAGTATTTATATACAAAGTTTGGTTAAGATCCATAAATATAGCAAGTAGTTAGTGCTTTAACTAATTTTTAAATACCTCATATAAGCAACAAAATGACATTATTGGCCCTCGGCGCCATTAAAGTGTTTAAAGTGAGAGAAAAAAGTTGACAGTTACTATACCATGAGCCTCCTTAACAGTCTCAAGTTTTTGTAGACAGTTTTTTTAAAAAAGATCCATTCATCTACTCAGTATCTAACACATACACTTAATTGTTATAGCTTTTCTTATTAAACTATGACATTAAGGGCTCCAGGGCCCATTCAGGGCATGATATAAAGTTGAAAACACCAGTTAATTTTAAGATGGATAATAATGGTTACATTTATCATTATTTGACAAGATCTTAAATAATTGAATTGGGGAATACAATCTTAAAGGTTTTTAAAAATAGGTTCATGGGCCCCCAGCCCCAAAAGAGCGGCCTTTAGGGGATGATTAACCTATAGTATTTAAATATTCACTATCAAAAATATAATTACAAAATTTGGTTAAGATCAATCCATCAATTCCTCAAGTAGATAGCGCTTAAACTAATTTTTATATAGCTCATATAAGCAAGAATTGACATTAAGGGCCCCCGGCGCCCCTTTAGAGATCAACGGATTAAACAAAGAAGCCAGTTACCTTTCCGGAAGGGTAGTCAACAGTCTAAAAAATTTGACGATCGGATGAATGGTTTAGTCAGCTATAAATGACAAAAACACACACACACACACACATATATATATATATATACTCTGATTTATATATATATATGTAAATTATTTTTTCATCAGGATCAGACTAAATTTAAATTATTTTACCAAATATCTTTTCCTTCCTAACATTTGAAAGTGTTGAATTGCTTTACAGGGACATACGACATACTATAGGATGCTTTTTCGCACAGAACTGTAATTTTAACTCAACCATGGAGCAGCAGATGGTTCAAGCAGCTGACCGTTATTTCAAGGATCACGGACTGTCATGTTGTGAGTTAACAATCGTAGACAAGAAAATGATTTATAAACTCGAATATTTAAAGTGATGGAAAAAAATCCGTGCTGCGATGATTTGTGTGCTGTTAGTAGTTATCCTAACAAAACTACACCATGTCGTTTGTATGTTTTAGTAGCTATCCTAACAAAACTAGTACATGTCGCTTGTATGTTTTAGTAGCTATCCTAACAAAACTACATGTCGCTTGTATTTTTTAGTAGCTATCCTAACAAAACTACACCATATCTTTTGTATGTTTTAGTAGCTATCCTCACAAAACTACAACATATCATTTGTATGTTTTAGTAGCTATCCTAACAAAACTAAAACATATCTTTTGTATGTTTTTTGTAGCTATCCTAACAAAACTACACCATATCTTTTGTATGTTTTAGTAGCTATCCTCAAAAAACTACAACATATCATTTGTATGTTTTAGTAGCTATCCTAACAAAACTACAACATATCTTTTGTATGTTTTTTGTAGCTATCCTCACAAAACTACAACATATCTTTTGTATGTTTTAGTAGCTATCCTAACAAAACTACACCATGTCGTTTGTATGTTTTTAGTAGCTATCCTCACAAAACTACACCATATCTTTTGTATGTTTTAGTCGCTATCCTAACAAAACTACACCATATCTTTTGTATGTTTTAGTAGCTATCCTCACAAAACTACAACATATCTTTTGTATGTTTTAGTAGCTATCCTAACAAAACTACACCATGTCGCTTGTATGTTTTTAGTAGCTCTACTAACAAAACTACAACATATCTTTTGTATGTTTTTTGTAGCTATCCTAACAAAACTACACCATGACGCTTTTCTGTTTTTAGTAGCTATCCTAACAAAACTACACCATGACGCCTGTATGTTTTAGTAGCTATCCTCACAAAACTACAACATATCTTTTGTATGTTTTTTTTGTAGCTATCCTAACAAAACTACACCATGTCGCTTGTATGTTTTTAGTAGCTCTACTAACAAAACTACAACATATCTTTTGTATGTTTTTTGTAGCTATCCTAACAAAACTACACCATGACGCTTGTATGTTTTTAGTAGCTATCCTAACAAAACTACACCATGTCGCTTGTATGTTTTTAGCAGCTATCCTAACAAAACTACACCATGTCGCTTGTATGTTTTTAGTAGCTATCCTAACAAAACTACACCACATCATTTGTATGTTTTAGTAGCTATCCTAACAAAACTACAACATATCTTTTGTATGTTTTAGTAGCTATCCTCACAAAACTACAACATATCTTTTGTATGTTTTAGTAGCTATCCTCACAAAACTACAACATATCATTTGTATGTTTTAGTAGCTATCCTAACAAAACTACAACATATCTTTTGTATGTTTTTTGTAGCTATCCTCACAAAAATACAACATATCTTTTATATGTTTTAGTAGCTATCCTCACAAAACTACAACATATCTTTTGTATGTTTTAGTAGCTATACTCACAAAACTACAACATATCATTTGTATGTTTTAGTAGCTATCCTAACAAAACTACAACATATCTTTTGTATGTTTTTTGTAGCTATACTAACAAAACTACACCATGACGCTTGTATGTTTTTAGTAGCTATACTAACAAAACTACACCATGACGCTTGTATGTTTTTAGTAGCTATCCTAACAAAACTACATCATATCTTTTGTATGTTTTAGTAGCTATCCTCACAAAAGTACACCATATCTTTTATATGTTTTAGTAGCTATCCTCACAAAACTACAACATATCTTTTGTATGTTTTAGTAGCTATACTCACAAAACTACAACATATCATTTGTATGTTTTAGTAGCTATCCTAACAAAACTACAACATATCTTTTGTATGTTTTTTGTAGCTATACTAACAAAACTACACCATGACGCTTGTATGTTTTTAGTAGCTATCCTAACAAAACTACACTATGACGCTTGTATGTTTTAGTAGCTATCCTCACAAAACTACAACATATCACTTGTATGTTTTAGTAGCTATCCTAACAAAACTACAACATATCTTTTGTATTTTTTTTTGTAGCTATCCTAACAAAACTACACCATGTCGCTTGTATGTTTTTAGTAGCTCTACTAACAAAACTACAACATATCTTTTGTATGTTTTTTGTAGCTATCCTAACAAAACTACACCATGTCGCTTGTATGTTTTTAGTAGCTCTATTAACAAAACTACAACATATCTTTTGTATGTTTTTTGTAGCTATCCTAACAAAACTACACCATGACGCTTGTATGTTTTTAGTAGCTCTACTAACAAAACTACAACATATCTTTTGTATGTTTTTTGTAGCTATCCTAACAAAACTACACCATGACGCTTGTATGTTTTTAGTAGCTATCCTAACAAAACTACACCATGTCGCTTGTATGTTTTTAGTAGCTATCCTAACAAAACTACACCATATTGTTTGTATGTTTTAGTAGCTATCCTAACAAAACTACACCATGTCGCTTGTATGTTTTTAGTGGCTATCCTAACAAAACTACACCATATTGTTTGTATGTTTTTAGTAGCTATCCTAACAAAACTACACCATGACGCTTCTATGTTTTTAGTAGCTATCCTAACAAAACTACACCATGTCGCTTGTATGTTTTAGTGGCTATCCTAACAAAACTACACCATGTCGCTTGTATTTTTTTAGTAGCCATCCTAACAAAACTACACCATATCATTTGTATGTTTTAGTAGCTATCCTAACAAAACTACAACATATCAATTGTATGTTTTTAGTAGCTCGCCTAACAAAACTACAACATACCTTTTGTATGTTTTTAGAAGCTATCCTAACAAAACTACAACATATGTTTTGTATGTTTTAGTAGCTATCCTAACAAAACTACAACATATCAATGTGTGTTATCTCCCTTGTAATGAAAGGTACATTCAGAGATTATTTTGTATTGATTGATGCCATTTAATTGAAGAATTATTTTTATTGTTTTTAATTGCTTTTTAATTAAGAATTTTATTGTCTTTTTCTTTTCAGCCTTCTCAGTAGCGGACGTTATCAAAGGTGACCTCCCATTTTATATACTTAACATTTTAATGGTTCTAAAATTTTGAAGAAAGAAATCGTTTTGATTTTTAAAATATCATACAGAATGGGACTGCATAAAGCTTTTTAATATAAAATCAAATTACACAAACTATTTGTGTAAGAAAACAATAAATTTAAGCTTTATTTAAGAACTAATATATTATTGTCGTTTCAGCTCATACCTTCATCAGTACAAAGTACAATAACATAAATAATTACTTACACTTACACTTACGTGTATCTTAAAACAAATCAGAGTCAATTTAAAAAAATGAGAAGAAAAGAAAAACAAAAAACAAACAAGGACACAGAATATAGGGAAAAGGAGGAAGTTGAAGTATCTAAAGTAACAGTGAAAACAACCACAACGGGAAAACGATTTTGCAGTCAGGCAAAACTTTGGATTTGATTAATTCCATATGGAGCCAACGTACCAAATCGTTTTGTGAGTCTATTTTCCATGTGGACTCTATCATGGGTATTGTTTGCATATAGAATACCAGTAACTGCAATATCCAAAATGCCGTCGTGGTCAACACTGTTAAAATGCTTAGACACAGGACACTGAGCCTGTTTATTTATTTTGTACAGGTGTTCTCTAAAATTGTGTCATTTGTTTTTTTAAAAATATTTTTAAAGTCATTCCTAGTATCCAGGTTAATATATGGTCATTACACTTCAGCAATCAAGCGTGTAAAATTTAAAAAAAATAAAAATTTAACATCACTTGAAGGTTAAAAAATGGACACTTAAAATTTGAAAGATATATATATATATATATTTAAATTTAAAAATAACGCTCGACTTAAGTATGCAACTTTTAAAAAAAAGTTTTTAAATTTTATGGTTTAACTACTAAAGTAATAGGCTATAATGTTTATTAACGTCGGTAGTTCAAAACAAATTTCTTGCATTTTTAAATTGAAATTAAACATTAAAACTAACTAATTATATTAAATTTTACAATTTATGTTCGTTCATTTAGTGGGGGAAACAAAAAAAATTACTTAAATAAAATTGTAGACAGCAAAGTGAATATTCAGTTCAGTACAAAATTGAATAAATCTTTTCTTGAATAATTATTGCTTGGATTCATTTGTGATCTCACACAGAATATAAAAATGGCGCTAGCAGTATTGCCAAGTTCACGTCAGGCCTCCTAGTGATGACAAGCCTCGTCTTGGTGTCAGTGGGGAAAATCGTCGTGTGAAACGTGAATTGGTCTATGATGACCTTGTAGTAAAGTTTTGTTACTATATTTAGATCATTGCTATTTTTAAAATAAATTTTGCGTCTATTCTAAATTTGTTTTTAAAAAAAAAATACTTTAGACATATGTTACATTAAATCCTTAAATACACGTTAAGTAAAAGATCTCCTTGGTGAATCTTTTGATAGCCGAAGAGAGAATATTAGTTTTTTTTATGGATTTCACATTCCTATAACTATACTATATTAATAAGAAATGTCACAGTTCGGTATAATTACTGTTTTCATTTTTTTTTTTCATTTCTATAAGCTATGTTTTTTGCATTTACATTTAAATAAAAATTAATCGATTTACTGAGATTTGGAGATGTGACATTCTTTTTTTTTTTTTTTTTTTTTTTTTTTTTTGTCATTTCTTTGTGTATTTCAATTTATTCATTCCATAACGAACAATACTTATATAAATCAATTTACTTAAGATTCAGTATATCTATGATAAAACGATAACTTAAACTTATCTCATTCGCTAACAGGAATATATTTTTAATAATACTTTATTAAAAAAATATTATTTAAAATAATGTGTTAGGCCTTCAGCCAAAGTGAAAAGTAAATTTAAAAAAAAAATAATGAAAAAAAAACAACAACAAAACATTATGTCCGAAAAGGGGCTGCAGCGGAGATCGATGAGAGAAGTTTGAGGTTTCTGCTGCAACCCCCTTTTACCATTTTTTTAAAAAAAGCAACAAAATAATCGAAATATTTTAATCTCTTTTGGGGTAAAAAAAAAGCAATAAAGGTTGCAGAAAAAAATAATGTAAACAAAATGTTTCCGTTGTCCGTAATTTAGTGAACACATCTTGTGTATAGAGCATGAGTTGTTTGTAATGTTCTAGAAGAACTGTGAGAAGATATTTTCACCTCTCGATTCACAAAGTCAACTTTTATTATCTACCCTTGGACATTGTGAGTAACTGGATTTTTAAAAAAAGGTCTATCAATTGTGTGCACTTTCTATTCTGACTAACATTTAATGTTCAAGCAACGCTTACAATTATTGTGACGTCAAATTCTTTATTAGATAGTAATAAATATATTTATGAATAATAATTTGAACAAGATGGTGTTACCCACGACAAAATTAAACAAAAACACAATTTTCTTTTGGCTATTTACAAAGGAATGAGGATTATTTTCAGACAACTTTTTGCCATTAATAAAATGATATTTTAAAATATGAGTTTGTTCTGCAATGCAGTGAAGCTTTAAAACAAATTGGAAAAAAAATATTTAATGTAAATGTCGAGACAAGTGAACTAAACTTCTATGACCTATGAAGATTTAATCCATGTCACAATAATAATGTGACGTCAAAGTCTTGACAGGTCTTGATACCATCAGAAGTCGTTTTGGGTTCACTAACGTTCATTACCGTTTAAGTTGATTCACCAATAAAGATGTCTACTAAACAAGATTGAGGTTCACCAGCACACATTGTCGCTTATGTTGTTCTTTACGTTATATTATGTTGCTGTGTAGAGCAGATTCAAGAAATTCTAGAAAGTATTTGGGAATATTTTGACTTTGTAAATTTATCTAGAACAGCAGTTGCTTCAGTTGGCACGACAAATTGTCAGTTGCATGCATGTTATATTTATTTTAATTTGTGAAGATTAATCACGTCAACACCGACTATGCTGCATACTTTCACGGCACATGCTGCAGCGTTCATGACATGCTACACTGCCTATGATATGCTGCCTTATTCAGTAAATGTTGCCCTGTAATGATATGCTCGCTGTTTAGTATGTGCTGAACTTTTCACGATATGTTGCCCTGTAGAATATGTGCTGCCCTGTAGAATATGTGCTGCCCTGTAGAATATGTGTTGCCCTGTAGAATATGTGCTGCCCTGTAGAATATGTGCTGCCCTGTAGAATATGTGCTGCCCTGTAGAATATGTGGTGCCCTGTGGAATATGTACTGCCCTGTAGAATATGTGCTGCCCTGTAGAATATGTGCTGCCCTGTGGAATATGTACTGCCCTGTAGAATATGTGCTGCCCTGTAGAATATGTGCTGCCCTGTAGAATATGTGCTGCCCTGTAGAATATGTGCTGCCCTTTTCAGCGTTGCTAATGTTTTCTTTTTAAAAAGAAATTGACATCTCGGTGCGCGTCACTCTTGGTTCTAATCAATTCAAAATGAAAGATATTTTGGCAACTGTCTTATCGCTGCATACATCACCATCAGAAAATTCTAGAAAGGCCTGCTAAATGTTATTAAATTGATTTATTTTGGCCAGGTGTAGTTTGGCCAAGGCCACATTAACATCCGGTGAGTTTTCTGGACTTAAGTTTAATATTTCCTTTTAAACCTTTTCTTGCTTTTAAAATTATACCCCAGCCAATCCCCAATTACATAAGCTTCAGTAGACACAATTTTATCACCTTAAATTACTTTCTAATAAAAATGAATTTTCAAAACATTGAAATAGCTATAATTGCCCGGTTACATTACATATTTTAAAGATGAACAATTTTTTATCTAAAATCTTTTTTTTTTAAACTGAGGTCTCAAAAAAAATAAATTAAAAAAAAAATAAATTAAATTTACAATTTTATTTAAATGTTTAAGATCTGCTCTTGTATAATGAAAAATAAAACTGATATAACACTCATAGTCTGACAAGTAATGGCGTCAAAGCTCTAATTATAATTATAGTTATAATCAATATGTGAATAAAGGAAAGTTAATTAGATTTGAACATACTTTTAATAAATTGTTGTTTAAATGCGTCCGTCGTATAGTGTCGTGGAGCTATCCGAGCTTATAGCCTCAAGGAACACAACGCAAATCACATGCATGGGATTGCAACGAAATATGTTGCTTGTCGAGAGGAAGACATAAAAAAACAGTAAAATATCAAGTTTTTTACAATAAAACCTTTAAATACGATATATAACTATCAGGATATTCATCAATATATATAATTTGCAATGCATGTTTGTCACGTCTGTCTGTCCTGTCCGTGACGTTACTAGTTTTAGATAGCTGCGCACCAAAAATACTCAATAAATATATATAATTTGCAATTTATGTCCCAATGACGCTACTAATTTTAGACACCAGCCAGCGCACCAACAAATATTAAAATTGTTACTGGAAATAAATGAATAAAACAAAAATTAATAAAATAAATTTGATTTATGACGTTAATAAACTGAAATTTCATAAAATCCCCATAGCTTCTGTTTTTAATTTAAAAAAAAAAATTTAGCAGTATTTTTAAGAGATATATATATATTTCAATATCAGTAGTTCAATTTGATGTCAATAAATTTAAATTTCATTGTTGTTAAGTAAAAACAATTATTATTTTATAATATTATTTTCCTTATAAAAACTACTTATTTTAAATTTTATTAATTTTTTCTAACGATCAATCGTATAATTTATCGTTAAATTCCGCTGCCCTAATTTTAATACATAACTGGAATCGATGCTGAGCTGAAAATAATGAAAGCGTTAATTAAGATTCTTAAAATGTGTACATTGAATTGTATATTCGATTAACTATTGAAACTTTTATATTTTATTTTATCCTGTGATAAGTTTTGCTTTAAAGGATTCATGCCAAATAAACAGTTCTTTGTTATTCATATTTATAAATAGTTACATTTTTTTTTGTTTTCAGTAAGCTATGGCCTTTTAATATTGGCTATCAGGTTTGTGTATACAAATTTTCGTTAAGATCCCTTCATATGCACAGTAGCTAACGCATAAAATTATTTTTATGTTGCTCATATTAGCAAAAAACTGTTTTTATGAGTCTACATCAAGACCACACTACACACTCGGTACAACACTGTTTGCTTTGTACACACTACACACTCGGTACAATACTGTTGGCATGAAACACACTACACAGTTAGTTTAACTTCGTTCAGGTTTTTTCATTCAATTCATTGTAAAATGTTCATCGTTGACAGTGTCACAGACTGTCATTGTAGATAGCAGCTACTCTCTTTATGTTGGATGATGAATATTTTTATAAATAGTATTAAATAATAAAAAGATTGTACTAAAGTGAACCCCCTTATTTCTTGCACTTAATTGTGGAGATATCTGGAATCCGGATCTGTCAAATATTAGGGCCAAACTCAGGGGCGTAGCGTGGGCATGTGCCGCCCGGGGAATAACCTAAATTTGGCGCCCCCTTCCACAAAAAGGTACAAGCTATCAAGAAAATATAGTTTTGACTAGGAAGTATTAAGGACACTTTACATCTTTTTTATGTTAGAAATGAACAGAAAAGCTTTCATTTCATGAGTGAAATTGACGTTTTCTGTTTTTCTCTTGGCACAACCTTTCATGTACCAAAGTTGTCAGTCATGTCACGCGTAATAGTAATGGCAAATAAAAGCTAAAATTAGTCAATCTTGGTCTATTTATCATTTATCGTAATAAATTGTCCATTAACTTTATTTTAGAGAAGAAACTTAAAACCTTGCACAGCTTAAGACAGTTGTAAGTAACGTCTGATTTAATTATATTTATATTAGGCAGGGTAAGTTGGAGCCTAAATAATTATACATTTGAATAAATCAACTAGTCTTGAATTAATTCATTCTTTTTTTAAACTTTGAGGTAAAATATTCTTTCCTTTACAATGTCATGAGAGATATTTTTAGAAATCTAATTTGAAGCCAGAATTTGAAAGTGCAGTAGATTGGCTAATGTATGAAAATTAAATCTGTTTTCCTAATTTCATATAACTGCCGAATCCTCCCATTAAATTTTTCATTAATCTCATCTTATGAAGAATACATCTTTCTTCTCAACTGTTTTGCTAAATAAAATAGATACATATTCGCTTCAATCACCAAATATTTGCTATCTTGTTCTTGGATTGGAAGGTTCGATTTAAAGGGTGAAGTCTCTGCACAAACAATTTTAGCAAATGTCAAAACATCCTTAAAGTAAATATTATTATCTCTCTGATTAGCCTCTATTAACCATTTTAGCACTAAAAGTTTGTACATAATTTCGGGCATCATTAAAATACATGTTTACCAAAAACAAACAATAAAAAGATTTAATAGTGACCAACAAAGTTCCTGCATCTGTTCATGTGTTCAGCTGTTCGTCTGCCTATATCAGTTATTCTACAGATTTCAAAATAAGCTAAAAATGCTCCCATGGTATATACACTATTCCGTATCCTGAAGTCTGTTTAATCCATTGCTTGTAGATGCAATTAGATATACCTAACGGTGTATAGAAATGTAAACATATGCGTAAAAACACCAAAGTTTCCTAAATAATTTGAGAGTTCGTTTCAGTTGGAGCATAATGTTAATAAATTAGGGTTTATGAACTGTTAGAACGAGATATAATTTTAATTATGTTTTCTAACATAATGCCTCTTCTTGTAGTGTAGGTAAAGCCAGGGCTGGTGTTAAGTCACTGCCACCTATGCGGCTGCAGTGGGTTCATGCTTTCATAGACCCCACCTGTCTTAATTTTCACTTATCACTCTTCTTTATACCTTATCCCTACACGAACTGGTCCCCGCGCATCCATTTTCGCATACTAAGATGCATAAGGCCCCAAAAATGCAAAGACTGGCCCTGTGTACAGCCATACAAATCTGTAATCTTTTTCATTCAATTTGAGCTGTTCAAATGGTAATAAAGACATTTTTTCGATGGTACACTTTTGCAATTAGTAGGTTACATGGTATTATACACGAATATTTGCTTGTAATGACATGGAACTCTTAAGCGGGTTCTATTATTTTCTTTTATAATTACATCTATGTCCATAAAGAACGTCAGCTATTTTTGAAATTTTTTAACACCCCCCTCCCCCTGTCACAAATTGTCACAAATATCGGAACCCCCTCCCCCTAAAATACGTCACACTTTTGTACAAAAATATATTTTTTAAATAACAAAATAATTAAAATTTAACATAAAACACCGTGACCTCACACATTGCCGGACACCCCCAACACCCCTTTCACAAACTGTCACAATTTCTTACAACCCCCCCCCTCTCTGGGGTGTGAAATACTTTATGGACGGCCCCTATGGATAAAAACATTTCTCGTTGTACAACTTGCTCTAAAGATAGAACTCCGTCTCCTGAATTTTCTCCACTTTACTTATTCTCCTTCTAACACGGCGTTCAGTTGATTTCCAACTCTCTAGAATCTATAGAAGCGCTCTGTATTAGCGATAACTTTGTTCTATGAAAGGGGTAGGCTTTATTTATTTTAAAGAAAACGGGTTTCCATAAATTGAGATAGAAAAATATTACAATGAACTGAGGAAAGTTCAACCATCTGATCTCGTTTTACTAGTTACTTCTTCGGGTGACAATTTTTTCCAAGGCGTTTGAAATTTTTAAATATGTCTTTTTTAAAAATATTTATGCTATAGCGATGTTTATTAATGAATAAATTTGAATATTTTCCTGTTCTTGCACTAAAACTTAATAATTTTCCATAAAATTGAGAAATTCAAATTCCTAACGCATTGCCTTTTTTTTGAATAGATGTAGCATTTTTTAAGGAATAATAATATTTTAATGAAAAACACAAATTATATTTGCTACTTTCATGCAATAAAAAATAATTTTTTTTAATTTTTAGTAAGTTACCTTAAAATAATTTTCTAAATTTAAAAAAAATATTGTAAATTACTACTTGAAACACAATATTTCAACAACCATGTCCTGTAGGTAATTGTTAGCGGATCATTCTGCACATGTCGAAATTCCACGCAAAAACTGTTGTGGTAATATTAATAATACATATATTGTGTTGATTTTGTTTAGTTTTCTTATAATAGCGCAATTTGTGACGCATATCGCTTAATTTTCCAAAAAAAAAAAAATGGATTCCTTTTTTTGAGCGATTTTTCATTTGTGAAACCAAATTACAAAAACTAGTTCTATTTGTGTAAGAAAACAACAAATTTAAGCTTTATTATCAACTAATACAAATAATGGTAAATGTTTTGGCTCATGCCTTCATCAGTACAAAGTAAAATAACATAAATAATTACTTACATTACATATATCTTAAAACGTATGGAATTAATCAAATCCACAATTTTGCCTGACTGCAAAATCGTTTTTCCGTTGTTGTTTTCACTGTTACTTTAGATACTTCAACTTCCTCCTTTTTCCTATATTCTGTGTCCTTGTTTGTTTTTGTTTTTCTTTTCTTTTCATTTTTTATCAGATAGGCTCTTATATGTTTTAAGATATATGTGAGGTAATACGCCACTGCTCACAATGGGAAGAATAAACCATTTAAACACACCAACAGTTTGTATTTCCCCAGTAGTCTACTTACGTTGAAACCAAATTTGAATCAATTATATTTACCATCACACTAATTTCATGTTCGTACACTTCTTTAACCCGTGTTTTTTTGTTTTTTGTTTAGCTCATTAGCATTTGTATCACAAGACTAGATTTATTATGGAGTGTGAAGTTTTGGCATTAGAAAAGTTCACATGTTTTAATTATTTTCTTCATTTTATTTTATTCTTTTCTTTTCCTTTCTTTTAATAACTTTATTTAAACGTATTTTAATTTTAGAAGTTAATTGACAGCAATGATTGTTCCGCCCTCCCCCAAACAATGTGCTAATCAGAACATTTGATACGCTCATGTTTTAAATTGATAGGAAACAGTGATGTTTGATTTTACAACAGTAGAGGCTGTCAAATTTGAAGAATCAACTAAGTTACCACCACATCAATATCGAATTTTCATACTAATTAAGCCTCTGGTTTTGTCAGTATAATAGCATTCGTATCAGAAGAATCTATAGCATATACGAATTTTTAGGTTGTATAGGTTCAAACACTTTATAATAGTTCCTTTATTGTTTAAAGTTAATTCATGTTTGGCTTTTCCGTTATTGCGATAAAAAGCTCCACTTTCTTGTAAACTTTTCCCTGATATAAAGTAATTAAGGATTAGGAATTTCCCGCCCCTAGCCAAGTGCCGCACGGGGCATTTGCCCCCTTGCGCCCCCTCACCACGCCACTTGCCAAACTATCCGGATCCGGAAAATTAAAAAAAAAACACATCCGGCCACCCCCTAAGATATATATTGCCATACATTAAATGATTGATACATGTAGTTCACGAAATGCTTTGACTTGAAACATACGATTACAACGTTATATTACACGAGAAATGAAATGCAAATAGCGATTCTCTTGTCAATTTCCATGAAATCTTTTAAAGAAATAAAAATGCTTTATTTGTTTAAATATCCAATAATAAGGAGTCAGACTCTTTTTGGCAGTCAGGGAGTCACTATTTATTTTCTTATTTATTTTGATGAATCTATTGTTTGATTATTCTGTTTTATTAATGAGAATGTAGTTTTTACGTTGTAAACTTTGTTATCGACCAGGACCATTCTCAGCCGTGTATATATATCCTATGGTGGCGTACAAGCCCTTTTCTTGCCCACATGATGCGTCCAACTGTCGGACAAGAGATGTTTGGGATGAGAGTGCCCACTGGGGCTGCTCAGCGAGGGTTCAAAGAAGAAAGAGTGTGGGCTTGAGGCAGGAGAAAATAAGATACAAAACCAAATCGGCCCTTCTTAAAACTGATTGTCGTCATTCTTTGAATGGGAATAACATGAAGCTGATAACTTATGATTACATAAATATTTATGTTACCTATTATCCTTTACTGAGAAATATTGACATATAAGAGTTTTATACAAAGACATTATTCATCTTTTTAGTACTTGAATTTACAATGATAGTAAGGTATTAAAATAAAAATCTAGGCCAATGTTTTATAAAAATTTATACATGTCGCGATTTAAAAACAAAACAAAATAAAAAAACAATTGTAATCTTCGCTAAGTGCCATAAATAATACTTAAGTTTCTTTTCTAGGAATAAGGTACCTTTCGAAAGACCATTTTTGTTTTTACTGGAGCCTCAAGACTTTATTAAATAAACTTACTTGCAGTAGAATATTTTCTAGAAATAAAACTAATTAAAAAGGATTTAAAATTATAATTATCAGCTTAATTTATTGAGGGACTTTGACAAAGTAAAGATAAATATGAGTTTTGAGCCTAATATGATCTATATGCTTACTCTAGAGCTTTAAAAAGCTATTGATGTTGGTTTAAAAACTTATTTGTGAGAAAATTTCTAATAACTTCAAGTTAATTTTTTACTTTGAAAAAATAATTTAGAAATTAGAAGTTTAAACAATTACATTTTATTTGACATTTCTTTTTGAGAAAATGTTCTTTAGTACCCAGACCTATGTCCTTACTTGTGTACCCAGAGCGACATCCTTACTTGTGTACCCAGACCTATGTCCTTACTTGTGTACCCAGACCTATGTCCTTACTTGTGTACCCAGACCTATGTCCTTACTTGTGTAACCAGAGCGACATCCTTACTTGTGTACCCAGACCTATGTCCTTACTTGTGTACCCAGACCTATGTCCTTACTTGTGTACCCAGACCTATGTCCTTACTTGTGTACCCAGACATATGTCCTTACTTGCGTACCCAGACCTATGTCCTTACTTGTGTACCCAGACCTATGTCCTTACTTGTGTACCCAGACCTATGTCCTTACTTGTGTACCCAGGCCTATGTCCTTACTTGTGTACCCAGACCTATGTCCTTACTTGTATACCCAGACCTATGTCCTTACTTGTGTACCCACATTTAAAGTCCTTACTTGTGTACCCAGAGATATGTCCTTACTTGTGTACCCATACCTATGTCCTTACTTGTGTACCCACATTTAAGGTCCTTACTTGTGTACCCAGAGATATGTCCTTACTTGTGTACCCAGACCTATGTCCTTACTTGTGTACCCACATTTAAAGTCCTTACTTGTGTACCCAGAGATATGTCCTTACTTGTGTACCCATACCTATGTCTTTACTTGTGTACCAACATTTAAGGTCCTTACTTGTGTACCCAGAGATATGTCCTTACTTGTGTACCCACACCTATGTCCTTACTTGTTTACCGATATTTAAAGTCCTTACTTGTGTACCCATTTATATGTCCGTATTTGTGTACCCAAAGCAATAATCATAAATAACATTGATGACACACAAAACTGCTTAAATATATTGACTGAGAGACCCGTTTTAAATTTCCTCTTTCGATTTCAGTTTGAAATGATCATCTGATTTCTAAGAAATGATAGCGTCCCACATATTTTCATCTAACTGAGCATGCGCAGTTACAACCTGTGATAAGCAAACACATTTCAACTTCACCCCTCATTTCATCAATTCAACTTGTCTACATCTACACACGTACTTTGTGAGTACTTTCATTTAGAAAGGTTTATGAATTTTTAAAAATATGTTATACTTAACCCATTTATTGTTTAAGCCTCGCTAACATTGTCAAATCCATTTTGCTCTTAAAAGGTGTCTTTTTTAAATTTTAGTCAGTGCCTCAGTGTGGTTCTGTTTAAAGACAATTAGGAATAGAATTATAATTTAAATGCTGATAAAAGTAAAAAGTATATATTTACTTTGTATAGGTCTACACATTGTCTACCAACTAAAATGACGTCTTTCAAAATTTAGCACACAGAATAATTGTGTTAAATTCAATAAAATTAAAATGATAATGGAAAATATTTTACAAACTTTAAACTCATGTCTGAAAAGAAATAGATTTTTATAAGCATTAAAATTTCGGAAATTCCAGAAATACTCGAACATTTGCAAATTTTCTTAATTCCTTCTTTCCATCTAAAAATCATTACCAACTTGTACGGCACAGACCATAAGACCTCGTACGCCTTATCGTGTTTATCCGGTCCCTATTATCAGTAGCAAGTCGTCCCAATGCTAGACCCCTTACCATGTCTTTCTCAACATCATCCACACATTGTTTACTCGGCTACCCTATTAACTATCACTGCCTCTCAGGTCTTGTGTATAGCTATAAACTTTCTTTGCCTCCAAACATGTTGACATTTTTACTTGACGGCCCAAACATGGCTGTCTATGAACACAATTATAGACGGCTATTATAGTAGCATATTTATGGGCTGTCTGTGCGATTTCTCCGAGCCTCAATTTTCAACATAAGGTATAAATTATTCTCATGAAATAAATTTATCATGCATTTAGAGCATTGCTTTTTTAAACAGTTAGGTCTCCCTGCGATGGTTATATCTTGACCTGAAATGGTCTTATGAAGCGTTGTTCAGTTTTAATCTAATTGTAACATTTTTCTTCTTAAATAAAACTTGTAGGCTACAAACATAGACCAGCGCTATTTTCTCTCATTTCTTTAAGTTTCAAAATATTTTATCGTTCTGACTTATGTTTGCGGCAAGAAGGCTTTTTGCCAATATTTAAGTAGTATTGTGTCGTTTTCAGGCTTGCATATGACCTTTTCAATATTTTACTGCCAATGCTGATTGCATATTCAGCTTGCTAAAGAAATCTTTAAGGATTTGATATTTCTCTGTAACATTTAAAAAATGAGATATTCTTTTCTGGATTATTTATTTGCAACATTGAACAAAACTAATTTGAAACTAAAAGATGACCTATTAAATGAAATCAAAACATAAAGCTTAAAATCTGCGTTTGTTGCAAAACTTTTTTTGTACAAGCAAAACTTGGGAAGAGGAGAATTTTCGCAGTTTCCAAAACATTTGAAATTGCTAAATAGATGTGAAGATTTGCTGGCCTAGTGTCAACACTTAACGGTTCTTCATGCAGGCATGAACCAACGAGGACTTCCTTAATTTGAATATTCCTGACTGGCAGTGGAATTATTTGGTGCGTGAACAAACTTAGATTCCAAAGAGAGATGAATTCACACTAATACAGAAGCAGCTTATTGAAATATCCACACACAAAAAATAGTATCCTTAACCATATGTTAAACAAGAATATCACAAAATGTGGTTACAAAAACAGATCCCAATTTTATATTTTGCATTGTGGCTTATTGTACATAATATTTTGATTGCATTTCCGTATTCCTATTGGGTAGAGTATGGATTCATTGCCTTCATGAATTTAATCATAGCGAAATAGAAACATTGAGCTTGTCGTAAACCCTAGGTATGGCAGTGATGATCCCTCGCTTTGCAGCGGTCCAAACCATTGAGACTCGTAAGTTTTGCCGGGGCAGCGCCGAAGTGATAGCGCGTCAAAGTAGGGAAATTCCACCCCCCTCGGGAAGTCAACTTAGTGGGAGGCGTTTTCGATCTAGTGTCCTGGACAAAATATATAATATCAATAAATACTTCTTCATGAAAATGTTGCATTTTGTTTAATGTGTAATTTCTTACTATGCATTTATGTCGATTTTTAAATTTGGGGGTCAGTGTGCAAGACTTGACTATAAAAGCTGTCCGTGTGTCAAAAAAGTTTGGGAACCACTGTTCAAAACCTTAATTTGTGTTCCGGTGTACAAGTGTAGATTAAACCCATTCCCAGAAATATACATGTGTCTATTATATTGCTATTACTAATAGCAATTTCCTCACGCCACTTAAACAAGGGAAATAAATTTATAATAGCTACAAAAGACTATTTATCCGTTTCTCGTAAGGGACGAAACATATCAACACCGTCTTAGCTCCACACTTTCTAAGCATTTGTATACTCTAGAGCCATCTTGATAAAAAAATATACCTTAAAAATGTTTTTGATAATCTGAAATTTTGGTGAAAGTCATTCTTAATTCTCTTAAAAGTTTTTAGCGCATGTCTTATTTCAACCAAAATTGCAACCAGCATTTAGGATAGCGTAAAATGCATTCAGCATATTTAGCAAGGTACTGTAATTGATATATATTTTATTTCTCTATGGTATAGAATTCACTTTTGCTTGGAAAACTGTTGTTTGTCTAAGTTTTAACTTGTCATTAGAGTATTTCTACAGCTATAAATAATTGATTCAGTGGTTGTCCTTGTTTTTTGTTACAAAACAGAGAGACAAAATCTGATCATAATTATTTCTCGTTCTTGGGCGGGAGCGCTAGTCGTTTAGGTTTTATTTGATAGTCACATAATTGTGTTCTGTTAGGCCTGGAACAGTTAGGCCTGGTACAGTAAGGCCTGGTACAGTAAGGCCTTGGAAGGTTAGGCATGGAATAGTTAGGCCTGGTATAGTTAGGCCTTGGACATTTAGGCCGTGTACATTTAGGCCTTGGACAGTTAGGCCTTGGACATTAAGGCCACTTAAAGTTAAACCTGGTACAGTTAGGCCTGACACAGTTGGGCCTGATACAGTTAGGCCTGGTACAGTTAGGACTGATACAGTTAGGCCTGATACAGTTAGGCCTGGTACAATTAGGACTGGTACAGTTAGGACTGGTACAGTTAGGGCTGGTACAGTTAGGACTGGTACAGTTAGGACTGGTACAGTTAGCACTGGTACAGTTAGGCTTGATTTAGTTAGGCCTGGTACAGTTAGGCCTGGAATAGTTATGCCTGATACAGTTAGGCCGTGTACAGCTAGGCCTGGTACAGTTAGGACTGGTACAGTTAGGCCTGATACAGTAAGGCCTGGTACAGTTAGGACTGGTACAGTTAGGCCTGGAAAAGTTATGCCTGATACAGTTAATCCTGGTACAGTTAGAACGGGTACAGTTAGGCCTGATACAATTAGGCCTGGTACAGTTAGAACTGGTACAGTTAGGCCAGGTACAGTTAGGCCTGGAAAAGTAATGCCTGATACAGTTAGGCCTAGTACAGTTAGGCCTGGAACAGTTAGACCTGTAACTGTTAGGCCTGGTACAGTTAGGCCTGGTACAGTTAGGGGTGGTACAGTTAGGCCTGGTACGGTTAGGCCTGGTACAGTTTGCCCTGGTACAATTAGGCCTTGTACAGTTAAGCCTGATACAGTTATGCCTGGTACAGTTAGGCCTGGTACAATTAGGCCTGGAACAATTATGCCTTGTACAGTTAGGCCTGGTACAGTTAGGACTGGTACAGTTAGGCCTGATACAGTTAGGCCTGGTACAGTTAGGAGTGGTACAGTTAGGCCTGGAAAAGTTAGGCCTGATACAGTTAGGGGTGGTACAGTTAGAACTGGTACAGTTAGGACTGGTATAGTTAGGACTGGTACAGTTAGGATTGGTACAGTTAGGCCTGGTACAGTTAGGCCTGGAAAAGTTAGGCCTGATAAAGTTAGGGCTGGTACAGTTAGAACTGGTACAGTTACCCCTTCTACAGTTAGGCCTGGTACAGTTAGGACTGGTACAGTTAGGACTGGTACAGTTAGGCCTGGTACAGTTAGGCCTGGAACAGTTAGGCCTTGGAAAGTTTAACTTCTACGGTTTATAATAGACATTGTCTATCAGCAGTTACATCCTAAGATCATTGATACTATCTTGGACATTTCAGTTTTAATTTATTATTGAACTAAAACCCATAGATGTAACACGAAATAAATAAAACTAGTTTTTTTACTTGATTCTTTTGTGATATAAATAAATATTCCTACCAAATACAATAGATGCGCAAATGATTTATTTTTTTTTTTTTGGAAAAAAAAATCCACCATTTATTTAGATCATTATAATGTTTCCTATTAAATATTGATTGAAAAAAATTGAACAAATGTATACTGTGTCCTTAAAAAAAAGATGTTTCTTTAGAATTTTCTTTAACATTTAAGTTTGACCTTAATTTAAGTGGAGAAATAAATTCAGAATTAAATCTTTATGCTGACAAATAATGAAGAAAATATTTAAGAGTTAATCCATAAAAAGCGTCAAAAATATCGCAGTTCTAACAAGCAAAAATTATTAAAGAGTAGAATTGTCAGAATGAAATAATAATAATATGAGTAAGTTAAAATTAATTGATATTTATAAACCAAGCTAAGTAAAAGTAGTTTTAACCCAGTATTTTCGTTGAATTTTATAGTGATAAGCTAGAACAAATACAAAAAAGAGCTGCCAGATTCATTACTGGAGAATATTCAAAACTGACAAGAGTAACACCATTAGTTAAATCATTAAACCTTGAAACACTAGAGGATAGAAGAACCAAGAGTAAATTAGTAATTATACATAAGGCAATTAATTCTAATTTAGAAATACAACACAAAGATAACCTAATACAACCCTCAAATAGACATAAAGATAAAAACACCTTTCTTATTCCATATGCAAGAACAAACACATACAAGTTTTCTTTCTTTCCGTCCGGTATTCGGGCGTGGAATGGGTTGCCTGAAGAAACCAGGAAAGCCACCACTTTATCATCTTTTAAAACTCTAGTAAGAATACAGGACTAAACACAAACCATAGAAATACGTAGGACGCAATAATCTTCTGTACAGAAGGAGCGTCTGTAACATATAAGATAAGATAAGATTAGAAAGGCGAAGTTACAGCTGTTCCGACAAGAAAATTTGTAAAATTAAGAAACAGTTGCCATATAGTAATTAAATTTTTATTTTGATCGTGGCCGATGGGTTAGTCCACTTTGGAAACCACTGAGTTAGTCTATATGTGTGAGGAAAGCTGGATAAATTTAATTGATGACTAAAACTGAATTAGGGCGCCTGGGCTCGAAGGAGTGGATATTAGAAAATAAAATCCATACAGTATTTTAATATTGGGCAATACATTTTTTTAACAAAATATTGTCTAGATTCATTTATCTAATCGGGGCCATTTTTTAAAGAAGAATCTAATAATTTGCAATGTATGGGACATACACATGCGTCACAACTGTCCCGTCCAAGGAGGTTTGTAATCAAACTTCCTTTGTGCCGTTCATAGCGCTAGACGCAGTAACTCCCACTTATAAAAAAATCATGTTAAGCCTGGTCCCTTTTTGGACTCAGGACGTGTTAGCGCATTTTCGTATATGTATCAGTACTTATGTTAGATATCAGCATTATGTAGTTATCAGTAATTGTGTTTAGATTTTAGACAAATTTTTATGAATTTTCTTGTATAATGAATATATTTGAATTTTTTTTTATTTAAAAGTCATTTCATTACATTTAATTTTTTTTATTTTCTCTTTAATCTAACAACAAGTGGTTTGTGGTCACTGAAATAGGACTCATAAATGAAACATTCTAAATTGTAATCAGCTAATCGCCCAAATACTCCGTCAATTGTTGTTTGATAGATCGTGGTTGCCAATCTTGTTGAAAGTAGTTGAATGTTGAAGTTTGTTTCGAAAAAGTTTTCAATTTCTGCCCCTGGGCCGCTAAGATCTTGATTGAAGTCACCACAAATGATGACGTAAAACTCTCTAAACTTTTACACATATTCTAATGACGTCAACAAAAAAACAACAGAAAGTAAAAACTCTTCAATGCTTGAAAAACGATGTATTCGACTTCCGGCAATGGCCGTTGCCTGCGCCAGTGTTATCTCTCGATTCGCAATGTTTTTTGGTAGTTTTAACGGGGTTTTTTAACGGATCGAGTAACTGAGTGTTGATGCACAAATGGCAGGTCAGGACATACAAAAAACATATATACATCATGGGTCTAGGACTTATGGTTGCTGAGATCTAGGGTGATGACGGACGGACGGACAAAACGGGTGCAATAGCGCATTCGACTTCTCGAAAATGCGCTAAAAATATAGACGTAAAATAAGTTTTAAAATATTGGTTTTGAGGTTAACAGAGCGTATTTCTCACAATAAAATAATTGTACGTCGCGTCATTATTCAAGTTGTAATTTATATTTCAAGGTTTATTTGATGAAACTATGGTATCACTCGTCCAAAATGACGGAAGTTTTCAAAATAAATATATTTCAGCTGCAATCTGTTGATTTTGGAAAATATTCATCAGAAAAAAAAAATGTAATATAAAAATTTCATTTATTTTATTAATTTTTGTCTAATACATTATTTCCAAATTTAACAATTTTATGCGGACGTTCGAAAAGAATTATTTTTAGTGCGTTGCTTTCTAAAATTAGCAGCGTCATGGACGGGATGACTGACGTGACATGCATTCTCTCCGGCATCCTTCCGTCTCGCGAGACGATGGTGCATCACCGTTGGGTTGGGTTGCATTTCCTCGAGTGACTGTGCAGTCCTATCCTTGAGTGACAGTCTTTGCCACAGTTTTTACACACGAGTTCTGTGCTTCCAAATGTTTTGGCCTTTCTCCTAGCTCTTCTGTCTGCAGCCTCCTCCATTCTTCGCTCCTCGGCTACTATGACGCCCTCTTTGACAACTGTGCGCCAAGTAGATCGGTCTTCTGCCTTACACTCCCAGTCACTTGTATGTATTTTGGCTGCTTTCATGTCCCTTTGACAGACATCTTTAAATCGCAAGCGTGGGCGACCTGTTTTCGTCTTTCCTGAAGCAAGTTCACCATATAGGAGGTCCTTCGGGATGCGGCCGGGGCTCATTCTATTGACATGTCCTAGCCACCTCAGGCGTCTTTCACTAAGAATTGAGAACATGCTTTGGCTATTGGCACGCGTTAGTACCTCACTATTAGGTACTTTTTCTTGCCATTTAATAACAAGGATGCGGCGCAAGCATCTCAAATGGAAGCTGTTAAGCTTACGCTCTTGTGATGTATAAGTGGTCCATGTCTCGCTCCCATATAGTAGTGTACTGATGACACAGGCTCGATAGACGCACAGTTTGGTTTTCTCCGTTAGCTTGGTGTTTTGCCAGACCCGCTTATTTAGTTTAGCCATTGTTGCGGCTGCCTTGCCAATTCTGCTGTTTATTTCTTCTTCAATGGACAGTGTATTGGAGACCTTGGATCCCAAGTAGGTGAAGCTGTCCACAACCTCCAAGTTTTCATTATCGATATTTATGGTAGGAGGAGGTCGAGTGTCTTGGGCCATGATGTTTGTCTTTTTCAAGCTGATTTGCAGACCAAATTCTTTGCAGGCATTGGAGAAGCTTGACACGAGTTGTTGCAAACCAGATTCTGTATGTGCTGTTAGTGCCGCATCATCCGCAAATAGTAGCTCTCGAATTAGGACATCCGTCGTTTTGGTCTTGGCTCGGAGGCGGGCAGTGTTGAAAAGTCCTCCATCAGCTCTGGTATGTAACCAGATTCCCTCACTGCTATCCTTGAATGCGTATCGAAGAAGTACAGAGAAGAATATTGCGAAGAGTGTTGGTGCGAGTACACAACCTTGTTTAACTCCGCTGCTGACAGGGAAGGCCTCTGACTTAGCTCCATCGAACTGTACTGTGCCAAGCATATTTTCATGGAACTGTCTGATGATGGCAAGTAGGTGAGGGGGACATCCAATTTTTGCCAGTATTTGGAATAGCCCGTTGCGACTGACTAAGTCGAAGGCTTTTGTAAGGTCCACAAATGCAATGTATAGTGGCATCTGCTGCTCTCTGCATTTTTCCTGGAGCTGTCGTATGGAGAACACCATGTCTATGGTAGACCGACCGGACCGGAAACCACACTGAGATTCTGGATAGACGCGGGATGCTAGGCTTTGTAAACGTTTTAGTATAACGCGGGCAAAGGTCTTTCCTACAATACTAAGGAGTGAAATGCCGCGATAATTATTGCAATCACTCCTATCACCTTTGTTTTTATATAGTGTCACTATATTTGCATCCTTTAGGTCTTGGGGGATGTAGCCCTGTTCCCAGCAGAGGGACAGAATCTCGTGCAATGGTTGGAGTAAAGCTGTCTTGCCACTCTTTAGAACCTCTGGTGGTATTCCATCATTCCCAGGCGCTTTTCCACAAGCTAGACTGTCAATTGCTTTGCTCAGCTCTTCCTGTGTGGGCACGACATCAAGTTCTTCCATGAGTGGCATATCTGGGATGTCATCTAGAGCGGTGCTGGAGACTGTGGTAACTGTTGAATACAATTCCAGATAATGCTCAACCCACCGTTTTAGCTGTGCTGCCTGGTCTTGAATAATTTCTCCATTTTTGGACTTTAGGGGAGCAGCTTTTGACGTCAAGGGGCCCGTTGCCTTTTTGATGTTTTCGTACATGACTTTTGCATTGCCCATGTCTGCAGCTGATTGTATACTGGAACAGAGCTTAAGCCAGTAGGTATTGACACATTTACGTGCAACCTTTTGGGCAAGTGACTTAGCTGTTTTTAAAGCATGCAAATTGTCAGGTGTAGGCTTTTCCTTGTAAGCCATAAGAGCTTTCCTTTTTGCTTCAGTGACGGGTTTCATCTCGTCCCAATGTTCATCAAACCAGTCCGTGTTTTTGTGAGATTTTTTGCCAAAGGCTTGTATTGCGGATGTATAGATTGTGTCTCTCAGTTGCGTCCATTTGGAGTCAATGGTGACGCATGGGGACATCTTTGAGAGACTTTCCTTCACCTTGTCTTTGAACAGCTGCGCTATCGCAGGGTCTTTCATGCAGGAGGTATTGATGCGTGGACTTCCCTTTTTCTTTGTGTGGTACGAGTTTTTCCTCATTATTCGTACTTTGCTGGCGACAAGGGAATGATCCGTGTCACAGTCGGCACTGTGATAGCTGCGAGTGAGTAGGACGCTAGCTAGTTGTGCACGCCTGGTGATAATGAGGTCCAGCTGGTGCCATTGGTGGGATCGAGGGTGTCTCCAAGATACTTGATGTATATCCTTGCACTTGAAGAAAGTGTTGGTCACACACAAGCCTCGTGAGCAGCACAATTCCAGAAGCCTTTGTCCATTTTCATTTAACTTTCCTCTTCCAAATAGTCCAAGGCAGGTGGGCCAGGCTTCGTGGTCGCTCCCCACTCTAGCATTGAAATCTCCTAGGAGATAGATTGCCTCGTCTTTGTGGATGCCGGCTATTGCCTGGTCTAACGCTCCATAGAACTGGTCCTTCTCTTCCGGAGTTGAATAGAGTGTTGGGGCATACACACTAAGAATGTTTGCTGGGCCCGCAGTTGTTCTGAGTCTTAGAGTGAGGATCCTCTCCGTGCCTGATGACGGTGGTTCAATGGATGGTAGAAGAGTGTTTTTAACAGCGAAACCCACACCATGCTGTCTAGGTTCGTCTTTCGGTCTGCCTTGCCAGAAGAAGGTGTAATTGGCCTCTTTGAGTGAACCGTTGTCTGGGAGCCTGGTCTCCTGAAGGCATGCTATGTCAATCTTTAGCCTTTTAAGTTCTCTATCGATTATTCCTGTCTTCCGTGTGTCGTTTATGGACTGCAGATCATCAGTGATGCCGGGACACATAGTCCTCACGTTCCAGCTAGCGATTCGAAGAGCTGGGGTCTTCTTTTTCTTTTTTGTATTTCTTGGTGCAGGGCTTAGTGGCCCACTTGTTGAGTGGTACTCTAATCTCCACGCACCCAGTGGAGAAGGCAGGCCATGACGGGATAGCACCTATTTGACTGGGGGCTGCCCAGTTTGAGGCGGGCGGTAGCTGTCCAGTGAGACATTGGTAGTCTCTCCCACCGTCGGAAGCAGCCCCTGGCGCCTAGCTCTACGTCAATTGAGCTTTGGCTTATAACCGGTAACTGCTGCTTCCCGTGTTTTGTCGACACCTTGCGGCGACGCTGGAGTGTCCTCTCCAGAGGTGATGCAAGCCTGGGCGGGTATTATGGAGAATTAGCTGCTGCCCATACAGCATATCCCCCCTCTCCACGTCAATGGTGTAACCAAGGGAACGACTTGCGTCGATGCAGCTTAGCTGCCATTGGCGTCGCAGGAGCTGCCGGTATGAACATAAGTCTTATGTATAGACCGCCTGTAGGTGCTCCAATTCCTGATTTTCTTTCAGGGTTTACTCCCTTAGCCTTTCCCGCAAGGCAGGTATAGCCGCAAGGCAGCGGAGGATTTGTATTCGGAGTTTCCTTCTCCTAGATGAACTACCAGCCAAGGTTTTAACGAGCATCATCTACCCGTAGGGGTGCCAGAACCGGGGTTGAACCCGTGACCGATTCTTATTTTTATTTTAGAATTGTTTTTGTACCGCAGCGCACTAACACTTTGACCACCGCACCCCCATTTTAAAAAATAGGACTTAACATTTGCAACAACCTCAGAAATCAACCAATTTTAGATATAACATGATGTTTTTTGCAAAATTACATGATATTCCAAAATATCATATCATGACCCTGACAGATTGACATAGCATTCTAACTCTCATCATAGCAAATGTGGTTCAGCTGTTTTGTGAAAATATTAGCCTCAATAAAGTGTGCTAGTGTGGTGTAAAAAACAATAGAAGCTTTAGTTTCAGTCGCATCAACCAATTTCCATTGGTCTCCTTTACTGCTCCAGATTCTTTATTGATGGAGTCAATTATTGTTTGTAATTTTTTTTTCAAATGTGATCTGAGGCCAGTGAAACTACCAACTAAATGATGCCATCCATCCTTGTGGCGCTACAGCCCATGTATTGCCAATTATGTAAACTGATTAATATTATTATTTTTATTGTATTAAATACCCATTTCTTGTATGCGTGCATGTTAATATTATGTACGTCATACTAAATTTAATTTTCTATATCATCGTATAATATCCATTATTCGGATGATGAGATTTACAATTGGTTTGCGTTTGGTTGTCAAGTTTAGATGTGTTTTGAGCTACAATGACATTTTTTTATTACTAAAAATGAAGTTTTGCAACTTATGCTTCAGTTTAGTTTTTGTTTTTCTTACGACAAAAACTGGCGAAAAAGAATTTTGAAATTCACAGTCATGGGGGCCGGGGCCCCAAAACTGTTTTTTTCTTTATTAAAGCTATACACTAATTGAAAATCGATAATTCATCTATTTACCGTGTAGGTAGAAGCATGAAACTGAAGAAATGTTTTGAGTACATGCTTCCGTCGATAATTGGCAAAAGAGAGTATTAAATTTCCCACTCATATGGGCTGGAGCCCCAAAAACGATTTTTTCATTAAATGAGCTATATAAACATTGAAAATTACCAATGCTCCTATTTTCTGAGGTGGTAGACTTATCAAATGTTGGGGAGTTTATAAATACACTTTCACGATGCTAGCAGGTGAAATAATTTTTAAAGTATCTCTTACTGGGGGGCTGGGGGCCCAAATTTAAAAACTAAAATCACTATTTCTTCCATTCACGATGTAGGTGGAGAGCATGAAACTTTAGGAAGTTGTTGAGTTTAATCTCCCGATGATAATTGTCGAAAGAGAATGTTAAATGCCCACTCATAGAGGTACGGGAGCCCCCCAAAAATGGGGCCCCATAAAAATGTTTCCCCATATATGAACTATTTACAAATTGCAAATCATTAATTCTCCTATTTCCGGTATAGTTTGAAGCATGAAACGTTGTAAATTTTTTGAGTACATGCTTCCGATGATATTTGGCAAAAGAGAATGTTAAATTTCCAACTAATGGGGGCCGAGGCCCCCAAAACATTTTTTCTTTATATAAGCTATATAAAAATGGAAAATCACTAATTCTCCTATTTCCCATATAGGTAGAAGCACGAAACTTTTGAAATTTTTTTAGTATAAGCTCCCGACAATTGGCAAAAAGAATGTTAGAATTCCCTCTCATTGGATACCGGGGGCCCATATATAATTTTTCTTATATTAAAATCCAACTTATCACTAATTCTCCCATTTTCCAAGTAGGTAGGAGTATGAAACTTTGGGTAATTGTTAAGTACCCTCTCAGGACAAATGTTGGTGTAAAAGAATTTTGAAATACACACTCATTGGGGCCGGGGCCCCAAAAACGTTTTTTTTCTTATATGAGATTTATAAAAATTGAAAATCACTGATTCTCTTATTTCTCGAGTAGGTAGACTCATGAAACGTTGGGGTATTGATAATTACACTTTCACGATGGTAGCAGATGAAAACATATTTTAAAATATCTCTTACTGGGGGCCGGGGGGCAGAATGTAGTTTTTTTTCCTAATATAAACTATATAAAAACTACACATAACTAATTTCCCCATTCTCCATTTAGGTAGTATAATCTCCCGATGAAAGTTGGCAAAAGAGAATGGTAAATTTCCACTCACAGGGGGCCGGGGCCAAAATATAATTTATTCTTATATTAAAAACCGACTCATCACAAATTCCACAATTCATCGTGTAGGTAAAAACATAAAACTTTAGGAAGTTGTTGGGTACCCTAAAAACGACGAAAATTGGCGTAAAATAATTTTTAAATGCACACTCATGAGTGCCTGGGCCCAAAAAAAAACGTGTTTTTTCCTTATACGTGCTATAAAAATTTGAAAATTAATAATTCTATTTTCCAAATAGACAAACGCATGAAACTTTGAGGGTTTGTTAACTACACTTCCACGATGGTAGCAGCTGAACAATTATTTAAAACATTCTTTATTGTGGGCTGGGGGGCCAAAATGTAGTTTTTCCCTAATATTAACTGTATAAAAATTAAAAATCACTAATTATCCCATTCCCCATGTAGGTAGAAGCATAAAACTTTAGGAAGTTGTTGGGTACCCTTTCACGACACAAATTAGCGTAATATAATTTATAATTCACACTCATTGGTGCCGGGACCTCAAAAACGTGTTTTTTCCAAATATGTGCTATATACAAATTGAAAAGCACTATTTTTCCTATTTCCCAAATAGGTAACGCATAAAACGTTGGGGATTTTTTAAAACACTTCCACGATGACAAAATATCCCTGAATGGGCGCTGGGGGCCAAAATATAGTTTTTTTATGCACTCACTCACTCATCACTAATACTCCATCTTCCCGCAGCAAAGCGCGGGGAAATTGCTAGTCTTCAATAAAGCTTAACTGGCTTTAAATCATAGATGTACTTGATATAGATTACATTACAGTCACAATTTTATTTTTAACGCACTATGCTGTATTATTGGTGCAGTCATAATTGGTACGCACTATTTAATGCCGCAAGTTAACAATGTTTGTGAATACTTCGAACATCAAACTCTTTTGCTGTAGACTAATAACATTTTACGCTGTGTGTAACCAGTGGCGGCGTTAGGTAAGTGCGGGGCCTAGTGACAGCAATGACCCTGCGGGGCCAGAGTACTGGTAAAGATCGCTAAGCACCAGTATGCTATGGTATTTAAAAATATGAAATATCTTGATTATTATTGTAATTTTAATACCGCGTGTCACCTTTTTATTAAATTATTACAAGTTCATTATTTTCTAAAAATAGGTATTTTAGTAAATCTATAGTGAATGACGTGCACACAAATAAAGGAGATTGGCTGAATGGTACATCTGACCTATTTTCCGTTAACCCGTTAACTGTGTAATGCTTTCAAAGACGTCTAGAGCTACGCTACGGAATTTGACCTTCAAAAAGGATTACAAGAGTGCCTCTTTCGTTTCTTCACAATCGTTTCCAGCATACGTTCTACCATCCACTCTTTGGTTCTACATGTATAGGCTATTAACCAGGACGAGACATGTTCAGGACCGAAACGCGGGGCCTACCTAAGCGCGGGGCCTGGGGCAGTCGCCCCAGTTGCCACCCACAAACGCCGCTCCTGTGTGTAACTCACTATTGAACTTATAATTGTCATGATCATATATTTATTATTCAAAGAATGAGAGCAAAGAATGAGAGCAAAGAATAAGAGCAAAGAATGAGAGCTAAGAATGAGATCAGAAAATGAGAGCAAAGATTGAGATCAGAGAATGAGAGCAAAGAATGAGAGCAAAGAATCAGAGCAAGGAATCAGAGAAAAGAATGAGAGCAAAGAAAAGACAAATATGTAACTCGTCGAGAGAAAGGCATAAAAACTAAACGAAAAACAAAATAGATCTATTAATCGTTATAAACACCAAAAAAATATAATGCAACCACTGTGTTGGTGTTTGAAACTTACAATGAGTTAATTTTTATACGGAGTTAATAAATGCGGTACATAACATTGTTTTCAGGACACATAATTCAGGTAGAAAACAATGAATGCAAATAGGTAGCCGATTCGCTGGGACAGCTGAAACGATTTTTTCCAAATCAAGTTCAATTTTAAGAACTATTTTTGATAATTAATTTAATTGGTAAGTTGACCAGCCTATGATGTAGACAGAAATATCTTGTAAATTTCATATAACAACGCGATTCAATTTCGTTGTTGCAGAAAATTTTTCACCATGGCGATGAATCTCTACTTTAGTGTACTGCTCATGTCAGTAGCTATGACTTCCGCTAATGGTGGGTACATGAATATCTAGAATTCTTATAGTGTTTGATACTCTGATATCTATCAAGTTACACAGGTGTTGAGAAGAATCATTCATAATTAATATCGAACTAAAAATAATTAAATTAAATGGATTAATAGAGTAATGAACAAGCATTTATTGTGAGCACTCATATTTAAAAAATAAATTGGCGTTTTATTCCAGATTGTAGTTCAGGTGTACTCAAATGTTACAGCGACTTACTCAGCAGTGCGGTCAGTCACCCTTCGAACAAAGATCTTCTCTGCAAGTAAGAAAGTTGGGTACAATTTTGTTGTTTCACTGTTCATAAAATGTAAACTTATATTGGTGATGTACAGGAGTAATTTTTTTAAACCGTATGATTTGCCGAATTCATGAAGTAATTCTGACAATCACACTTTTTCTTTTTAGGAGGAAAACCAAGGTGAAAGAAAAATATTCTTAAATTTGAGTCTTCATTATCATTAACGGATTCGCTCAACATTTGCTTGATACATTTGTGCTTTTACAAATAAAGCAAAGCCGTTTACAAATTTTAAATTGCTAAAAAAATGTATAGATTAGTTTGGAAAATTAAGCGGTATACGTTACAGATGGCGCTTTTAAAAGAAAACTTTAAGCACACGCAGAAACACACACTAAATCACCGTGTTAATATCGCTACGGCAGTTTTTTTTTGTTTGAAATTTCGATATGCGCAGAATGAGACGCAAACAAGTACCTGCATGAAAATTTGGTTCACATATTTACTGTTTAAGATTGAAAAATTATTATAGTGTAACTTAAGAAGAATTATTATATTTTTTCCATTAAAGTAGCCACCGTAACGTATGTTTTTCCTTCGTTTCGGTTATTAATTAAAAATGTTTCACCTATGCAAATAAAGTAATTTGTAGATAATTTGAATTCATCAATTTTAAGGAAAATGATTAAGGTTTAGGACAAAAACATGAAAATATTAAAAATTCTCAGTTAATAAACACCACAAAAACATGAATAATTTCAGAAAAAGACATACTTTAAAATTTCAAGAGTTATTGAAAAATTGACATCTGAAGATGTAAGTTGGATTTTTAATCAGTTCAAACCAAACTTTTTCTTTTCTATATTATCTTAATTTATTGGAACCCGTTTTTTTAAAATTCTGTCAAACCCATTTCACGGAACAACGAGATGTGCTAATACAGAACTTTGTTATAAAGAGTTGGAGAAATCATCTGAACGCAGAGTTACTAGGAGAAAAACTAGAAGTGGGCAAAATTCATAAAACATGTTTCTATCTTTAGAGCAAGAAGTACAACAACAAATGTTTTTATCCATGGATGGAATTATAAAATAAAATAAAAGAACTCACTGATGAGTTGCATTTTCTAGGGAAAAAATGTTCGGTTGTAATACAATGTAATCTACTAAATAAGAATTTGAACATCAAATACATTTCTCTATTTACATTGATATAGGATAGTTCAATATTGAAAAAAAATGGATTCAGATTAAATAGCTGATAACAAGACCGGTCTTAGAAAATGCATTAGGATTACGCAGGGCCCAATTTGGGTAGGGATAAGGATAATAAGTGAAACTTTAGATAGGTGGAGCCCATGTAAGCGCGGACCAACTACAACCACACAGACCGCAGTGCCCTAAGATCAACCCTAGCTGTACCTACACTACAAGAAGAGGCACTACGCTGGAAAAACGTGGGGCGGAGGACCCCTTGATATATCATATTCAACAGTAGAGATTGGAAAGTTTTGTTCCCAACATGATAATTATGCTAATAATGTTTTGTCTCATTTGGGGGGGGGTGTAAGGGGTGAGAAGACCTGTGACCTCAATACATTTCTTGTGGCCTTAAAAAGGTATCTTGTATTTTTATAAATATGTATTTATGGGTTTATCATCTTAGCGGATTCTTTTATTACTGCTAACATAAATAGGGCATGCTATAATAAAAGTTGTCCCCACCTTTACTTCGTTTCAAGTACAATTATTCAAACACGCATATTAATTTTATAAAAACCATCTTATGATTGTCTTAAATGGCCGTCGTTAGATTAATTAAAGGGAACATTGTGCAGCTCCATGTGTCATTTTAACTTATACGGGACATTAATAAATGACGTCACACTCCTAGGGGGAAGGAGTGTCACACATGTATGAATATGTGTGACAAGGGAAATGGTTTTTGTTGTTTTAAAAAAAACTGGGACGTCAGATCAATAAAGTGCATCTTAAATCTTTGATCGCTTACAATTTATTTAATGACTAGGGTATCACCCGTCATAAATGACGGGAGTTTTAAAAATCAATATATTTCTGCTTCAACCTCTTAATTTTGAACAAATGTTCATCAGAAAAAAATCAATATATAAGCTAAGGGCATTTTATGAAATTTTCAGTTTAATGACGTCATAAATCTAATTTATTTTATAATTTTTTGTCTTATTCATTTATTTCCAGTAACAATTTTAATAATTATTTGTGGGCGTTGGTTTCTAAAATTAGTGGCATCATCGGGACATAAATTGCAACTTATATATTTTTGTTGAGTATTTTTGGTGCGCAGCTATCTAAAAATAGTAGTGGGACGGACGTTACATTGAGAAATATATATATTTGATTCTTTAAATGGCTTCTCGCCTGTTAAGATATTAGAATGCAGCCTTAAACATAGCTAAATGCATACTCAAATAACAATAAATTATTTTTAAAATGCCTATTTTAGAATAAAAATAGCTTTTATTGATGTTTGGGGAGGAGTGAAATTTTATGACCTTATATTTGAGGGAGAGGCTAACTTTCTTTGGCCACGTGTGATTGGGGGGGGGGGGAAGCGCGACGTCATTTACGGACGATCTCATGCTATTTCTAGTACGGGGGTCGTATTCCAAACAAAGGTCGTATACAAATAAAAAATGTTTCCATTTTTAACAAGAGGTATACCAATATGAAATATAGTGTTTCAAGTCTAAACAAGAGGTATACCAATATGAAATATAGTGTTTCAAGTCTAAACAAGAGATATACCAATATGAAATATAGTGTTTCAAGTCTAAACAAGAGGTATACCAATATGAAATATACCAACGTAGACATATACCGAGGTACACATCTATTGAAGTCCCACTGACTCAAGAAGTAAACAACATTAAAATTCAAAATCAATGAATTTTGTTGTTGTTGTTGTTTGGTTTAAACTCTTATTTACATCAGCGAGAAATAGTAAACGGAAGCCCCACTGTGCTATGGCCCAATCAGATTTAAAAGCAAAACAAATTGTAGTGGATCCGGATTTCTAAAAACGGCCTGATTCCAGATTAACCGGAGCTGGAGCCGAAATCCGGTACACACTTAACTTGTATATTCTATGGTTTGTTCTGAAAAATACAAGTCCTTATTTAAATATGCACATTTCAAAAAATAGATTTAAAACACACATGGTTTTGTAAACATGACTTCTGGATCGATATGAGATAAAATATAAATTATTTTTCAACAGCTTATTTCATTGCTAAGACTTTAACAAATTGTGTATTTGCTCTACAGGGATCTGCGAGTTTATATAGGCTGCATTTTCTCCCAGAACTGTGGTTTAACCCCCGACATGGAGCAACAGGTCGTTGAAGCAGCTAACGCTTATTTCAAGAATAATGAATTGTCCTGTCGTGAGTTTACAATTTTAGACAATCAAATAATTTATAAACACTAACGTTCAATGTGATCGGAGAGAACATTTCGTATTGCGAGGATTTGTGTGCTGTTAGTAGTTATCCAGCAAAACTAAAATTTATAGTTTGTTAGCTGTTGGTAGTAATTCTAACAAAACTAGATAATATATAGTTTGTTAGCTGTTGGTAGTAATTCTAACAAAACTAGATGATATATAGTTTGTAATCTGTTAGTAGTTATCCTAACAAAACTAGATTATATATAGTTTGTAATCTGTTAGTAGTTATCCTAACAAAACTAGATGATATATAGTTTGTAATCTGTTAGTAGTTATCCTAACAAAACTAGATTATGTATAGTTTGTAAGCTGTTAGTAGTTATCCTAACAAAACTAGATTATATATAGTTTGTAAGCTGTTAGTAGTAATTCTAACAAAACTAGATTATACATAGTTTGTAAGCTGTTAGTAGTAATTCTAACAAAACTAGATAATATATAGTTTGTAAGCTGTTGGTAGTAATTAGAACAAAACTAGATTATATATAGTTTGTAAGCTGTTAGTAGTTATCCTAACAAAACTAGATTATATATAGTTTGTAAGCTGTTAGTAGTTATCCTAACAAAACTAGATTATGTATAATTTGTAAGCTGTTGGTAGTCATTCTAACAAAACTACATCGTATCAAAGTGTGTTGTTATCTCCTCTTTCATGAAAGAGATACTCAGAGATAGCTTTGTTTATTGATGCCATTTAATGTAAGAATTATTTTTATTGTTTCATTGCTTTTTCTAAGAACTTGAATTTTTATTTCTTTTCAGCCTTCACAGTAGCAAACGTTATCAAAGGTGACCTCCCATTATAAATACTTACCATTTTGTTGGTACTAAAAGTTTAAAGTATAGAAATCGTATTGATTTCTTAAATCATGCATAGTATTTAGGTTCATATTTTGTCATTAACTTTCAGCCATCAAGTGTGTGAAATAAAAAAAAAAAAAACAACACTTGAAGGTTTAAAAATGGCCATGCAAAATTTAAAAGATGATATTTTAAAACCAAATTTTAAAAATAACCCTCGCCTCATGTATGCTATAAAAAAATTAGGGCTTATATTTTAATGTTTAAAGACTTAATTGGCCATTTTTATGACTATCGATAGTTTTAAAGACATAATAAACACATCTCTTACTCTGTAAAATAAACTTGCAAAAAAAAAAAAGTTTTTAATTACATATTTATATAACGTCTATAAGTTATGTTCTTTAATTAAGTGGGGAAAACAAAAAAACATTACTTAGAATAGCAGATAGCAAAGTTCATATTCAGTTCAGTATAAAATTTTAATAAAACTTATCTTTAATAATTATTGCTTGACCCTATTTGTGATCTCATACAGAATATAAAAATGGCGCTAGCAGTATTGCCAAGTTCACGTCAGGCCTCCTAGTGATGACAAGTCTCGTCTTGGTGTCAGTGGGGAAATTCTTTTTGTGAAACGTGATTTAGCCTTTGATAGCAAATGCTATTTTTTAGAGATGTTTTTTTTTAAGTCTTATATTTTAAATCTGCAGAAAAGAGTTTATAGATATGTTACATTCCATCCTTATAGACACCTGAAGTAAAAGATCTGTTTGGTAAATCATTTCATAGCAGAAGAGAGAATATTTTATTTTATTTACCTATTTCACATTACTATAAGAGAACAATAAGATACGTCACAATTCGATTGATATAACGTATACTTGTTGTATACATTTTTTGCATTTTTATAAGATATGTTTTAATATGTGAATTTAAATAAAAACACATCGATTTACTGAGAGTCAGCGATTTGTGATCTTTTTTCCATTCCTTACAATATTTCAATTTATTTATTCGACAATATTTATACAAATCAATTTACCTATGATAAAAAGACAACTTACACTAATCTCATTCGCTAACTGAAACATTTTCATTTCTGTTGGAATGAAAATTTTTTTTAAAAAATTAATGTATACAAAATGTTTCCGTTGTCCGATGTTTAGTGAACTCATCTTGTGTATAAAGCATGAGCTGTCTGCAATGTTCTATATATAGTTTATATTATATCTATCAAATACCAGCCTCCAGGCTTGATCTAATTGTTTGGTTCCATATAAAACAGAAGATATTTGAATCGGTCTTATTTTTTTTTTAATGAGAACATTTTCTTAATAAAAAAAATACTGCCATTTTTGAAAAAAGATAACTTAGATGTACATATATTCAAGGGAAATAACCCTTGCCCTTGCGAGTACAAGCGTACATCTGTGATTATTCTGAAATCTTTGCTAATGAAACAGTTACTGCTAAGAAACCCTTAGGTTTACTTTACTATAACATTTTGACCACAGCGTAGTTCCAAATATCGATACTATTTTAGAGACGGGTTTACTTTACTATAACATTTTGACCACAGCGTAGTTCCAAATATCGATACTATTTTAAAGACGGGTTTACTTTAATATAACATTTTTACCACAGCGTAGTTCCAAAACTCTATATTATTTTAAAGACGGGTTTACTTTACTATAACATTTTGATCACATTATAGTTCCAAAAATCAATACCATTTTAAAGTAAGCACTAGATGTTTCTTTTAAATATATTTAATGGACTGGTTTTTTACTTTTTATTGTGGGGAAACGGAGGGGGAGAGCAATATTACTTAAGGATGACTTTTACGGGATTTAAAAAAAAAATGAATCTCATGTTTTGAATACATGTCACATTTGCTAAACTTTTATTGTAACATTATTGCTAGACCCGAAATACATTTATTATATCTACTTAAATCACTGGCAGATTTTGTCTTAATGTGTTCAACACATTTACGAAGGGGGGAAATTACGATTTGTTTATCGCAACATTCCTTCCTGGTGTACTTGAAGCTCTGATCATAAATTTATTTGTGTAACATAACAATTGGCTAAATTTATTGGCTTAGAGATTAGTTTTCCATTTAACTGAGCATACGCAGATATTCACTGTGAGAAGAACACACGATATTTTCACCGCTCGATTCACAAAGTCAACTTTTATTATCTACCCTTGGACATTGTAAGTAACTGGATTTCTTTAAAAAAAGGTATATCCATTTTGTGTACTTTCTATTCTGACGAACATATAATGTTCAAGCAACGCTTAAAATTATTGTCACGCCAAATTCTTTATTAGATAGTAATAAATATATTTATAAATAATAATTTGAACAAGATGGTATTACCCACGACAAAAATAAAGAAGAAATATATATACTTTTGGCTATTTAAAAAGGAATAAGGATTTCTTCAGACAACTTTTTGTCAGTAATAAAATGATCTTTTAAAATTTGAGTTCTTTCTCCAATGCAGTGAAGCTTTAAAACAAATTGGACAAAAAAATTTAATGTAAATGTCGAGACAAGTGAACTAAACTTCTATGAACTATGAAGATTTAATCCTTGTCACAATAATAATGTGACGTCAAAATCTTGACAGGTCCAGATACCGTCAGAACTCATTTTGGGCTCACAAACGTTCGTTGCCTTTAGGTCACCTTTTTTAAGTTGATTCACCAATAAAGATGTCTACTAAACAAGATTGAGGTTCACCAGCACACATTGTCGCTTATGTTGTTCTTTACGTTTGATTATGTTCTTGTGTAGAGCAGATTCAAGAAATCCCCAGAAAGTATGCGGGAATATTTTGACTTCGTAAATTTATCTAGAACAGCAGTTGCTACAGTTCGCACGACAAATTGTCAGTTGCATGCATGTTATATTTATTTTTCTTTGTGAAGATTAATCACGTCAACACCGACTATGCTGCATACTTTCACAGCACATGCTGCAGCATTCATGACATGCTACCATGCTCATGATATGCTGCCTTGTTCAGTAAATGATATGCTGCCTTGTTCAGTAAATGATATGCTGCCTTGTTCAGTAAATGATATGCTGCCTTGTTCAGTAAATGATATGCTGCCTTGTTCAGTAAATGATATGCTGCCTTGTTCAGTAAATGCTGCCCCGTTGATGATATGCTTCGCTGTTTAGTATGTGCTGCACTTTTCACGATATGCTGCCCTGTAGAATATGTGCTGCCCTGTAGAATATGTGTTGCCCTGTAGAATATGTGCTGCCCTGTAGAATATGTGCTGCCCTTTTCAAAGATGCTAATGTTTTGTTTTTTTAAAAGAAATTGTTTGACATCTCGATGCGCGTCATTCTTGGTTCTAGTCAATTCAAAATGAAAGAGATTTTGGCAACTGTCTTATCTCTGCATCAATTACCTTCAGAAATTTCTAGAAAGGCCAGCTGAATGTAATTAAATTGATTTATTTTGGCCAGGTATAGTTTGGCCAAGGCCAGATTAACCTCCAGTGTGTTTTGTGGACGTATGTTAAATATTTTCCTTTAAAACTTTCAATGCAGTTAAAATTATAACCAAGCCAACTCTTAATTATAGGAGCTTGAGAACACACACGTATATCAGCTTAAATTATCTATACTAATAAAACCCACAGCCATCACCCATTCACTCATTCACTGACTCATCGTTATTTCTCTAACTTCCCGTGTAGATAGGAGCATTACAATTTGGGAATTGTTGGGTACTCTCTCACCACAAAAATTTGCGTAAAAGAATTTTGAAAACCACATCCACGAAAGTTTTTTTTTTCCCGTTTATGGACTTAAATAATTAAAAAATCACTAATTATCCTATTTCCCGAGAAAGTAGTAGCATGAAAAAGTTGGTAGTTGTTAAGTAACATTCCACGATGGTAACAGGTAAAAAAAATTATAAATTATGCAGGGCTGCGGAAATTATCGATTAATTTTTCGATTAATCGGTAACAGTTTTTATTTATTTAAAATGTTTTAGCGATTAAAATTTTTTTATTCTATAAAATAGCGATTAAAATTAAAGAAAATTATTTTTCTAAATTCAATTTATTAACGAATAATTAATTATTAATAGTTAATAAAAATTGTTTTTCTTTACGTACAAACTTCTCCATTTAAAAAAAGTTTTGCAAAGTTTAAACTTTAAAATAAGCTGTTGTATAAGGAAGATAATATAAAACAGAGTAATCATTGTTTTTACTTAATTATAAGTAACAAAATGTGAATTCATTAACATAAGTTTGAATTACTTATACTTTAATATATCTCTTAACAATATAGTTTTATTACGTACTTCAGTTATGGGGATTTTAAAAAACGCCCTTAAAGGGAACAAAATGGGAAGGAAAAACAATATAGTGAAAAAAAGTGATTATGAGGTCTTATAATAAATGGACAACTCATACACCACGTGGGGTAAAAGATGATCTTTATGTTTATCTTAGTCATCAAACAATTTCTATGCAACTGTTTTGCTTTTATAAATTAAAAATTAATTTTAAAATTTTCATCCAAGTGGCTAAACTTTAATGCGTTATTTGACTTATTTTTCTATTGCCAACTATGTTTTAAAAAATGTTTATGTTTTTTTTAAAATATTTTATAATAGGGAAATAAAAGTTAAGTAAAATTATGTTTTTGTTACTTCCCTTGAAATTTCTAGTTTAATGACGTCATATATCATATTTCAAGCTTTAATCATAATTATCGATTTAATAATCGGTTATTTTCTCCAAAGTTAATAATTAAATTTAAAATAATCTATAACAGCCCTAAAATTATCACATTCCATTGCTCATGCGCCCAAATTTTGTTTTGTTTTTCCTTGTACGAGCAATATAAAAACTTAAAAGCCCGAATTTATTTATTTCCCCATTAGGTAGAGAAATGAAACTTTGGTGAAATAGAAATTTGAATTGTCCACTAAAGGGTGGTCGGAGTCCCAAACATTTTTTTTTCTTATAATGAGTTATATAAAACAAAGTAACACTAATTCTCCAAATTTACTTTTAGGTAGAAGCTTGAAGGTTTAAGAAGTTGTTGAGTACTCTCCTGTGATGATAAGAGGCAAAAAAATATTTAATTGTCTCTCACTAGGGGGCCGACTGCCCAAATGTAGGTTTTTCCCCAATATGAACTACATAAAAAATTTGCATCTTTAAATCTCCAAGTTCTTGTGTATGTTGGAGCCTGCAAATTAGGAGAAAATGTTGAGTACCTTACCAAAAAATGGTAAAAGACAAAAAATATTTAAATTATAAGCTCGCTTTGATCACGGGAAGTAATTTTTAATATTTGTTTTTGTTTGTCCATGGGTCCACGACAGCGGACTATACTGTTTAAGCAAATATATTTAGTTATTAGTAGATCCATCGTGATTCAGAATAAAATCAATAGATGTTTTGAATTTCGCGGGCTCTAAACGCTAACTGAAATCCTAATTTACCGAAGAAGAGCGCGGGTAATGGCTAGTTTTCTAATAAAAATAAATATTCAAAAAATGTGAAATAGCTATAATGGCTCCATTGCATTAAATATTTTAACGATTTAACCTTTTTGTATTAAAATCTTTTTTTTTTTTTAAATCGTGGTCTAAAAAAAAGAAAAAAAAAGATTAAATTAAAAATTTTATTTAAGTGTTTAAGATCTGCTCAAGTATAGTGAAAAATAAAACTGACATAAAACTCATAGACTGACAAATAATCGGGATAAAGATCTAACTATAGTTCTAATCAATATGTTGTTAATGGAAAGTTAATGAAATTTTGAACATACTTTCTATGAATTAATGTTTAAATGCGTTCTTCGTATAGTGTCGTGGAGCTATCTGAGGTTATAACCTCAAGGGACACAATGTGGAGCTATCTGAGCTTATTGCCTCAAGGGATACAATGTGGAGCTATCTGAGCTTATAACCTCAAGGGACACAATGTGGAGCTATCTGAGCTTACAACCTCAAGGGACACAATGTGGAGCTATCTGAGCTTATAGCCTCAAGGGACACAATGTGGAGCTATCTGAGCTTATAGCCTCAAGGGACACAATGTGGAGCTATCTGAGCTTATAACCTCAAGGGACACAATGTGGAGCTATCTGAGCTTATAGCCTCAAGGGACACAATGTGGAGCTATCTGAGCTTATAGCCTCAAGGGACACAATGTGGAGCTATCTGAGCTTATAGCCTCAAGGGACACAATGTGGAGCTATCTGAGCTTATAGCCTCAAGGGACACAATGTGGAGCTATCTGAGCTTATA
>MUZC01001667.1:264543-279722 GCA_002072015.1 Radix auricularia
CCTCAAGGGACACAATGTGGAGCTATCTGAGCTTATAACCTCAAGGGACACAATGTAAATCTCATGCATGGGATGACAACGATTGAGATCAAGGAGAACAGAAATATTTTGTTTGTCGAGAGGAAAGACAAACAATCAAACACAAGAACAACAAATCAGTTTCTTTACTAATAAAATATTACGTTATCAATGTGTTGGTATATGATGCATCATTAAAGAGATTAACAGATGACATGGTTTTTATGGCATATAATTTAAATAAGATAAATTTAATGCAAATGAGAAGCTTTGTATTTGGGAGGGAAAATTTTTAGTTATGCTTTTGAAATTCAAAGTCGTTTTTGAAGAAGCACTTGTGGCCTCAGTACTTCTAATGGTCTTCAGATCCCACTTCTGAAACCAGATCGAAATAATTGAGAGTCAAGAAACAATACATCAATTCTTTATGGTCTGGGTAGCAACTGCCTTCATTCATTGGTAGCAACTACCTTCAATCAATAGTAGCAACTGCCTTCAATCAATAGTAGCAACTACCTTCAATCAATAGTAGAAAATGCCTTCAATCAATAGTAGAAACTGCCTACATTCAATCCCTTTAATGAACTCAAACCTCCATCCACACTATTACAGTTCATAGCACAATTCAAATGTTTTATACTCAGTCAAGTCCTCGCCAGCAGATACAATGTAAACACAACGAATCTCTTTCAGTTATGTCACTAGTATTTAGACAAAACAGATTATTGTCAAGTTTGCCTGTCCATTTTGCGGACGAAAATTTTTCTAAATGCAAGAAAATAATCTGTTTCAGATTAACTATTGCAGAAAAAGGGGCACATAATAAAATGGAGATCGATATTTACTATTGTGGGCTGCTCATGTTAGTAGCACTGACATCTGCCAATGGTGGGTATATAGAACTGCTGAGTATTTGTTTTTAAATCTCAAACTCTCTTTTTTTTTTGCTTCTCTTATCAATAATTATCACACTACTGGTAAAGTTACTTAAGTCGTTGAAAAATATTGGGATGATATTAATAAATCTTCAATGATAGCTGTAGTAAAAACTTTTGTATCGTCCATAATGAAATATGTGACAATTTTAATGTTCAGATTGTAGTTCAGGTATAATGAAATGTTCCACTGACTTAATGGACAGTATGAGCCAACCCACAGAGAACAAGGATCTTCTTTGCAAGTAAGTTTATTTTTATTTTTATTAAAGTACTTGAAAAAAGATGGACACACTTTCAAGGTTAAAGTTTTTAAAGAAAATATTTTAAAATAAAATATGTAGCCTACACACATGACTTCTATTACTGTAAGCATCTTATAAAAGAAATCGCAATAAAAATTTGAGTAAGCATATTTTAAAGAAAACTATTTAAGAAAAGAAAAATAAATATTGAAATTTAAAAAAAAATATCATAGTAACTTAAACACGATTTATTTTTCGAGATAAGACTAAATTTAACTTTTATCACATCATTGCTTCTGTCCAATAATGTTAGATTAATTTATTTGTTTAAAGGGATTTGCGAAGTTTCTTAGGATGCATCTTCACACAGAAATGTGCTTTAAAGCTACTGTAGAGCAAAGTTTGATACAAGTCGTAGAAAACTATTTTGAGGCATACAAGCTGTCATGTTGTGAGTTTGAAAACTTAGACTAGTGAATGATTTAGAAACATAATTATTTAAAGTGAGCGAATAAAACAATTAAAATGTCGATGATTTGTGCGTTGTTGATAGCTTTCATAACAATTGTACAACATATCGTTTGTGTGATGTTGGTAGATATCCTAACAACCTTACAACATATCGTTTGTGTGATGTTGGTAGCTATCCTAACGGATATACAACATATCGTTTGTGTGATGTTGGTAGCTATCCTAACAACCTTACAACATATCGTTTGTGTGATGTTGGTAGCTATCCTAACGGATATACAACATATCGTTTGTGTGATGTTGGTAGCTATCCTAACAACCTTACAACATATCGTTTGTGTGATGTTGGTAGCTATCCTAACGGATATACAACATATCGTTTGTGTGATGTTGGTAGCTATCCTAACAACCTTACAACATATCGTGAGAGGAAAGACAAACAATCAAACACAAGAACAACAAATCAGTTTCTTTACTAATAAAATATTACGTTATCAATNTCCTAACAACCTTACAACATATCGTTTGTGTGATGTTGGTAGCTATCCTAACAACCTTACAACATATCGTTTGTGTGATGTTGGTAGCTATCCTAACAACCTTACAACATATCGTTTGTGTGATGTTGGTAGCTATCCTAACAACCTTACAACATATCGTTTGTGTGATGTTGGTAGCTATCCTAACAACCTTACAACATATCGTTTGTGTGATGTTGGTAGCTATCCTAACAACCTTACAACATATCGTTTGTGTGATGTTGGTAGCTATCCTAACAACCTTACAACATATCGTTTGTGTGATTTTGATAGCTATCCTAACAACCTTACAACATATCGTTTGTGTGATGTTGGTAGCTATCCTAACAACCTTACAACATATCGTTTGTGTGATGTATATCGTTTGTGTGATGTTGGTAGCTATCCTAACAACCTTACAACATATCGTTTGTGTGATGTTGGTAGCTATCCTAACAACCTCACAACATATCGTTTGTGTGATGTTGGTAGCTATCCTAACAACCTTACAACATATCGTTTGTGTGCTGTTGGTAGCTATCCTAACAACCTTACAACATATCGTTTGTGTTTTATTATTTATTTGATGAAAGAGACATTGAGCGATTCTTGATTGTTACGGTTTAATGTAAGAGTTATATATTTTTTTATTTTGTTTAAGAACCTGATTCTCTTTCTCTTTTCAGCCTTCTCAGTAGCGGACGTTATCAAAGGTGACCTCCCATTTTAAATAATTAACATTTCGTTTGTACTAAAAGTTTGAAGGAAAACTAATCGTTTTAATTTCAAAATAGTTCATAGTATTCAAGTTAAAATGAAGTCGTTAGATTTCAGTCATCATGTTTTTAAAATAAAGAAATACAATTAACAACACTTTAATGTTCAAAGAATGGCTATGTAAACATTATTTTTTAAAATATTTAATTGAAAAGGCGAGACTAAATATGTGGTAAATGTTTTATGGCTGAGAATTTAAATTTTATTTTAAGTGACAATTTTTAAAACAAAATTTGGTCGTTTTAATAACACAATAAACAAATATCTTACGCTGTAAACATTTTCCTGACTTGACCTTGCAAAAAATATGTTTAAAATTACATATTTAAATAAATTTCTTCAATTTATGCTCTTTTTGACTAATTGGAGAAAGTATTATCATTACTTTAAAATCTTAATTGTGAAGTAGACAGCAAAGTGGATATAAAGCTTAGTCTAAAGTTTTAATGAGTTCTACCAAGAAACACTAAGTTCTTTTTCTGATCTCATACAGAATATAAAAATGGCGCCAACAGTATCACCAGTTTCACGCCCACCCTCCTAGTGATGACAAGCTTCGTCTTGGTGACACTCGTCCTGTGGAATGATGATTAATTTTTCGATTGCCAGGACAGAAAGTTTTTTAACACCTTATTTCATTCATTACTTTTTTCTGATACATTTTTTCTTCTCTGTTGTGTTTTATCTCTGTAATAAAGAGTTTATTGATATAACCCCTTATATCTTATGATTCCCTTTACTTTAACAATCATTGTGGTTGATCCCTTTAATGTCATAAATAAAATTTATTGTGTGTTTACAAACTTCATGTTTACATAACAGAATACATAATATCTGACATTTAGTTTAATTACTCTATACATTTTGTACATGTTGATAAACATATTTTATTTCAACAAATGTAGTTTTAAAAAAACCCATTGATTTCCTTATATCCCTTAGATTTTTCAAATTATTTGTTAAAATTATATCTTAGCAAATCAGTGTCACATAAGACCCAGTATATCTCTGATAAAACTTATCCTCGTTCGGGTCATTCGCTAAACTAAATATTTTCATTTCTATTGGAATAAACAAGAGTGTAGAAGAAATATAATGTTAATAATGTTTTACTGTGGTTTCATCTTCTGTATAAAATAAGATCTCTCCTATGTTCTCTACATTGTGAGTACTATAAAATGAAACTTAATATAACCTTCTCTATTTATTTAATATAATATCTAGCAAATAACAGCTATCATTTATTTTGTAGCATATCAAATAGAAGACATTTTAATAAATCTTATTCGTATTGTCCTTGTCAAAATTTTCCTAATAAACATAAAAATATATTGCCACCTTCCAAGAATACGAAATTTAGATTTATATATTTAAGCCAGGTTTCCAAAGCTGTGCGTTGTGAACCCGAAGGGCGTCGCAAAGTTTTTTTTGCCGGTCACGATCCTATGGATTCGATAAAGAAAATATTCACCAGTATACAATCGTGCTGTGCTAAATTCGTACTCATATATTTAAAAGCATTTAACTCTTACTGCGAATAGAGAAATTATAAGATGACCAGTGTACATAGCTGTTAGTATAGTCTTTATTTTCAACGGTGCTTGAAAACAATATTCAACAAGTTGCTGCCGCGTAATTTTAAAATTATGATTTGTAATTTGTAACTCACTTTACCAGCTACCCAGAGTCGTAGTAAATGTTTTAACCATTTTTGTCTATTCAATTGGATCCATTAACAGACGTTGCCTCATGTGCTCTGTTGCTTGTCTACGTTAAATGTGAAAATTTTTCATTAGGATTATATCAAAGAAGAGTTCCTATTTTGTAGTAGACCTGAAACTATTACAAAACGTAAAGAAGATATCAACGTTCTGGTGAGACGGAAGATTGATGTGGAAGAAAGTTCTTAGGTTTGTACGGTTATAGGGTTTGTTCAAACTATAGGCTTTCATAAAAAAGTAAAAGAACTTGCCTCCAAGGCAAAAGAAAATATTCTGCATCATTCACATGTACATCTTTGGCAGAGAGACCCATTCAGCCTCTGCAAGAGCTACTTAATTCGCTGATACAAACAGTAATAAACGTCAAAGCTGTAGCTATTAATACTAGTCTGTTTGAAAAAATGTACAGAAGGAGCGTCTGTAACATATAAGATAACTTATAAGAACAATATTTCTGATCACGATTTTATTCTTTTCTACAGTGCAGTGGCAAAGTTATCGCGAGCAAATGTGAATTGTGTCTTTGAATTCAAAGATGAAATCAGGTCATTTCTCAAATTCTGAGTAATTATGCCCATATGACATATTTTAACAACAAAGATTTATTAAAAAGACCAGCATATAGATAAATTAAAACAACGGAATAGGGTTAACCTGAAAGTTCAGGAAAAGGAAACGGATTTCTAATTAATTTTGAGGCATTTTTTATCCAAGCTGCAAAACTTGAAGTAGAAAAGCAAGTCTTGGAAACATTGCCACGTCAGAGAAACTCTCCAGTAAGGTAGATGTATATGTATGTGAAATAACTAAATATTTGAAAGAGGAGATTACGGGGCATGTCGATTCTTTTGAATACAACAGCAGAATTAAGTCCCCTGATCAGAATTACAAAGAAACTCAATTGACAAAAGATCTATTTTCTCCTCTACATTAACCTAGAGAGGTCATTCTGCTTCTCTGCAAGGTGTAGTAAATTTGGTTATTCTTAATTCAGTCAACTTGTCTAGAATGAAGTCATTTTTTAAATAAGGTAAATTACATTTGAACAGAAAAATTATTTAGTAAAATCACTTTTCTGACGCCAAAAACCTTTTTAAATGAAGATTGGATAAGACCTAAGTGAGATACACAGGCTTGTCCATCGTCAATGGACAAGTCTGGAGAAACACATCTAGTTATTGCATAAAAAGTGATCATTAGATTTTCGACATCATATTTAAGACACTGGTTTTTAAACCTTTTTCGCAGTTTCATATCTCCGAATTAAGATATGATAAACAGCCGGGTCAAAGTTAAGTCTGGTTGAATAACAATGAAATGAAACCAAAGTTTGTCTCTATTGTAGAGGGGTTTAATACAGACGCTGTATGACCTGGTTCATTTGATATCATTGCATTAAGTAAGACACTTTGTATTGCATGGTAAGATTTAAATTACAGTAAACTATTCAAAATTGAAATAATTTTTTTCCCGTAAAAACAGAAATGAATAATAATTTTTAAGATTTAGGAGACACAAAAATAATGTTTCATTGTAATTTTTTTTAACAACAGATAATTTTGGGGACAAAACGTTCAGGTGCTAACCAATTATTAGGTGTGTTATCACATTGTCTGTCGTACGAAAAATTAGTCTCTGAAATTATTTGCAAGTTCAAATGTATACAAGCCTTACCTTAATTTGACAGGACCAAGTACGTATATTATTATGTCTAGTCCTGTCCCGGTTGGTGGAGTCTAATGGGTCATTTATATAGTTAAAATCTCCCCCCATTATAATTTCATTCCCGTCCTGGGTATTTCCTATAAATTGTACCAGTTTCCTGTAGAAAATTTCTTTTTTTGGTGACCCTTGTCCGACGGTGCGTATATGTTAAAGAGTGTGAACTTTTTTTTGTTGTTTGTAATCTTGACTGTGGTTATTCGTCCTTCGTTGTCGTTTCCTTTGTTCGTGACCTGCCATCGGTCTGATGTTGATATGATGGCTGTTCCTTGTCCTAGGCGTTTATCCCCGTTGCTGTAATGTGCGTGGGTGTGTTTAAAGCGTGCAATAGGATAAAAGCCTTTCAGATTGTTAAGCGACTGTAACGTTCATGGGGTAACAAATGTTGCAAAGTCTTCAAACGTTAAAATTTTATAGTATTTGTTCGAGTCACAGTTATATAAAAAAATATTTTAAAATAATAAAAATAAGACACATGTTATCTTTGTGTTTTTAAAGCAAGAAAAAAGTGTGCTGCTAAACAAACATTACAATTCTTTCCCATTACGCTGTCGCATTTGTCATTTTATTCAGGAACTTAAATCAAGTCTCTTTAAAAAAAAATCACACTCAGGACCGACAATCTGGCATTTTGTTGACTGATGTATTCATGTGATGATTGGTTTTCTTAAAATATATATGTTTTGTTTTGAATGTAAAATGCGTTTAGCCAAGCTTTCGTCAGGGGTACAACGCTACAAAATTTTCACAATTGTAATTTGATTCTTGAGGTTAAAACGATTCTAAATGTGAAAAAAACCTGCGCTCTTTATTGGGCTTCTCGGAAAACCCCCCTCAGCTCGCTGGCCCCAAAAGGACGAAAAAGCTGAGAAGCCCCCCCCCCCCCCCCGTGGAGCTGTCGCTTCTAAAAGCAGCCACCTGGACGTCCAGAACACTAGTCGAAAACGCCTCCCACTTTGTTGACCTCCTGAGGGAGGGGTGGAATTTTCCCTACTTCGACTCGCTATCACTTCAGCGCCACCCCAGCAAAGCTTACGAGTCTCAGTGGTTACGACCGCCACAGTGCGGAAATCATCATTGACCTACCTAGAGTTTAACCCACTCAGGAAGGTTTCCTCAGAGCTGGCGTCCGATGCATGCCTAGTGGTTTCTCTTTGCTAATTCGTACTTGCGCTCCTGGCCATAAATCGGCTCCGCTCAGTGGCATCGCTAGTAAATTAATGAGGGCGAATAGATCGCTTTGGAGTAACACGACCTTCAACGGGTACATTGGTTCTTTAATCATCGGCATTGGATCTATATGCTTTGCCTCAGTTCCGTAAATCTACTGTAATCATATGTGACTAGCACCTAACACCTAACATATCGGATTTTGGCATTGCTTTCAAGGAGTTGTCATTTTCAGGTCGCGTTAAACTCCGTGACCTTAATCGTCTGTCGAGCAAGATTAGTCGACTTTGACTTACTTGTATTAGCAGACAATCTTAGCTATGAATGTAAAAAAGAACAGTGTGATGATGAGACTTGTATTAGCAGACATTGTAGCTATGAATGTAATCAAGAACCGTGTGATGATGAGACTCAGAGATTTTCATCTGCTTGATATCATACGCACCAAGCAACTGGAATTGCGTATGACCTTGTCTATTTACTACAGTCATTATCTCAGTTTCATGATTCAGATTAAATATCTTTTAAAAACATATAAAAGTATGTTATTTTTTGTTTATCATCATAGTCCGGTCCACGCACAGCTTTACTTAGGTTATACAAAACAATGTGGACGCCTGGTCAAAGTGAAGTCTAGATGATAACCAATGTAGTTCTTCTTCTTCTTCTTCGTTCTCAATATTGAATTTTGCGTGCCACGAGTTTTGTGCCAATTGGTCTCCGACTTCAGCCTGCTGTATTTTCAGTATTGCTTCAATAGCCTTTGGTCAGCACGGACCATCGGCAAGGCAGCAGTTTTTTTTTTTTTGGCAAGTGATGCAGGGTTTGCATGCCATGGTTAGGGGTTCCACGCATTGCCCCGCCACTTTTCACCAATTTGGGGCTGGGTGGAACTCGGGGACGCCCTGGGCCCCGGGAGCAGGTCCATGGCTTCCCATTGATTCGAGCTCGTGTCCATCGGAACAACAGTCGAGCGCGCTTGCCACTCGACCACCTCAGCCCCCACCAATGTAGTTAAATCAAAGTTTATGTTTTAGTTATGAAGTTAATTAGTACACATTCTGTCTCACTAAATTCATATGAATGCATTAAGTTCTACTTTTTGTATTACATTGTTTATATTAATGCAAATTATTTTAAAACATAATCGAAATAAATTACTGTATGTTTATCAAAATGTTAAATGAATTACGAATACAGTTAACAATTCAGAATTCAAATATATTTTTTTTAACCATGAAAACAGTATTAAATAATAGTTAAGATTTAAGAGACACAAAAATCAAGTTTTCTTGTAAATTTAAATGTTTACAGAAAGTTTTTAAAAAAAATTATTTTGGTGATAAAAAGAAATTCTGCTGAACATGGTCTAGTATTTTGTGTGGGTTTTTAAATCATCACTTTCGTAAGTTTCTATTTTTAGTTTGACCTGAGAATTTCCCACCCAGATGCTCTAAACCGTACTATAAATACCATACATGACATTATTGGTAATGCATGTAAGGTAGTCTCTGTTATCAGTTGCAATTTAAACATTGTCTACTGCATCCCGATAATTTGACAGTCAAAGTAAGTACGTGTATAGACCTATTAATATAGTAATGGCAATAGCAAAAAAATATTTCTGATTGTAATTTTACTTAACAATATTGGGTTTAACAAAATGATTTTAACTCCTTTAAAATGTAAGCAGTCATAGTATTTTTTCGAGTTATATTTATAAAGAAAGAAAGTAGTTGTTCTTTTTGTGTTTTTAAAAACTAGCCAAGTAAGTGCTTGTTTAACACACAATAGAATTCGTTACCAAAAAAAACAAATTCTTATTTTTCGTATCATTCAGGGAGTGAAAACAAATCTCTTTAAACTCACTCTCAAGGCTCACCACGGGAAACTTTTGTGTGTGTCAAACTTGGCTTCTAGTAGACTTTGATTTGATGATTTGTTTTAAGTGGTACTGGTTTTTGTTTTAATGCTTATTTCTCGTATATATGTTTAGTATTTACTTGTGAAGTAGGTTTAGCTAAACGACTGTCTGGGGTGAAACCGCTACAGAATTGTTCACATTTATAAGGCTGTTATTGAATTGATCAAAAATTCCTGTCTGACTGTCGAGGTTTTCTCTACCTCGTTTATGTTTCTCTTTCTGTCTCGTAAGATGACAATTATTTTACAAATATTAACTGCTATAAAAACAACAGTTATTTATTTCTACTATCAGATTTTTTAAAATCAAATTATCCAATTACAACTTAAGGAAACACATTGTTATCAATGTTGTAGAGAACCTTGCCAGAATTCTCTCTTACTTTAATAAAAAGACGTTGATACAATCATGTATCTAATTTATTTAGCAATGGATTTGCTGCCACATATGCTATATTCTAGCTCCACTCATTCTACCCCTCTTACTGTCTCTGTCCACAACTCCCATTCAAGTCTCCGTTTACCCCTAAAACTACAAGAAGGTGCCGTCCCAATCTACGCCCCTACTAAGATGTTAGATATAACAACCGTACGTCTCGTTGGTGTCGACCGTACCAAGATGTTAGATATAACAACCGTACGTCTCGTTGGTGTCGACCGTACCAGGATGTTAGATATAACAACCGTACGTCTAGTCCTGTCGACCGTACCAGGATGTTAGATATAACAACCGTACGTCTCGTCAGTGTCGACCGTATCAGGAGACGTAACCGGTCCTCTCTTTTATCTTTGTAATAGCATCCGGTCGACACCCCATCCCTTTCCCCCAGGCCACTGCCAACACGTCAGGTTTTTCATGACATCGTCCAATAGACTGACGTCTGACGTCTTCTATGGGCAGCCCCTTTCATCTTTTGCAACTATGGGATGGACAAATCCACATTTGTATCGATTCTATATTGATTTGTATTTAAAGAAGATTGTAGGACCAATTAAAGCTCTTGATTTCTTATCAGATATAAGAGTGTCACATTGCGCTGATTAGAACTATCAGTCGCATTGTTACAGATAAGTCAAGTCGAATCAAATTTAAATGACTTTTTGTTTTAAATCTGTGTCACGCCTAGACTATGGATTACTTTTCATATGTAATGATAAAGAGGTTAAGATCTCTACGCAACATGGAAGTTCCCGGTTAGGGTCGACACCGGTGAGCGCTATTTTGAATCTTCGGCAAAGTAAATTAAGAAAAACGGCCATTAAAATATTTGAAATAATATGAAAAAGTGAATAATTTAAGAAAATGTGGTATTTATTTGATAAAGTATCTCAACAACAAGCAACAATGATTATTTTCATTTAATTAATTCAAATGTTTATTCTATTGGTATTTTTATTCTTTCGTCCGTCGAATCGACGAGGACCACTCTAGTCATCATATGGTTGCTGAGACTGGTTTTGCCTATGTGTGTTAAAATAACTACCAATATGTTAAATGCTGGACTTTGGACCTCATTTTATCGAAATGATCGACGTGATAATTTAGGTCATTGTTCGCCATATTGAAAAAATATGAAATGTAATTAAAACAAATGCCCTTAATGGAAATATTTATACTTCTATGAAAAAGTCTTTAATGTTCAAAGTAAGAAAAATAGTATATAGATCTATATATTTTACATCTATCATTGTTTTTACATTAAATAAGCGTTTTAAAAAATAATTTGCCGATAATTAAAACGTATTTACAATTATTGTTTGCATCTGAACAGAGCATGAAATTCATAAAAAAGGATTAACACGCTAATCAAAAGTAGAAAATAAGTAAAAGTTATCACGTTTTTATTACAGTCACAATTGGTTTCATACTTTTTAAAGCTATCATCTGTTGTCCAGTTTAAGCAGAGTGGGGACACTTACACTTTACGATAGCTTTTTAGAGGCGATTTATTCAACTAAAATAAACACGTGCAACTCTTAGAAATCCTCTTTATGGTTTCTAGAAACCATAACACATACAACAATTGGCATATATATGCGATTAATTTAATAAATCTGGTCTTTTTTATCATTTTTAAATTTTACTAGTTTGTGAAATTTCAATGAGTCTTAATTTCATGTAAAATAAAATGTCATCAGGCACAAAAATGAGAATAGAAAAACAAAAACACCAAAATATACAATATATATATATATATACACACACACAACAACAACAACAAACAAACTAACACAACAAAAAAGTTTTCAACACAATTGTTCAATAAAATGCTGCCTCCAATGCCTGTCTGTCGTGTGGATAGAAAAATAGAAAACTGTTACGTTATACGGCGAAATCACTGTAAAAGAAATTCTTATGAAAAAAAGATTATTATTTTTATGATCTGTGAAGCGATGTTCAAGGTGATGTGGCTTTAATTATTTATTTCATTTTCTTTTTTTAAAATCAAATTAATAAAAAGCAATGCTAAATTCGTGTATTCATTTTTTCCCCTCAGATTTAAATATGTCTCAAAGAATGGAAATTCAACTGTTCCTAAGTATTCTACTTGTGACCATCGCCATGACAACCGCCAATGGTATGAAGGAAACAACGTCAACATGACGTTACAAACTATAACATTTTGTTTAAATATTATATAGCTAGCATGCTTTACCGAGTATTGAATTACCATAAATGTATTTTATTCCAAACCATTTCCATTTAATGTGTTTGATCATGTTGTTCATAACATTGTCTATATAACATTGTCTATATAACACTGTCTATATAACACAGATTGTGAGTCGGGGGTGTTGCAATGTGCAAACAGCTTTGCCAATACTGTCATGAAGCAGCAGTCACCTGACAACAATGTTCTTTGCAAGTAAATAATCTCAGACTTTGTATTGCCCTAACATGCTAAAAGATCATCCTTAATAAATGGTATCTAAATAGGCGAACAGAGACTTAGCCACATCATTCTCCAGACTTAGCCACATCATTCCACACTACTTGGCCACATCATTCCACCAGACTTAGCCACATCATTCCAACTATCTTAGCCACATCATTCCAACTATCTTAGCCACATCATTCCACCTGTCTTAGCAAAATCATTCATACTATCTTAGCCTTATCATTCCAACTATCTTAGCCACATCATTCCACCTTTCTTAGCCACATCATTCCAATTATCTTAGCCACATCATTCCAACTATCTTAGCCACATCATTCCAACTATCTTAGCCACATCATTCAAACTATCTTAGCCACATCATTCCAATTATCTTAGCCACATCAATCCAACTATCTTAGCCACATCATTCCAACTATCTTAGCCACATCATTCCAACTATCTTAGCCACATCATTATCATTCCAACTATCTTAGCCACATCATTCCAACTATCTTAGCCACATCATTCCACCAGACTTAGCCACTTCATTCCAACTATCTTAGCCACATCATTCCAACTATCTTAGCCACATCATTCCAACTATCCTAGCCACATCATTTCAACTATCTTAGCCACATCATTCCAACTATCTTAGCCACATCATTCAAACTATCTTAGCCACATCATTCCACCAGACTTAGCCCCATCATTCCACCTCTCTTAGCCACATCATTCCAATTATCTTAGCCACATCATTCCAACTATCTTAGCCACATCATTCCAACTATCTTAGCCACATCATTCCACCTGTCTTAGCAAAATCATTCCAACTATCTTAGCCTTATCATTCCAACTATCTTAGCCCCATCATTCCACCTTTCTTAGCCACATCATTCCAACTATCTTAGCAACATCATTCTACCAGACTTAGCCACTTCATTCCACCTGACTTAGCCACATAATTCCACCAGACTTAGCCACATCATTCCTCCTGACTTAGCCACATCATTCCACCAGACTTAGCCACATCATTCCAACTATCTTAGCCACATCATTCCAACTATCTTAGCCACATCATTCCAACTATCTTAGCCACATCATTCCAACTATCTTAGCCACAACATTCCAACTATCTTAGCCACATCACTCCACCTGTCTTAGCCACATCATTCCAACTATCTTAGCCTTATCTTTCCAACTATCTTAGCCCCATCATTCCACCTTTCTTAGCCACATCATTCCAATTATCTTAGCCACATCATTCCAACTATCTTAGCCACATCATTCCAACTATCTTAGCCACATCATTCCAACTATCTTAGCCACATACTTCCAACTATCTTAGCCACATCATTCCAACTATCTTAGCCACATCATTCCAACTATCTTAGCCACATCATTCCACCTGTCATAGCAAAATCATTCCAACTATCTTAGCCTTATCATTCCAACAATCTTAGCCCCATCATTCCACCTTTCTTAGCCACATCATTCCAATTATCTTAGCCACATCATTCCAACTATCTTAGCCACATCATTCCAACTATCTTAGCCACATGATTCCACCTGTCTTAGCCACATCAATCCAACTATCTTAGCCACATCATTTCAACTATCTTAGCCACATCATTCCAACTATTTTAGCCACATCATTCCAACTATCTTAGCCACATCATTCCAACTATCTTAGCCACATCATTCCAACTATCGTAGCCACATCATTCCAACTATCTTAGCCACATCATTCCAACAATCTTAGCTACATTATTCCACCTGTCTTAGCCACATCATTCCAACTATCTTAGCCTTATCATTCCACCTATCTTAGCCCCATCATTCCAACTTTCTTAGCCACATCATTCCAATTATCTTAGCCACATCATTCCAACTATCTTAGCCACATCATTTTAGCTATCTTAGCCACATAATTCCACCTGTCTTAGCCACATCAATCCAACTATCTTAGCCATATCATTCAAACTATCTTAGCCACATCATTCCAACTATCGTAGCCACATCATTCCAACTATCTTAGCCACATCATTCCAACTATCTTAGCCACATTATTCCACCTGTCTTAGCCACATCATTCCAACTATCTTAGCCTTATCATTCCACCTATCTTAGCCCCATCATTCCCACTTTCTTAGCCACATCATTCCAATTATCTTAGCCACATTATTCCAACTATCTTAGCCACATCATTCCAGCTATCTTAGCCACATAATTCCACCTGTCTTAGCCACATCAATCCAACTATCTTAGCCACATCATTCAAACTATCTTAGCCACATGATTCCAACTATCTTAGCAACATCATTCCACCAGACTTAGCCACATCATTCCACCAGACTTAGCCACATCATTCCACCTGACTTAGCCACATCATTCCACCAGACTTAGCCACATCATTCCAACTATCTTAGCCACATCATTCCAACTTTCTTAGCCACATCATTCCAACTATCTTAGCCACATACTTTCAACTATCTTAGCCACATCATTCCAACTATCTTAGCCACATCATTCCAACTATCTTAGCCACATCATTCCAACTATCGTAGCCACATCATTCCAACTATCTTAGCCTCATCATTCCAACTACCTTAGCCACATCATTCCAACTATCTTAGCCACATCATTCCAACTATCTTAGCCACATCATTCCAACTATCTTAGCCACATCATTCCAACTATCTTAGCCACATCATTTTAGCTATCTTAGCCACATAATTCCACCTGTCTTAGCCACATCAATCCAACTATCTTAGCCACATCATTCAAACTATCTTAGCCACAT
>MUZC01001667.1:279801-366957 GCA_002072015.1 Radix auricularia
ATCTTAGCCTTATCATTCCAACTATCTTAGCCACATCATTCCAACTATCGTAGCCACATCATTCCAACTATCTTAGCCACATCATTCCAACTATCGTAGCCACATCATTCCAACAACCCTTCCCTTCATTGAACACTAAAGGGGCGCCGTGGTTCCTTAATGTCAGTTATTTGCTTCTATGAGTTATATAAAATTTATTTTAAGGGCTTTCTACTTGATAAATGGATGGATCTGAACCACATTTTGTAATAATATTCTTGATAGCCAATAATAAAATACTATAGGTAAGTCATCTCCTAAGGGCCGCTCTTTGGGTACTGGGGGCCCAAAATACCATTTTTTATAAACCGCTAAGATTTTAGTCTTTCAATCATTTATTAAATATCTTGACAAATCATTATAAATATATCTATTATTATCTACCGTTTACATAAACAGGTTTTTAAAAACTTTATATCTTGACCTGAATGGGCTCTGGGGTCCTTAATGACATAATTTAATTATAAAGCTTTATAAAAATAAGTTTATTTGTTAGCTACTGAGCAGATGAATGGATCTTAAAAAGACTTTCTCTACAAAAACTTGGTGGGTTGTTTTTAAAAAAAGTAAGGGCTCGAAACTTCAAATGTCAGAGGGCACCAAATGTCTTTTTCTTAAATACTTAACATATTTGTCACATTTTTAAAAAAACTAATTTTAGATCCATGTTAAAATTTAATGAAAAATTAACAAGTTTTTTAATTTGAAATCTTGAACGGAATGTGCCCGAGGGGCCCTTAATGTGTTTTCCCCTTATATCTTTTGTTGCCTTCTGGGTTCTGGATGAAATAAGACCAACGTCTCGACTCTTGTCAATTATATTCAATTCTTTAAAATTGCAATAATACAAGCACAGTCACTGCTTCAATAAAACAATACAGTCAATTATAGCCACCAGGTACATCCAATAACATTGACAATTATTAGGCACCGGATGCCAAAATTATTTTTGTCCAAGCTATGTAAAAATTAGTTTAAGCATCGGCCACTTGAAAAATGTATGGATCTTGACCAAACTTGGTGCATACATACTTTATAGCCCACATTTAAATACCATATGGTTTTGAACTCCTAATGTCCATTACTTTAGCGCCGGGGGCCGAAAGTATTTATTTTTTATAAAATTTTAATAATTTATTTTCTTTATAAAATTACACTTCTTGAAATGTTTTGAAAAATGTATTTATTATCATTTAGATTGAAATAATCATGATATTAAACTTAATTTCGTGCATCGATAGGGCCTGGGGGCCCTTAATTTCATTTTTATATATGTGCTATATAATATTATTTTTAATTGTTAGCTACTGTGTAAATTGATATATTTTAACCAAAATTTGTGTATAAAAATTTGATAATCAATATTAAAATATTATAAAAATCTGAATCTGAAATGTATTTTTTTGCATATGTTTAAGATATTTTGCAGATTCAAATTTTTTAACGATCTAGAGGAATATATCCATGACGAAACTGGATTAAAATTAACTGATTCTTAAAATCGGGACCTTACACAAAATGGGCCCAGGAGTACCTAAATGTAATTTTCCACGGAACTTACCTTTATTAAAAATAGTGAAAGCGTAATTTACTGAGAATATTAATGGAGCTTGCCAACCATTATATATATATATATATATATATATATATATATATGTATGTATATAAAAATCAAAGTATGTTTGTATCTAAGTATGTATGTATGTATGTATATATGTACGTACGTTAGAACCTATGTTTGTATGTATGTATGTAAGTATGAATGAATGTATTTATGTGGTTGTCCTTTACAGATGAGTAAACAATTTACTGGAAGAAACTATACGAAGTTTTTAGTCTATGCTTCCAGGATGGTTGTTCTGAAAAAAAATATTGATAATTGACAGTGACATTCATAGGTGGCCGGGGGCCCCAAATGTTTTTTCCTTATATGAGCAATATAAAATTAGTTTAACCTTTTGCTACTTGGCAAATGAATGGATCTCGACCAAACTTGGTACTTACATACTTTGAAGACAACATTAAAATACCACACGGTGTTGAACTCCTAATGTGCATTGCTTTGCCAATGGTTGCCTAAAATCTTTGTTTTCGTAAGCATTTAAGAATTAATTTCCATTTTAATTTTACAAAAGCTAAAAAGATATTTAAAAATATATCTGTTATGAATAAGAACGAAATGAAAATGTATTTGAAAGTTAATTTCTTGCACCGATTGGGTTTATGGGCCCTTAATCTCGTGTTTGCCGATTTGAGATTACATAAATTATGTAAGCTTTAACGACTGGGAAAATGAATGGATATAAAAAATAAACTTGGTGTATAATAACTTTATGGGTCATATTAAACTTATTTAGAACATTGAATCTCTACTATTCATACTTTCGGGCCGGGGGCCTTGATTATTTTTTTTAACGTTTTCAATTTTATTCCCCATTCTTTTTCATGGCTCGACAAATGTCGACAATATATTCAATATTATCCAAATTGAAAAAAAGAAATGTTTCAAAATTTAAATCTTGCCCCAATGGGGCCAGGTTGCCCTTAATTTCATGTTTTGTTTATTTATATCTATATTAGGGCTGCGAAAATTACCGATTAATTTCTCGATTAATCGGTGAATTATTTTATCGATTAAAATAATTTTAATCGATAAAATAGTAATTAAAAATAGAAAAAAAATATAAATAAATAATTAATAATAGTTTTATTTTATCATTATTGTTTTACGTACAAATTTCTCCGTTAAGGGAATTAGTAAGGAATATACTTTAAAATATTCTGTTTTATAAGAACAATGATATAAAAAAAAACACATTGTTTTTAACTATTTAACAATAACAAAATTTAAATTCATTGACATTATATTGATCTACTTATTTTTAAATATATCCCCTAACAATAGTAGATCTACGTGTTTTAAATTTAATTAAATTAAATACTTAGGGTATGGGCATTTTAAAAAATGCAATAAAAGGGCACAAAATATGAAGGAAAACGAAATAGTGAAAAAAGAGATTATGAGGTCTAAGAAAAAAAAATCATAGCTTTAGAACACTGCACAGTTCGCTCCCAGGAAGGTAACAGTCAACTTTTTTTTTTTCTTTTAACCCTGGGACGCTTGAGGCCGAGTTTTTCAACTTTTGCTAAAATGAGATATACAAAAACTAATTAAAGCTTTAGTTACTAATTAATTTGATAGATATTAACAAAACTTTGTTTATAATAAATGCTTGACCACACATATTAAAATAATACATGGAAATGTACTCCTAATGACAATTCCTTCAGGGCTGGGGTCCAAAAGTACAATTGTTATTTAAACGTTTAAAATTTTAATCTCCATTCATTTATAAACGATATCTTCTTATAAATCTTAGATATACAGACGCTCCTTCTATGCAGAAGATAATTGCGTCAACAGACCATGAGAGATGATCTGTTGGCAAGTGATGCAGCGGTCACAGGCCACGGCTATAGGGGTTCCACGCATTACCCCAGCCGCCTAACTTTTGTCTAGTTAGGTACCCATTCGGAGCTGGGTGACTCGGGGACTCCTCAGGCCCCGAGAACAAATCCTCACTTTCGTGTGGATTCGAACTCGTGACCATCAGTATGACAGTACAGAGCGCTACCTCTCGGCCACCACGTCCCACGATCTGACAATAATTACAATTATATCCAATATTATGCAGATTGAAATTAACAGGTGTTTTCATTTTTACATCTTGCACTGAATGGGCCCTGGGGACATAACTTCATTTTTTCCTAATACGATCTATATACACAAAAATGAATTGATCTCAACAAACATTGGTGTACAACAACTTGGTAGCCCATGTCATATTAAAATGCTACAAGGCATGGACTTTTAATTTATTTTCCTCAAGGGCCGGGGGCCCTAAATTTCTTTATTCGTATAAGTTTAAGATGTTTTTCCCATTCAATTTTTTAACGATCATAATAAAAATTAACTGTTTTTATAAATAGACAAATTGCAGCGAATGGCCCAAGGGTTCACTAGATTTCTTTTTTTCTTATATTAGCTGTATTAAAACTATTCTTTTTTTTAAGCGTAAGTGACTGAAAGAAGTATTGGGTCTTGCCAATCTTAGTATATAAAACTCAAGAGTCTATATTTAATGACTATAAGGCACTGAACTTCTAGTGTTCATATCATCAGGGCAAGGGGCCCTAAATGGTTTTAAATGCTTTTTATTAATTTAATTCCCATTTTTAATTTTACAAGATAGTGAGAAATATAGCTTGAGTCCGTAAGAATGTTAATAACTAAATAAATTATCTTTCATTTTTGAGCCAGTCTCCTTGATATCGTTTTGAAATGGAAAATTTTACATTATTAATTTATTTATGTGTTCGTTATCGCTGCTATGATACTTATTTTTGTTTCTTTTGCACTCTTCTGCGTAGATTTCTGGTATAGATCTAATTGTTTTCAAACATCTTTCATTTGTTTCTTACATTTATTCATTATTACGGCAAAACTATATTTGGGCCCCAGTAAGTTATATTTCTACCTGCTACCATCGTGGAAGTGTATTTAACAACTCCTTAACGTTGCACGACTTTAGTTATTCGAGAAATAAGAGAATTATAGATTTAAAATATATTGTATAGCTCATAGAAAAAAAAGTTTTTTGGGCCCCGTTCCCTCATGAGTGTGTATTTCAAAATTCTTTTACACAACTTTTGTCATGTTCGTACCTACACGAAAAATTGGAGAATTAGTGATGAGTCGGTTTTTAATATAAGAAAAAATATTTTTGGGCCCCAGCCCCCCATGAGAGGGAGTTTAAGCATTAATTTTTAGCAAAATTACATCGGGAGAGTGTACTCAACAAATTTCCACAGTTTCATGCTTCTACTTATACGGGAAAATGAGAATCGGTGATTTTCAATTTTTATATAGATCATATAAGGTAACGATTTTTTAAGCCCAGGTCCCCATGAGTGGAAAATTTAACTTTTTTTTTTCAAATTATCGTCGAGAGCATGTATTCACAAAATGTCCAAAATTTCAAGCATGTACCTACACGGGAAGTTGGAGAGTTAGTGATGAAGGAAAAACAGTTTTTGGGCCCCCGGCCCCACATTAGCGTGATTTTAAAAATTCTTTTTCGCAAATTTTTGGAGTTAGAAGGTATCCAACAACTTCCCAAAATTTCATGCTTCTACCTACACGGGAAATAGGAAAATTTGTGATTTACAATTTTTCTAAAGCCCATAAATAGAAATTCTCTTCGGGCCCCCGGCCCCACATTAGTGAAATGTTTAAATTGGTTTTTTTGGGGCTAATTTTTGTTGTAAGTGAGTCACCAACAACTTCCAAATGTTCATGTTTCTACCTACACGGGATATGGAGAATTATGATGTAAAAAAAAAAAAAAAAAAAAAAAAAACAGTTTTTGCGCCCCCGGCCCCAGATTAGGGAGATTTTAAACATTCTTTTTCACGAATTTTCGTAGTGAGAGGGTACCCAACAACTTCCCAAAGTTTCACGCTTGTATTTACATGGGAAGTTGGAGAATTAGATATGAATCAGTCAGTGAGCCCTTTCCCTTTTATTAGTATAGATAAATCCAGTTATATATATATATATATACACACACGCACATAATTTATGTCTTTTCCATACATTTATAAATTTCAAGTTCTGTCTCACAATATAGAGAAATATGAAAACTGATCATTTAAATAAAAGATTTAAATAATATAAATATAGAAGCATGTAGATCTATTAGATATTATGGCAAAGTTGTTCAATTTTTATAAATAACTTAGATTAACAGAAGTACAATGAACATTTTCAGTGACGCCCGAGATTTTGTAGCTTGTGTGTTTTCGCAGAAGTGCCCATTGACATCTGACACAGAGACAATTCTGGAAGAAAAAGTCGAAAAGACCTTACAAAATTATGGTCTTTCTTGTTGTAAGTTTTTTATATTTGAAAAAAGTTTTAAACAATTTTTTTTAAAAATTTAGAATTGACTATCCAAAAATACAATATAACGTGTTCATTTTAGTTTGCTTCATTTACATTTTTTTAAATAACTGACATTTATGAGTGTATTTTGCAGTTTTATATTTTCAAGTAAAACATCCCTTGTTAGGTTGTCACATAAAAATACTTTTTTTGGTTTATATATTTTTAGCTTTCTCGGTGAAAGATTTATTTGCAGGTAAGTTGGCCAGTCGACTTTAAATGTCATGAATATAAATAACTCTATTGACCTAAATATTTATGTATATTAAATAATTATTTAAACATTTTGATTATTTAATTTAATTAATTTTTTTAATTTATAAGGTCTCATCACTTTGTAATTTACAATTATTTTTAAAGTTATGCTTCATATTAAAATCTCATTCAAATTAAAAAATTGTATTAAATTTGTAAAAATAATTATGTACATTAGAAATTAATGAGAAATTTAAAAATAAATACTTGTTGCTTATAATACACGGAAGACATTGTTATAAATAACTATTTAAAATATTTAGTGGATACTTTTTAGTCTGAATTTATTAATGTGATTTTGTTAATAACTGTTTGACTGTATCTCTTTCCTTCTCTGGAATACGTTGCATAAAACAATTTTCAAAACCTCCAATTCTATTCTTTGTTATTTTCAAACAAGCTGACACAGCAGTTAAATATGCTGGAAAAGAATGACATGTTCTCTTTGACATTTGAACACATTTCACATTACCTCAGTAGCGTCACTAGTGTGGTGCTGTGTTACGAGTCGCCCCGAGTGACACCATCAAGGGGTGACACTAAATCTAAAAATAGGTGTGCCCCCGTTATTTTGCACTGAAAAACTAGAAGGAGTTCTATGGATTAAGTCGTGAGGGGGTGACACCATGAGCTACAGCCCTGGGTGACATCAACCCTAGAGACACCTCTGAATTCCCACGATCTAACTTGCATTTACACGACGATAATACTAACCTTAATTATTTGAACTACCGATAATCTTTAAGTTTTCTTGATTTTAAATCTTTAATACAAAGAACTTTAGACGTTTCTCCTTACATGTCTTTAAAATCGCTCATGACAACTTCTTTGTTTCGTTGCGAGCGTTTTCTTATTGATTGTTTTCTCATACTGATAAAATTGAACGAATAGACCGACAATACAATAAGTGTTTTTATAATTTTTTTGAACACTCCGTGTAATAATAATTGTTTGTTTCAGTCTTCAAAGGGTCAGTTTCAGTAGATGTGTTCTATTCAATAACATTTATTGTCTTTGAAGACTTTTCGATCGAAATCGTTTACATTTTCACTACTTGACCTTGAAAAGGAACAATCACACGAGTAGGTAACATTACTGTCAAATTTAGTACAACTTAAAATACTTTGATGCCCTCAATTTACATGTGAACTTATTTTTTTTTACCTATTTTTGTAGAATATCACAAAAATGTTCCAGTTCCAAGCCGTAACACTGGTGTAGCAGTGCCCATCGTAGCAAGCTTTGGTTTCATCTTGGTCTTTGTGGGAAAAATCTTTGTATAGAAGATATCGGTGAACTTGATTTCAACCTTTAAGGATATGTTGTTGTTTGCTCTTAGGTTATCTAACCAATAGTTTAATTGAATGCTTTGATGACAAAATGTTTGCCTTAAGATCCTTTCAAAATGTTTACGTATCTCTTAAAATAGAAGTGTTAAGGTAATTTTGTTAACATCTCATGGATAAAAATATGTTTTAACAATATATTATATAAATAGCAGGTTACTAACATTAGATTATGTCATATAAATTATTAAAAGAACAAACTGGTTTTTTTCATGAAGTTTTGTAAATAATGTGTTCCGAAACTTCTGGTTGTGGTGGAGTTATTTCGAAACCAAAAATAAATAATTTTTAAAAATAAATGTTTGTATGTTTACAAAGTTTGTTTTTGGTGTTTTTATTTTATAACTATTAATCACATGACAACTATTTTTTAACTGTCAAAACTGTTGTGATATACAACACTAAAATACAATAGTTGAACAAGTTCAATATGTTCCTTTTGATAATTACCAATTGTCTACTAATGAGAGCTCTACATTTAATCGTCACACTACAGAATTGATACAGAAAGTGTTAAATGTAATCTGTTTATTTAAAAATGTGTAAATTACATTAATCAAAGGTACACTAAGGTGAGGTAGACAAACTAAGTAAAAAATTTAACAATATCAAAGGTACACTAAGGTAGGGTAGACTATTGAAGTAAGAACTGTAACAATATTACAGGTAGACACTAAGGTAAGGTAGACTATGGAAGTAAGAACTGTTACAATATTCTGAAAGATGCTCGCACACTTGTTAACTTATTAATCAATCACTTACTCCATGTCAGACTGTACAAATAAATCATGTTTAATTCCTTAACTTAGAAACACTCATCCCTAACTAAATTCATGTTCCTAATTCTGCCCTATCCATATCTCCGTCTGTCTGTCTGTGTGTCCCTCCTCCCCCTCTTGATGAAAATTCTGTCCCGACGTGACCCGTGTAACATTGCTTGTCCTGGTAACGCCAGGAGTGTCCACTAGGCTGTTAGCTGAGCCAATGACAGGCGAAAACCCCGAGCTCCAAAGAGTTCTGCAAACGTAGATTGTTTTTGTTAGACGACACTCACGAATCACAACATGGAGTTGCCATGTCAGGCGACATGTCAAGATGTGTAATGGCTCGTTGAATTACACATACCGTAGTTGGTAACTGGACACTTATCCTCCCGTTTCATTTCTTTCACTGACAGTGGCTCTACTGCTATCTCCACCCTGCTTGATTCTTCCACTGTCAGTTAGCTCCCGTTGGAACAGTCGGAACGTTCTATGCGCTGACAGAAAGCAGACACTACGAAATTGGCACTAAGTTTACCCAGTCAGAGTTAACTCGATGGGTTGCCCCCATCGCTGTAAATCTGCTTCTCGAGAACACATGCAGATATGCGACTTAACGAACTAACTACATCATGTTTTCTGCAACATCCTCTGTGTTAACATCTCTTGGCAAACGTTGCTAATTACTTTGAGACTTCAAGGCTTAACTACACATGGGAGACGCTGCAAGGTTGCATCCCACCGCTGCCACCATTTGTGAAGTTCTTTCGTTGTTCTTCGGTTAAGTGTCTCTAACTCTTTCACTCTATTTCTCCAACCTTCACACACTCCGTTAATTATTCTTAAAACACTGAAATCCAAGTCAGAATGCACATCTAATTATGTTTAATTCCCTAACATCTTTACTATCTTATCTAAATACATTCGTCCCTACTCAGTGTGTTCCTAACTCTGTCCTATACCTATCTCTCTCTCCGTCCGTCTGTTCGTGTGTCCCTAATTCTCCGTGTGTTCGTCTGTGCATCCCCTTTATACCCGTAAGTCTCCGCACCTATACGGTCAAGCTTGTTCACTTAAACAATCTCTGGCGAGACTACCACACCCAGGCCACAAGCTTGCCTCGTTACTCGCCCGCACCCTTACCGCTTCCAATGACACCGCTGACCCGTGGTCAATCCCCGTCTACCATAAAGGATCCAAGCTTGCCTCGTTCTTCGCCCGCACCCTTCCCGCTTCAAAGGACACCGTCTCTCTGAGCGCCGACAATTCACCCTCCGGGCCTCCACAATATCAAAGGTATACACTAAGGTAGTGTAGACTTTGGAAGTAAGAACTTTAACAATATCAAAGGTACACTAAGGTAGGGTAGACAATGGAAGTAAGAACTTTAACAATATAAAGTTTATGTTACAGCTGTTACATCATTAAGCAGTAAAATACCCGCACTGTGCTGCGGAAACGAAGGATTCAGTTAGCGTTGAAATATCTCATATCAAATGCTTGGAAGATGGAACCAAAAGAAGCAAAGACTATTATAACAGTTCAATATGGCCAATGACATTGGCGTTATACCAATGAGACAGGTATTTTCGTCGAAGTCTGTTAGAACCGGGAAACCCCCGACCATATTTTCCGTAGTTGGGACAATAAATAAAGTTTTACGTAACGAACGTTGACGGACGGTACGCGTAAACTTTTGAAATAAAACCTGCTTTAGTTTTGGACCTTATGGTTTCAAACCCTTCTAGTTTTTAAAAATGATACATCAAAACTCAAAACCGTATTTACCAAGTTACACCAAGGAATTTCTTTTGTAGCTATAGTTATCTCCCTTTGCGTAAATTTATTTAACAAGTTTTATGTTGATCTGTGACTAAAATATTATTTAATAGGGCTGTTAACGATTAATTTAAATTTAATCGTTGACTTTTGACAAATTAACGATTAATTGTTTGTTAATTTTAATTAAAACTAGCCATTGAAATTTATGGTGTCATAATTAACATTTATTATACGTACTTGACGAAAATTGAAATAACACTGGAATGTCTTCTTTACAAGACAACTTTTCACCTACAACGCAAACAACGAAACATTGTTGCTGAGACTTTGTTATATCTTCACATTTGCTGCACGATTGACATATGCCCTGAATGTGGCACATTTGACATATGCCCTGTATGCGCAACGATCTGAATGATATTAGTGGACATTACATTTGTAAATAGTATTTTCTTCTGTCAAACGGGACTTCACAAAGCTTGCAAGAAATACACATTTCTGGAGCAGGGCTAACAATAATATTATTATAGAAATTATGTTTCTATACATTATGTGGGGTAAAAAAACACTGAAATATTGAATTTGGCAGTATTTTGTTGTTGTTGTTTTCTTTTTTTTTTTTAAATCACGATTTCCTTTATGGATTGTAGCTTAAAGGTTTAATAGTAAAGTAATTGGAATAGCAACATAGTAACAGGATGTAAAACAAGCATATTAAAATTCCCTTTAAATTTTATTGAATCAAACTTAAGGCTCAAGTGAACATTTGAGCAACTTTTCTTTCAACACTTTGCAGCGAGGATGATAATAGTCAAAGATTTAAATGTAAAAAAAAAAATATACACATTTGTTTAATGACGTCAAAAAATCAATGCACACTCTCAAAAATTAGATGAAGATACCCACCAAGTTTGTTGATGCATTGTTTACTTTGTACTTTCATACATCTTTGTTAACAATACAGTTTATTATACTTCCACACATCTTTGTTAACAATACAGTTTATTATACTTCCACACATCTTTGTTAACAACACAGTTTATTATACTTCCACACATCTTTGTTAACACCACAGTTTATTATACTTTCATACATATTTGTTAACACAGAACGTCCTTGAAGTTTTTATTTTTACAAGCACATACAGTTTTTAATGAAGATCATCAAGAACTTTGAGAACAAATGGAAGTACTGACGTCACAACCAGCGTCAAGGTCGAGACGTGCGTCATATCAAAGTGGTTCCGTTCAGCTTCAGATAGATAACAAGAAAAGATAAAGGCGACCCCAAGATGGTGGGGTCAGTTCTTGACGACTCAATCACTAGCTTAATTAAACTTAATAAAAGAAATTATTCTTAAGGCTAGAACAATTTTTAAACATGTGAATGCCTACTTTTAAAAAAAAATATTAAATGTCACTAAAAAAAATTAATTTCGTAATGATTGAACGATAAAATTGTTTACATTGGTTAGATACCTGCATTTTTCTGCGATATTGAAGTATATCAATAAAATAAACCACAAATTGTAATATTTAAGTGTTATTCATATTTTATTTCTAATATGTATATGTGTGTACTGTGGCGTAGCTAGGGATTTGTGGGGATTTGGGGGTCCCGGGGAAACTTGGATTCTGTGGGAGCCCTGCATACTTAACGGTGGCGTAATTTTTAATGTAAAATAAAAATTAGGAACTCCTTTGACGCCCCCCTCAAGTGGGGTCCCGAGGGTACTTTCGAATTTTGATCCCCCTCCACTAGCTACCCTATTGTGTATGTATGTGTATGTCCCCGTGCACTATATAGGGTGTATGTATGTGTATGTCCCCGTGCACTATATAGGGTGTATGTATTATAGAATGAGTGTATGTACACTTATGGAGAATTTGGACCACAATATTAATTTATGTTACGTTAATGATACGATTTGTAAATATAATTGTTTTAATTCCTATTTTTGTTTATTCTTGAAGGTATAGTTTCTAAATGGTAAACTAACTGTTAGTATTACTCTATGATATTGTAATACATTACTTTCAAATGTAATCTTTAACATAACTACAATAAACACGTGTAATATTTATATTACCAAGTTATTCAAATATAAAACAATTTAATGAATTGAACATCTTCTAAGATTACTAAGCTATTATGACTTACGGTTAAATAACTCAGCGACAGTAAATGCTGAAATTGAAAAAAAAATATATATGAGTCAATGCACTTTTAAAAAACGTTTGAAAGTTGTGTTCTTGTTCCAGCAAATGTATGTGCCTTTTTAATGTTTGCTTTATAAACAATTGAGGGATTATTAGTTCCAAACAGTAAGGACCAACCCAAAATTCTTGATGCCACACGTTACTGTTTTCCCATGTATTTCATAAACTTTATTGTTTGTACATTTATCCGCACCCTTTCATCATTCGCGATCAATTGGCTTCATTGTTTATTTAAACAATCCTAATTTAATTTATCCTCATTCAATAGATTATTAACGTTTGGCTTTCAAAAATGTCTTATCTCTCGTTGTAGTTGCCGTATGATTGAGATTTGTAGTTGTGAGACATAATTTAAACGTATTCTCTCGCTTTTCATCTGTTCAAAAGTCATCCTGAAAAATTTGCTAAACTTTGCTGCCTAATTATATTCATACGTCTGTCAAAATCACATAGAATGAAACTGAACTTCTTTAATGATTCCTTCAACCAAGGACTAAATGGACTCATCTAAAATCAGACATAATGGTAAAGCTAAAATCAAACCCATAGATTGATAAAGTTTAAAAAAAAAAAAACTTATAGCATGGTAAAGCTTAAATTAATCCTTCTGTTTGGTTAAGCTAAAATCAAACCTGCTGTATATTAAGGGTAAAGTCAAGCCTGCTGATAGTAAAGCTAAAATCAAACCTACTGTATAGTAAAGCTAAAATCATACCTGCCGTATAGTAAAGCTAAAATGAAATCTGCTGTATAGTAACGCTAAAATCAAATCTGCTGTATAATAACGCTAAAATCAAATCTGCTGTATAGTAACGCTAAAATCAAATCTGCTGTATAGTAACGCTAAAATCAAACCTGCTGTATAGTAAAGCTAAAAGCAAACCTGCTGTAAAGTAAAGCTAAAAGCAAACCTGCTGTATAGTAAAGCTAAAAGCAAACCTGCTGTATAGTAAAGCTAAATGGAAATCTGCTGTATAGTATAGCTAAAATGAAACCTACGGCATGATAAATCTTGGTTGTCTATTCTCTGCTGCAGTACAGAGATCCATTTAGTTTGCTCGTCCAGGGGCACGTCACATTCCTTGACACACTGAACGAAGGCTTTAATTATTCTAAGTGGAAAATAGAATCATTTGGTTTGATGTATCACATCGTACAAATAGTATCACAAATAGGATAACAAAATTAAATAGGATCAAAAATAGGATCAACGATATGATCACAGATATGATCACAGATAGGATCACAAATAGGATAAAAAATAGGATCAGAAATAGGATCACAGATAGGATCACAAATAGGATCACAGATAGGATCACAAATAGGATCACAAATAGGATCACAAATAGGATCACAAATAGGATCACAGATAGGATCACAAATTAATAGGATCACAAATAGGATCACAAATAGGATCACAAATAGGATCACAAATAGGATCACAAATAGGATCACAAATAGGATCACAAATAGGATCATCAATAGGATCACAAATAGTATCACAAATAGGATCACAAATAGGATCACAAATAGTATCACAATGAGAATCAGACATAGGATCACAAAGAGAATATAATTTTGAAATGGCATCATTATTGGACAGGGAATTCTCAAATGAAGCATGGACTCATTTTAGGGAGAGGGATCTTAAAAATACGCGATCCCTTTATTTAACGGGATCATTCTGAGCTATGTGGTCTCTTCAAGGAATGGTATTTTATAGAGGAAGGGGATTAACTTCATGATAGGATCCCATTACGCTACGGAATCACATTTGGGAATGTAATCTACAAAAAACCTACAACATGGAATCATATAGGAAAAAGGGATTTCACCTTGAACGGTATTTGAGGAATCAGAAAGAGATCCTATTGGAATGTTGAGAAGCAATTGAAAACATTTTTATCTTCAAGGAAGTTTACAAGAAACATAGTATACTGGAGTCAAAATTTATGTATTATTTAATTAATATTCAATGAACTTTTTGCGCAATAATTAAAATACATGGTGAATTTTTGATTGAATCCATAGTCATAAGCTAGCATCTATGTATGTAGCTTCAAATCGTTATGTATAAATGTTGGCTATTTAATAATAATTTCATGCATTTTATAGCTCATATATGCATTTAATTATTGGTTTTCTCTATGATGTCTACAATTAATTGTTTTTTTTTTTCTTTTAAATTGTGAAGCTTATCAGAAACAAAATAATAAGTGTTTATTTACAAAATTTTAAAAATAGTTTTAAAAAAACATAAGATTAATAAACTTTTATTTCTTTTTATTAATACTTATAGAGTAGAGTGTGTTTTTAGTGAACAAAAATGTTTTTATATTTATTAAATCTCCTTAAAGTTTACTGTTTTTTACAAAAAAAGTATCCTACAAGGCACCGTAGAAGGGGGTCGGCGAAGAGGGGGATAACGGAAAAAGCTGGCTTGACAACATAAAGGAATGGACAGGGTTGGGATTGAGTGAGACAGGGATGGGATTGAACTACTGGCAGCCGCTCAAGATAGGCAACTATGGAGATTTTTATCTGTTGATGTGACCATGCGCTCCCCACCCCCTTATGACCGCAACGGTCACGGGAATGATGATGATGATGATATCACCATACTAATTACTGATATAATGCATCATATCTCTCCGAAGATTTAATGGCGCTAAGAAAGAATATCAATATTGGAAAGTTCCCCGAAGCAGAAACGGATCCTATTGGAATGCAGACAATCAATTAGAACACCTTCCAACGAACCATAGCAGATGGGATTCGCAGAGATAATTTAACATCATGGCAACAAGGTTGTCTTGTTATATCATTTTGTGCTGTGAAGTTGTTTTTTTTTAACGGGAATCTCAATACAGGCCCTAAAAAAAAGCCGGGTATATCAGCTAGTAGTAAGCTAAGAGTCTCTTTGCATTTATGAACTGCATGCTATTTGAACTCTGAATAAAATACAGAAATATTGCAATTTTACTTCTCGGTCATATCAAGTGATGCGCATTCCTTCTTTATTTATTGAAACTCCATTAACATAAAGAGAATTCAAAATACACAAATTGTGTAATGAAAACAACAAACTCCAGCTCCATTATTAAACTAGTACAACAGTATATGTTTCGTCTAATTCCTTCATCAATACGAATCACTAATGCATTTAATTATATTAGTAATAATATAAATTTCTATTTAAAGAATATATGGTATATTAAGATGGTATATTGCCGCATTTGGCTGTGTTATATTACTTTAGTAAGATTATTAACAACAAATACCGGACCCAGGTTTATGGTGTTCTTACCCACACGTCATCACACCTTTCTTGGCCTGACTCGTCATATTCATGCCGCACTGACGGATGTGATCGGTGCAGTCTAAAATTAAAACAACCATCAAAAGATAATTTAGTTCATGAACACGTTTCTTTTTAGTTAAAATACTTTCATTTAATCATTGTGATGCTTTATTCAATTATGCTTTTCATCATGTAGTGAAATTTGTTTATTGTATTTAGAAACATTACTTGTTTTAAAATTATTTAATTTTTTAAAAAAAAAATCATGTGTATACTAAACTTATTTAGAATAATTTAAATTTAATAAATCTATAACATTTAGTATATTCTTAACAAAATGAATTTTAAAATAAATTTAATGATAACAAAGAAAATATTTATGTTTTTTTTTTTTAAAAGAAACCCTTTAAAATCATCTCTAATTTCATGTCTTTGTCTTAAATATTTAGAATGTGCTAAAAATTGTTTCCGGAAGTTTGTAACGAAAGACAACTCACAAACCAAAGACGGTTTCTCGGAATGGTCATCATTGGCACCAATAGCAGCGACACAAAACATTAGGACGCCAACCTGTATGTTCAACATTTTCGTTGGACGCTTCAATGTTAACAGAACTGAAAATTTAAATTTCATCAATTATTTGTTTACAAGTGAAGATTGTTTGGGTTGTAAGACATAACACAACAGTTAAGACACAATAAAATTAATTAACTTAGGACACCACAATCGATGACTTATAATAATAGCATGAAATGATTCCGTATGAAAATTGGAAAAAAAAAAACAATTTAAAATCTGCTTCTTAAATTAAATTTTGGATATAAAACTAACGGCCCCTGCACTACTTGGGCTTACATCTCATTGTCCTGTCTGTGTGTTTACTTGTTAGGGGCCGTCCATAAAGTACGTCACGTTGTTTTTGATATTTTCTTACTCCTCCCTCCCCCTGTTACAAATCTCGTAAATTCCCCCCCTCTAAAGTACAGGACCCATTCGATCAGACGTTAAAAAATTAACAAACTAATTAAAAGATATTTATTTTTAAAAAAGGAGTGACGTCACACACGGCCGGACACCACCCTCCCCCTGTCACAAACTGTCACACTTTCTTACTTTCAACCTCTGGAGTGTGGCGTACTTTATGGACGGCCTCTAAGCCACATAAACAACACAAAATCTAAAAATAAAACCTCAAATACAATTTTCTTTAAAAAAATGAAACATTTATCACCACGACAAAGTTGTTTTTAATTTAAGTTCTGAATATTAAATAAGTAATTAAAATTTTAATTTTAAAAAAAAAAATTTTTGCCTTTGTCTAAAAATTCCAAAAAAATTTTGCCAGGTAAACAAACCTCTTAAATTGATTTTGATCTCTTCTCGCAATAAAATAAAAACCCTGTTTGTAGCACGTTTGGCTTCTTTTAAAGGGAGCTCACTTAAACGTTATTTACACAACGGGGTTTTTACCAGGGCTATTTATAGCAGCGTGGTTTAACAGACGAATTAATGTAAAAAGAGAATTTCATATCTTGAAATCATTAAAGAAAATGTACCGCATTCATTCGTTGCCCTTTGAGACCATGCTGGCATATGGGGTAAGTAAAGGAGCACTCACAAGTATCAGTTACCACAGAGTATCCTGGCATATGGGGTAGTAAAGTAGCACTCACTAGTATCTGTTACCACGGACCATGCTGGCATATGGGGTAAGTAAAGTAGCACTCACTAGTATCTGTTACCACAGAGTATCCTGGCATATGGGGTAGTAAAGTAGCACTCACTAGTATCTGTTACCACATCCATGCTGTCATATGGGGTAGTAAAGTAGGACTCACTAGTATCTGTTACCACAGACCATGCTGTCATATGGGGTAGTAAAGTAGGACTCACTAGTATCTGTTACCACAGACCATGCTGTCATATGGGGTAGTAAAGTAGCACTCACTAGTGTCTGTTACCACAGACCATGCTGGCATATGGGGTAGTAAAGTAGCACTCACTAGTATCTGTTACCACAGACCATGCTGGCATATGGGGTAGTAAAGTAGCACTCACAAGTATCTGTTACCACAGACCATGCTGTCATATGGGATAGTAAAGTAGCACTCACTAGTATCTGTTACCACAGACCATGCTGGCATATGGGGTAGTAATGTAGCACTCACAAGTATCTGTTACCACAGACCATGCTGTCATATGGGATAGTAAAGTAGCACTCACTAGTATCTGTTACCACAGACCATGCTGGCATATGGGGTAGTAAAGTAGCACTCACTAGTATCTGTTACCACACACCATGCTGGCATATGGGGTAGTAAAGTAGCACTCACTAGTATCTGTTACCACAGACCATGCTGGCATATGGGGGAGTAAAGTAGCACTCACTAGTATCTGTTACCACAGACCATGCTGGCATATGGGGTAGTAAAGTAGCACTCACTAGTATCTGTTAATACAGACCATGCTGGCATATGGGGTAAGTAAAGGAGCACTCACTAGTATCTGTTACCACAGACCATGCTGGCATATGGGGTAAGTAAAGGAGCGCTCACAAGTATCAGTTACCACAGCCTACGAGAGCCAACCATACATGCCGTACGCCCTGGCTTCCATGCGGTCAAATAACTAGTTTCTATTTGCACATGTCAAGATGAACTTTTAATAGTTTACATGTTATCACGATTTAATAACATTAAAGTTTTAATATCGTCGTCTGGAAACATCTATTAAAATAACTAAGCAATAAATCATTTTTAAATCAACTTTTAAATGGGGGATAATACAAAATTACATGTAAAAATTTCCCAGACCACTCGAAAATGAAACGGAAGTTAAATTATATCCAATTTTCAACGACAAATTCTACCTTATCAATGGCAAATAGTTTGTTTGTTTGTTTGTTTGTTTTTGTTTTGTTTTTTTAAACCTATATTTTTGGTGTTTTTGTAATTTTTCATACTTTTTTCTTTTTTTCTTTATGTTCTAAACAATAAAAACCAACACACTAACAAAATAAACTATTAAAGAAATCAACATTCGTCTTGCATCACCACACCAGTAATGCACCATGTGTGTGCATGATAAAAAGCTTTGGTTTGGAAATACTGAACAAATGAACTATGGAAATTCTGTTTTTTAGCTTTATCATTTTGCTTTGAACTTCAAATAAAAATATCAATCCCGACGACAACCAAACCAAAAATTCACTTTTAATATGTACCGATGAAAAATGAATCTACTAAAATTTATATTATATTAAATATAAAAATAACAAACAGAAGTGAATTATCACAGAAGTTTCTACTGCTTGCGTGGCAAAACACATCTCTGTGCAGACACACATTATTTACTTTGATAAACACAAAGATGAGTAGAGAATAGGACACATCAACAGAAACACTATCATTAAACACAATTAAGCCTCGGGAAAGATGAAAGCTGCTACCCCGTTACATGCTCATCTCGACTCGCCAGATTTCATGGCACAACTGAAGACGCCAATGTGGCCGTGAGTGTGAGATAACGCGCAAGTTTTAGCAGGGATTCTCAAACGTTTGTCATGAAACAAATCTATGCTTATACAAATCATAACATAACCTTTATTCGCCACTTTCAAGAAAGAGCGGTAATAGATCACATTTATAATAAAACTGAGATGATTTTTTGATACATTTTTTTCTCCCTGAAATATTTATATTTAGTTTTGTTGTTTGTATTTTTGTATGTTTTAAATTTTCTTCTTTTTTTTTTTTTTTTTTTTTTTTTTTTTTGATGTTGCTGTTGTTGTTGTTGTTTTTTTTAACTTAAAGAGGAATATCTTTTCTTGAATAAAAAGGAGTTTAAATTATACATGGAGATGTTCTCGCGCAAATAGTTGATTTATGATTTCAATGATTTCTATTTTTAATTTTTGTAAAAGATGGAATCCTTAGCCATAGTTAGTACTTGTATCAATTAAATAAAATGGCTGAAGTCATTAAGTCTATTCCCAAAATTTACTATTGTATTTTTCTGGTTTCTGTTCAAGTTATCAAATTTGTTTTAAAAAAACAATTTTATTTAACAGATTTTTATGGAACAAATAATTAGATTTTTATAAGAAAGAGCAACGCATTTTTACACGGAAATTATTTTTTTTATAAAAACTATTTATACCAGGACTTTTCAAAATACTTAATTTTACACACGTTTTTAAAAACAAAATTGTGTTACACCCTAGCCTTAAAAACAAATTTATTCTACCCCAAAACTTCTCAAAAATTTTAAAATTGTATCCCTTAATTCTCAGAAATTTTGTTTCACGTTACTACTTTTCAAACACGTTTATTTTACAATTGAATTCTCAATTTATATCTGAACACCTGCAACTTTCCCATAAAGTTAATTCTCAACATTCCCCTCAAAATGGGAGACACAATAGTCCCATTGATAGTTGAAAGGAGGGAACAACAAAGTACGTTTTAACAGCACAGCTTGCCGCTATTTTTAGTTTTTAAAAAAAACAAAACTAACAAAACAAAAAAAAAAGGAAGAAAAAAGTTAGTGAATTTAATTAATTTCATTTAGAGCCGTGGGAACGAATGAAAAGCCCGCTGTTAACGATGTAAAGAATCAAATAGAAGATCTTTAAATTGGCCACTATCTCAAGATTTAATAAGGACTTAGCTCATGTGTAGGGAGTGGTAAATTGTCAACTATTCTCTATTTGGATAGTGCAAAAGAATCAACACAAAAAAAAACAAACCCATAGGAATACAAAGATTTTGGTAATTTGTTTTTATACTTTAAGACCACATATTAGCAGTATGTGATTTTTATTTTTATGATGAAGTCAATATTTCCAGCATAATCAATGGCTATGATATTTCAAAGTATTTCAAATAGTTAAATTTATTCACCAATTCTTTTACTTTCTTGAGAGCGTATGTGACGTAATCATGAACCAAATATGTGATTACAGCATGTGTATTGTGTATGTGTGTCGTAATCATGCATCACTTTCGCCATGATCTGTGGACGCAGTAATCTTTTGTATAGAAGGAGCGTCAGTATAGATAAGATACGATAAGATATGTGATTTCAACGTGTGTATCGAAGGTGGTGATTTATTTTATGGATCACTAACTCTACCCAAGAACTGGTAACCAAAAAATCCATAACTGTAATGGAAAAATCTTTTTTCTGAAAGAGAACAAAAAATTTGTTATATGATCATCTATGTCAGGTTTACATATTTTATGTTTAACATTATGTTAACATTGACTAAGTACCAGTGACGTGACTCCAACCCTTACTATAAGACTAAAGTTTAGCATTATGTTAACATTGACTAAGTACCAGTGACTTGACTCCAATCCTTGCTATAAGACTAAAGTTCAACATTATTTTAACATGGACTAAGTGACCCGACTCGGACACTAGCTGTAATATATACACAAAGTTTGGCACCGAAGTTTAGGGCTGTGATGACGTAGGGGAGAGAAAGCCGTGTTGACGTCTGGGTAGTAATGCCCACTGAGGTCAAAGGTCACCGCTGAAGTAAACACGGATTTTATCAAACGACATAGAGGTCTAGTTGTAAGTGTAGCGCCTACCCCCACCCACCAACCCATACCTATGGCGTTGAGGACCAGGAGTTTACTGTACTGTAAGTTTTGAATTAATCTCGGTCAGGCGTACATACTCGGTCGTGCCAGAATGTAAGCAATGAAAGCGTTTCATGTTTTTAATACGAACATTTGAATTAAGTTTCAAACTTATTTGTATAATGGTGTATAATATATGGCCTACACTAATTTTGTCATTTACATGATTTTCAATACAACATCAACAATGGCATTTAATCAAATGTAATTAAATTTGTGTGAGAGAAGTAAAAACAATTTATTCCTAATATTTTTAATTATCATATTTTTGAAAGACAAATTATCTCAATTTTTTTGTAAGCTTGCTCTACTATCAAGATTTACATCAAAATTAAAAGTACCATGTATTGGGGGATGTATACCTTGTTTATGCATGATGAAAAGCTTAGGTTTGGAAATTTTTTTAAACAAAAACAGTTACAGTTTTTTAACTGTAGGGCTGCGGAAATTTACGATTAATTTCCTCCATTAACCGGTAAAAGTTTTTATCGCTGAAAATTATTTTAATCGATAAAATAATGATTAAAATTAAAGAAAATATTTGAAACAATTTTTTTCGAATTTATTAATAAAGATTAAATATCAATAATTAAAAATATGTTGTTATCTTACAAGCTTCTCAATTTTAAAAAAAAAATGTTTAAAGTGTAAACTTTAAAATTAACACTTTTTTAAAAGGAAAATGACATAAAAAATTAAACATTGTTTTTACTTAATTAACAATAATAAAATTTAAATTCATTGACACTATATGGAACTACTTATATTTAAATACTTAACCTACATATATTTTTAAAAATTAAATACTAAGGTTATGTGCAGTTTATGAAATTTTAATTTAAAAGACGTCATACATCTTATTTTAAGCTTTAATCATACTATCTTTTAATTATTCAGTAATTTTACAAAAGTTAACGATACAATTTAAATTAATCGATCACATCCCTACCGTACAGACACTGTTGAATTTACAAAACCTTAAATTCTATTTGGAAGACGTGCTAATAATCAAATCAATGTGTATAGAAGTGGTCGGAACGTTTGTGCTCATACAATATTTCCAAGGGGGGGGGTTTAATATCATTAATCGCCCCCAATTTTCGTACTCATTTTATCACATGGGCACCTTTTCCTTTGACGCGCCAATCTCCCCGCTGTGACGTGCCACTGGCCCGACATGCACTGGGGCTAGCACACAGTTGACGTGCTTGTAGGCAAGGAACAGAGCTGTGTATTGTACGACTCGCAACTTGTGCTCCAACGGAGCGCGTGAGCCAGGGGTGATAAGACACGTCGTTTCACAGCGTCGACGCTGGCCCCCATTTATCAGCGGTGTAAACACGGGAGCGAGATTCCAGAGTTTGCTCCCTTTATCAATGCTCCACCTCGGGGGCAAAAAATGGTGCAAAAAATGAAAGCACCGATATTTCATGGGTAAAGAATTGTGCCACAAATTTATTTTTTTAAAGGAGTCTTTGGGTGGGTGGGTGTTCTTGGTGTTAAAACTAAGCTTTCGGAAATCATTCCAATGTTTAAAATATAATATTAAATTAAAAAAAAAAATTAAGTTTGTTTTTTTAAAAATAAAAGTTATTTCAATACTCACTGTCTGAATTAAATCATCCAATTTTTACAATATCATGGTGTTATCATTATTATACTACTTATAATGAAATTAATAGTTATGCTATATTCAAAGATTTTTTTTTTTTACATATTAACTTGCTCTGTTTATAGTGATGAGAGACAACCAAAGACGAGAATTCTTAAATATTTTCAAATATATTTATGAAATTATTTAGTCGAATAAATTATGTGTGATACGTGAACGTAATATAACAACTGTGGGTGAATAGCACGCTGCAAACTTACCAAAAGGCATGGGATCAAATCTTTGGAAAGCAGAGATTTGTTCCGGGAGCCAAGGGTGTCCCTGAGTCCACCTAGCTCTAAAGGTATACTGGATACTAGCTAGAGAAAACAAATGCGGCTTGGAATTGTGTTACATCATCCCGTCATGGATGTGACCTGTCAACGCTGCTTCACTAGCTAACAGACCAACATGGTAGTGTGTGCTCTTATCAGAACGAGAGTGAAAAACTCTTCTGTAATAAAAGGAGCACATGTGATGATGAAAACTAATCATAATAAACTTTAAAATTATAAACATGAGCAAGTTCAAACGGTAAATTAAAACTAAATTTAGACTAAATGAAAACACTTAAACTAAATTACGATAAAGTTGTTAACGTCAAACATACAACTTTACATCTCCCAATTCTCCCAAACCAAATCTCTATCTGTTCCCATGGTTACGACGCTGATCTCTTCTTAAAACACGTCGTTGCCCAAATCTCAGTGTACGTAACACACATTAAAGTTACTGTTCGTACAGTTCTAAAAAAAATGTAACAGTTAACGACATAAAAAGTATGAGTATGGAGAAAACAGAAAACAATTATTCACCACATGAACAAAATTTTTTTAAATAAAAAAATGAAACATGAGAGAGAGAGAGAGAGAGAGGGCGAGAGAGTATATAGAGGAAGTGAGAGAGAGACGGTGTAATCAACCGCATAGGCGTATATACTGAGACTTGGCGTAGAGAGGTAACCCCTTTCCCTCGCCCTACAGCCGCAACGAAGCGTATTCTTCCACCACGCGCTCGAAACATATGAAAAAATAAAATATACCGTTGAGTGTTGTACGTACAATGCTATAAAATACTAACAGTTAATGACTTTTAAAAAAAGTATTTTAAAAATAGAAAAAAATTCTTTAAGGCATGAAAATTTAAAAAAAAAAAAACACAAAAAAAAAACAACAAACAAGCAAAAACAGAATCTAAGACGCAAATTATTACTTGGAATATTTTTATGCTGGCACGTTTGTAGCCACGAACAAACTAACTTAAGTCAGGGCTGGCGTGACCGGAGGACTCTCTGTATTCATAACTCCGGGTTTAAGTGACTCCATCTTGGCAGTTAATTGAGAGAAGATTTGAGCTTCCCAACCCATTCATTTATTCAAGGAAATAGACGTTGTCAATCTCGATTATCCAGACGGCAGTTACTACTACATTAAGAAAGTAAAACTATTTCAGGCTCCACATGATAAACTTGGAAGTCGGGAGCTAAATATATAATAATATATTTAATAAGTGAATTTCAAAAGTGACGTTTTCTAAAATATTTAATTGATATCTTTTCAAGTAACTATTTCATTAAACCGACGTCACACGTCTTGTAGGAAAAAAACAACTATCTTTCAATAAAAAAATGTAACATCATATTTCATGCTCATTCGTATCGTTGTAACGTGCGTCTTATCTATAACTCTTGTCCTTCTAAAGATACAGATTAGTTCCCCTGGCCTGACATTTCGGAGAGTGGGTAGGAAACATCCCGGAACTGGAACTACGATAAGAGGTTCTAAACATATTGCTGTTAAATGATAAAATATCCAATGTTTCAACCATAAATTACTGATTATGGAATTTTTAAATTGTAGGTCTGTGTTCTATAATCTATGTCCTTTGAAATATTATTTTATAAAAAAAAATAATAGTTATTAAGTTATGATTTAAAAACAAAACAACTAAAGAACTAATACCCTGTAAAATTATTAATCGATTTTTAATAGAACTCTTTACAAAAAGAAGTGTTAAAATATCACTGGTAAAATGTGTTTAAGTCAATTTAAACAATCATGAACGTAATGGGATATTGAAAAATGTACACACATCATCATCAGTATTATCAATTAAACGCTGAATATTAAACAGTACTAGATACGACCCATGGCGTAGCATACGCCGCAGTCTTGGTTATAGAAAGTGTGAAGAACGGGGCAGGGGGAGAAAAGGACATCAATCATGAAGAAATGAAAAAAAAAACTTATATGAATTTCGGGGATTGGGTCCCTTACGCATTATTGGTCTTTATACCTCCTCTTGACATGCGCACTTTGGTTGTTGTTATTTGCCCTAGCCCCTCCCTTTACTTCCATCCCTTGCCAACCATAGACTGACTGCTCGACCTCAGCAAGGGCCACTCATCAGGCTTATTTGCTCACGACATGCTCTTGTTCTGGTGAATGATATAGATAGATATTTATCTCATCTCTTCATACAAGTATCTACTAATTTGGTTGAGCAAAAGGACCAATATTAGTCTCTGTATTGACGGCTGTTGATACAGAAAATGGTGTTGATTTGCGAGGAGTTTAAAAGATGGGTTGCATTTTACTCAGTTAAAAACTTTTTATTAATTACTAGAAGACCCGGTTGTGCGTTGCAACGATCTCAGTAAAAATGACTATTTAAGAATATAATGAGTGATATGTTTTAAAAACAATTATTCCAGAAACCTACATTGAAGTGTGCAAAAAAGTCCAAGTTTCATAGCAAATAGATAAATAAAATAATAATTTAAAGGCTTAAAAAAAGAAGGAAAAAACTACTTTAAAGGCAAGGCTCTAAAATGAGTGATAATTTGTACTCAAGCTATGTTTCTCAATCTCATGTAAAATTGATTGGGGAATTAAATTATTAACGTGCATTACAAAAATATTTGGGGACGCCTGCCCGAGGGAATGAACATCAAGAGTTCAGTTCCCTATAGTAATTATTTATAGACTCTTGAGTTTTTATGTACTAAAATTGGTAACATCCCATATTTTCTCAGTAACTTAAGCTGGCACTAATTTTTTTATAAAGATAATGTAAAGGAAAAAAAACAACATTTAAGGGCCCCTGTGCCAATTCTATGCAAGTTGTCAATTTCAAATAGCGGTTAATTTTAATTTAGTTTCATCATGAATATATTCCTTCAGATTGTTAAAAATAAAATGGGGAAAATATGTTAAGCATATACCAAAAAACAGACATTCGGGGCCCCCGGCCCAGAAGGAATTGGCATAAAAAGTTCAGTGCCCTATAGCATTTTAATATGGGCTTTTATAAAACAATTTCGTTTAAGATTAATTCATTTCCACAAAACTTAACGCATAAACTTATATAAGCAAAAAAAATATATTAAAAATGATATGATGGGGCCCATTCAGTGCAAGATGTAAAGTTGAAAACACCTGTTCATTTCAATTTGCATGATAACATATATATTTGTCATTATTTTTCAAGACCATTAAAATTGAACGGGCAAAATATATTAACCATTTACTGAAAAGTTTGGTTAAGATCCATCAACTTACCAAGTAGATTGCACTTAAACTATTTTTATTTCGCTCATATAAGCAAAGAAAAAAAAAACAGTAAGGGACCCAGGAGCCATTCAGGGCAAGATAAAAAGTTCAAAAACATCTGTTAATTTGAATATGGATAATAATGGATACCTTTATAATTATTTGTCAAGACCTTTAATAATTAAATTGGTGAATAAAATCTTAAAACGTTTACAAAAACAGGTATTTTGGGCTTACCTACCTATAGTATTTTAATATTGGCTATCAAGAATTAAGAATATAATTACAAAATTTGGTTAAGATCCATCAATTTATCAAGTAGATAGCGCTTAAACTAATTTTTATATAGCTCATATAAGCAAAATAAAAAGACATTATGGGCCCCCGGCGCCCCTTTAGTGTCAAAAGGATAAAAAAAAATAGCCAGTTACCATTCCGAAAGGGTACTCAACAGTCTCAAAAGTTTTCATGACGATCGGATGAATGGTTTAGTTAGCTCTAAAGGACAAGCACACACACACACACACACACACACACACACACACACACAGACATACTTTGATTTTTATATAGATAGATAAAGGACGTCAAGCAGATTTTCATTTAGACGGTTGTTCTTAAAATGCTTGTTGAATCTAAATTACAAGCATTAGAGTGAAGAACAATCATTCAGTAGAGATGACTCATTCTATCTTACAATGGGAATATTTATGGCTTATTGTATTGTGTTTATTTAGATAAATTCATTTCAGTAATTACCCTAGAAAATATGGCAAAAAATGGAAATCGCAAAATTTAGAATCTTACATTCACTAGTACACGACAAACGAACAATTTTCTAATCTTTCTTAAAGAGCTGATATCAAAAAAAATTTTTAAAAAAAATTATAACAAAATAAACTTTAGTTTTAATATCACTTGAATGAAGAAATATGTTATTTTATAACTATTAATAACAATGCAGCCGAACGTCTCTGATTTCTTCTACAATAACAATCATTATGATATCATAAATTGAATCTTAATAATCACTATATTGTTTATTGAATCACAATTATCATATTATCGTTCATTAAATCACCACAATCAATAGGGTATGCATGGTTCATGGAATAACAATCATGTCATGGTTCATGGAATAACAATCATGTCATGGTTCATGGAATAACAATCATTATGAAATTGTTCATTGAATCACAATCATGTCATGGTTCAATGAATTCTAAATTCTTATGATGATACCGTTCAGTGAGTCTCAATCATTATGATATGGTTCAAGGAATCACTTTTGCAAGTGTTCAAGAGGACATTTGTCCTTCCCGTTCTCCCAATATTTATCATCATTAGTTTTGAAGCACTCACATAGACCCACCATTTATCATCATTAGTTGTGAAGCACTCACATAGACCCACCATTTATCATCATTAGTTGTGAAGCACTCACATAGACCCACCATTCCCGTACCGCTATTAAGTTGATTATTTTGAGCCCTTTACAGATATTAGGACACAAAATAAAGAATCTGATCCCTAAAATAGCGTGATTGGTCCAAACAGATGCAATAGAGATTGTTCTTATTGTAAGAATTCATTTTTCTACCCTCACCACACACAGTAAGACACAGTAAGACACAGTAAGACACAGTAAGACACAGTAACACACAGTAAGACACAGTAAGACACAGTAAGACACAGTTTTGACGTATCATCATTTACTATAAAACATTTAACTTAAAACTTCTAAGCATCTAAAGACTATAGCTCATGATTGGCCAATAGAAATAATAAAACCCAAAGCTGACAGGGAAAAGTTCGAGTGATATGTTGATAATATTCATCAAAAAATTCCCTTGTGTTTAATAAAATTGCAAGTGTTTCTTTGTACGATTTGAAAATAATAGTTACATTTATTTTAACTCAAAGATAATTAAATTTCAAGGCGTTAAAATCTGTTTGATTAACAGTTTAACAATTAAAATAGAAATTGCATACACAGAATTCACGCCTCCTGCGCACTTTGTCAAACATTAAGTCTATCATATTTTATAATAATTTTTATTCTCCCAGCAGCACCTTTCTGTTTAGCGAGGAAAAATTAGTTACATTAAGAACGAGGTCTTAAAAAAAAGTTTCCAAAGGCATTTTAGGTTTAAGTCTGAAGAATCATTGAATCTCTTTAGGCAGCCGTCTAAGCAAGAGGAAGTTTGCAAGTATACGTTGTAAAAATGAGAAAAATTTCAGTGTAGCGTGGAAATAGCCGGATGAAATAAAGTGTGTCTTTGGGGGGGGGGGGGATACCAAGTGCTTCGTGGAGAGTTTTCAAAAATTAACCTTAATTGGGAACTTGCCGTCTCTTTGAACTAGATGAGGGGCGGTCGGGGTGCTAAACTGACGATGTGTAGATAGGGCTAAGAGAGTTAGAGGTTTTAAGTAATGGAAGTGTAATGTAATGAAGGTTTAAAGTAAAGGAAGTTTAAAGTAATGAACATTTAAAGCGATTGAGGTTTAAAATAATAAAAGTTTAAAGTATTGACAGTTTTAAGTAATGAAAGTTTAAAGTAATGAATGTTTAAAGTAATGGAGGTTTAAAATAATGAAAGTTTAAAGTAATGGAGGTTTAAAATAATGAAAGTTTAAAGTAATGAAGGTTTAAAATAATGAAAGTTTAAAATATAGGCAGTTTAAAGTAATGAAAGTTTAAAGTAATGAACGTTTAAAGTAATGAAAGTTTAAAGTAAATGACGTTTAAAGTAATGAAAGTTTAAAGTAATGGAAGTTTAAAGTAATGGCAGTTCAAAGTAATGAGAGTTTAAAGTAATGAACGTTTAAATTAATGAAATTTTAAAGTAATGAACGTTTAAAGTAATGAAAGTTTAAAGTAATGAACGTTTAAAGTAATGAAAGTTTAAAATAAATGACGTTCAAAGTAATGAAAGTTTAAAGTAATGAAAGTTTAAAGTAATGAACTTTTAAATTAATGAAAGTTTAAAGTAAATGACGTTTAAAATTACGGAATTTTGAAGTAGTGGAAATTTAAAGCTTTCGTTCGTAATTAAGCGGGAGGTATTATACGTATGGTAAAAACGGACACTTTTGATTTGGATGTTAAAAAACAAAAGTATTCATATAGATGTGAGTTTATTAAAATAGTAGCCGTTTTCCCAGATTATTTAATTTTTAAAATATTTTTTTTCTTTACAAATGGAATATTTTTCAAATGTGTAACGTTGCATTTTATTAATATGTGTTACATAAGATTTTCAATATAAATAATAATCAACAACCTTTTTTCTAAGTTTAATTTTTTCTGTCTGTATTATAATTTGCTTAATCAAATTATGATTATTAGCATTTCAAAATCGTGATATTTCCTTTCATTCATGGGACATAACTTTTCGGGGTAATTTACTGTACATTCGAGTATATGAACTTTGATCGAGGAACACCTATTGAACATTTATATTAACTGAATGGGGTTTTAGTTAAATGTTGAACTGTCCCTTAACCCGACGCTGGGTCGTTGGGGTACCATTTTGAGCTGCGCACTATCTCATGCCAAGTGTCACGGTTCTGAGCTGCCTTCTGGGAATCGCTAAATGAAAGGCCGGTCCACTCTTTGATATTGTCCTCCCAACTCTTCCTTGGTCTGCCTCTTTTCCTTCTTCCCTGGACTGTGCCTTGTAATATCGTCTTTGAGAGACCTCCAGATCTTGTCACGTGTCCGAACCATCGTAGTTTCCTCTTTTTAATTGAGGTGAGAAGGTCCTCGTAAGGGCCAATGACAACACTTATTTTGTCGCGGACCGCTTCGTTCGTGATGTGCGCCGTGTAGGAGATGTTTAATACCTTTCGAAAACATCTCATCTCAAGCGCATTAATTATTTTTTGAAGGTCTGCGGTGAGCGTCCAATCCTCACAACCATAAAGGAAGACTGACATCTCCAGAGAGCGCATTAGTCGAATCTTTGTTCTCAGGGAGAGCTTCTTGCTTTGCCAGATGTTTTTCAGTTTGCTTAGTGCTGCAGTTGTTTGGGCCGTTCTGGCAAGAATTTCTGGCTTTGACCCTTCATCGGATATTATAGCCCCTAGATATTTGAAGGTAGGGACCTCCTCGAGTTTTTGCCCGTTTATCCGTATTTCATTTGTGAAATTCTTATTTGCCATGACCTTGGTCTTTTCTGCATTCATTTCCATGCCATAGGCCTTCGACGTCTTCTCTACCTTTGCAAGGAATTCTTTTAGTTCGTCCTCGCTGCCAGCTAGGCCGTCTATGTCATCGGCGAAGCGTAAGTTAGTTATAATCTTTCCTCCGATGCTGACCGTTCCGACATGGTTTTCGAGCACATCAGTCATAATTCTTTCTAGGAAGAGGTTGAAGAGGATGGAGGATAGTAAACACCCTTGTCTGACACCAACAGTGGTCTTGAACCAATCTCACAGCTTGCTGTTGTAGAGTGCTGCGCTGGATGCTCTGTTGTATAGGTTCTTGATCACAGCAATGAGGTTAGCATTAATATTGAACTTGTGCATGGTTGCCCACAGTGCTGCATGCCACACTCTGTCAAACGCCTTTTTAAAGTCTATGAAGACATGAAAGAGGTCTCTCTGGTGCTGCAGATGTTTTTCACAGAGCACTCGCAAGTTGAAGATCTGCTCTGTTGTGCTCCTTCCTGCTCTGAAGCCTGCTTGTTCTTCTGCAATGATCTGCTCTGCTTGTGGTTTCAGTCTGTTTAGTATTACCATGAGCATGACTTTGCTGGGGTGACTAATCAGGCTAATTGTACGGTAGTTCTGACACAATTGTAGATTACCCTTCTTTGGGAGCGCTATAACAAGCGATTGAGTCCAGGGTATTGGCCATTCTCCTGTCTGCCAGATCTTGTTGCACATGTCGGTTTGAATGTTTATTACTGGGTCACCTCCTGCCTGAATCAGTTCACCTGGGATGTTGTCTGCTCCAGCCGATTTCCCCCTTTTCAGCTTTCGCACAGCCAGCTCCATCTCATCACGGAGAATGGAATGCATGTCTATGTTAGTTGAGCACTGATTCATCGCCCTTTGAGTCTTCATTGTAAAGCTCAGAACAGTATTCGGTCCATCTTTTTATTATTTCTTGTTCTTCTGTAATACATTTCGCAGATTTATCTTTTATTGTTGAGATGCGACCTTGCTTGGTGGATGTCAGGTCTTTGACAATCTTGTAAGCCTTTTTTAAGTTGTTCCTTAGTAGATTTTCATCGATGTCTGAGCATTGTTGTTCTATCCAGTTTGTTTTTGCTTTATTCATTTCTTTCCTGATCTTTTTATTGATTGCACTGTATTTGGTTGCTCCTTCTGCATTATTCTTTACGTTCTTAAGTTTTCTTTTCTCATCGCATAGCTCTAAGATATAAGTGGAGACCCATGATTTTTTTTATTGCATGTTTCTTGCCAAGTAAATCTTTTGCTGTCTCAATTATTGTGGTATTGAAGGTATCAGTGATTAGATCTATGTCCCAATCCGTTTCCGACTCACATAGTGTGGTCAGTGGATCAAATTTCCCTCCAATTTTTGCCCATGAACGCCTCTGCGATTTCTGGATCTTTCAGTTTTTCAAGGTCGAAGCTTAAGCGTGAATTGCTTTGTTTTGATATCCTTTTCAAGTGTAGATGGAAAGTCATCAGCACCAGATTATGGTCGCTGCCGATATCCGCTCCAGGGAAGCTTCTAGTATTAGCTGCTTTAAGTGTAAGAGACTCTAATTTTAAATTTAAAGTGTGCATTAAATAGAAACTGTAATGCGATGAAAACACAAACATTAATTCAAAAACTGTTTTTAAATAAATCTCTTTGAAACGAAGTTTATCGTCTCATTCCTGGCATTTTTTCAATGTTCTAAAGAGTATTTAATACAATATCATCATCATCAATGCCTGTCGTCCCATCTGGGGCATAGGCAACGAACAAAGACTCTCCAGGCATCCCGGTCCTGCGCCAATCTCTCTAGCTGTCCCCAGCTGTGCCCACTCTTTTTGGAGTCTGTGTCCAGTTCCCTTCTCCGGGTCATTTTACGTCGACCTCTTCTCCCCTTGTCTTGAGGGTTCCAAGTGAGGGTTTGTCTCACAATGATGGATGTAGGCTTTCTAATGTAGCATTTAAATAATCATAAAACAACAAACATTTTAGCATATATCTTCACTTTTTAGAATTTTTGAAAAATATTAAAAAAATTATTTTGGATTGACATATTTTTTTTCTATTCTCTATAAATAGCTTAACGTTAACAATATGTGTGACATTTTACAATGTCATGAAATGAAATACAACAAAACAATTTATATCTGCAGATAAGACATTAACAAGACTGATTGTCTGTATGTTATAATATATTAAAATGAGAAAACAAATGTTTGCGAAGCTAGTGGAATACAGCTAGATACCCGTATTTTATAATAAACCCACAGTCTTTTAACGTTTGGGATGAAAGATGAGGGGAGTAATAATGTGAACATTATTTTACTAAATGAAGAGATTTTTATTTTGGATTAGCTCCCTTTCCTAGGAAATGCATATAATATATATTTTTCTCTATAAATTGAAGAAACATAAAGGTAAATCTAGCGCTTCTCAAAAAGATCTCTCCGTTAACTCACTTAGATCTTTGACGTGACAATAAATCAGGGAAATAATATGTCTATTTAGTGTACTCTTATCTGTGCCAGGGACAAGATAATAATAGTACATGTACTTGGAATTTTAAATATTTCGTATTCAGTATTTTTAATTGGTATCTTAAATCTATGTCTATTCATATAATTATTGGTATTATTATTCATTGTTATTAAATTCTACAACAGTAACGACAGAATTCGGACTAGATTAGGGACTCCACTGTTAGGGATATAGGGCCCCTTATAGGTCTGGATATTCTCTGCCAGAGCCATATATGATTTAAGAATGCCTAGAGGGGTAGAACTAAAATATCTTATCTATTACTAACGCTCCTTCTATACAGAAGGATATTGCGTCACGTGCTTATCTAATTGGAAAGTGTGTGTATAGTGAAATGATCTTTAATTTTTTTTTTTAAAATATGTATATATTCTTAAGAGATATTAAAATATGGACTGGTACAGGGTAATTATTATTTTTTTTTAAATTTAATCATTAAACAATTTATTAATATGTGTTTTACAATTTTTCTGTACATACTTGGCCCACATGCTTGCTGGGGATCTGAGCTTTATAAATTTATATTTATTAAATAATACATTTCGTTATCAATATTTTAAATTATGTAAGGCCCAACATATATAATTTGTATCTGGTTATAAAGTTTGTACAAGGTTTACACTTTGTACTTTGAAACTCATGAGGCAATGACAAAATAAATACTAATATTTGAAACACTTTTGTGTGCTTCAGTGAATCGCTAAACCTGTGGCCCGCGGGCCATACTTTACACAACCTGTTATAACTATTAAGGGAAATCATAAAAAGTTTGATTTCCTGGTTTATATAAGTGTTAAACCCACCTTAACTCACTTAAAATTTAGGATACCTTTAAGTTTCAGGTGAAAAGCTTCCTCTGGTTTGCGGTTGCGTTCCTTGCCGCCTCCCCGCAGACATTCATTAGCCTCTCAGCTCTGAAACGAGGGCACACTAAAGAGTACCGTTGAAAGCCGGTTTCGTTCTATTGTCGCAATGCCCCTGGATTAAAATGCTTGCCGGAAACAGCAGACCACGCGAAGAGTAGGTCGATGTTGTTTAGGCTTTGTAACTATAATCTCGAGACCTGTTACACCAACTTGCTCCCCTGACTCTAAACACAAGAACTCACCAAGTGAGACCTGTCACATTTCCGATTTGACTCTTTGTAATATGTGGGTTTCATTTCCATTTGTTTAATATATTGATCTACATTAGACTGAATTTCGATACGTCTTCTGTTTCACTGTTGATATAAAAACATATTGAATAAAAGCAAAGCACTTGACTTGTATGTAGTATTGTTGTTAAAATGCAGAGAATAAAGCGCGGGCTATGACGTAGATTCGTTTCTTCCCTGGCTATCATTCAGAGGTTCTTAAACTTTAGAAATCTCAACTCTTAAAATAGTTCTGCGTGTCAGTATTAACTGCTAGATGATGCATTATTGTACACAAGGTTATGTGATGTTTTATTGTACACAATGTTATGTGATGTATTATTGTACACAATGTTATGTGATGTATTATTGTACACAATGCTATGTGATGTATTATTGTACACAATGTTATGTGATGTATTATTGTACACAATGTTATGTGATGAATTATTGTACACAATGCTATGTGATGTATTACTGTACACAATGTTATGTGATGTATTATTGTACACAATGTCACGTGATGTATTATTGTACACAATGTTATGTGATGTATTATTGTACACAATGTTATGTGATGTATTATTGTACACAATGTCACGTGATGTATTATTGTACACAATGTTATGTGATGTATTATTTTATGCAATGTTATGTGATGTATTATTGTACACAATGTTATGTGATGTATTATTGTACACAATGTCATGTGATGTATTGTACACACTGTAAGATGTTGTATTATTGAACAAAATGTTATGTGATGTATTATTGTACACAATGTTATGTGATGTATTATTGTACACAATGTTAAATAATGTATTGTTGTACACATTGTTAAATGATGAATTATTGTGCAAACTGTTGTCAACTATTATTGTGCATAATTATCTTATGTATTATTAGAAAGGACACATATAACATTTGAACTCCATATCATCAAATAATAAAGAAATTGTGAATACAAAATGAAAAGAAAAAAAAAATGAAAAAATTAAGCACTCTAAATAAAAACAAAAATCAAGTCACCATTAAACTAAATCAAAGTATTCAGAATGATAATGAATTTGTTGTCATGAGTTTTTGTATTATTTTTTTTTTGTTTTTAAATGATTTAAAATTTCTGACCAACTAATGGCTTAGGAATGAATACAACTTCAAATAATTTTATTTGCTTAACTGGTAATGTTTTCTTGATTGGTTACTATTAAAAAATAACTGTTAAAAAATTTTTATTAGCTGATATTTTGAGCGTTAAGAATTTTTATCTGTGACCAGTTCAAAGCAAATAGTTTGAAATTGTTTTTTTTTAAATACTCTAAGTTTTTATTATTGATTGTTGACAGCGAGTAGTTATGTAAGCATTAAAGCAATGATATCAAAATAAAACATTTTTTTAGAGATGCATAAAACAAACAAACAAGCCGTCTGACAGAAAAGGCTGAACAACACATCGACAGAGAGTTTGGTGCCTCAAACACATTTTAAAAATGTAGTTACGTGCCAAAAGGTTTTAAGAGTAAAGTTAAAATGAAAATTACTTCCCTCCCTTGACTTAAGAACATTGATTCCAGGCTACACTCCCCTGAACAAAGATGAACTCCATGAACAAGCTTTTATGACACTTGACTTTCACTTTATTTTTTATGTTACAATTTTTCATTGCCATTCCCTAGATGAGAGAGTTCATTCAAAAAAAATTAATACTCAATACGATGAAAGCGTTTAATATAATGTCAATATACGGTATGTAAGCAGTTCTCAAAATATCAGGTTTACGGTTTACCTAGAATGTTCTATTTTAATTAGTTTTTAACGGAGTAGCAGCCAATAAACTAATGTTAGATTTCAATATGGGGCGTAATACTATTAAGTGATGTGCGATAACTTGATATGACTTTTACATTCTGAATTGAGAAAAGTGAAAATTCTTAAGTTACGTCTAAATAATCACCTCACATAACCCTTTTAAATTTTCAATTCATTTATTTTCTTTTCGTTGGCAAAAACTTATCTTAAAGAACAATAAAATAAGATGCAAGATGATCTTTACTTAACGATCAAAATGATATTGTAAAGCTGCTTTCAATTACATGACATCGGTGTTTTAGCGTATAGCGTAGGACGCAATAATCTTGTGTACAGTAGGAGCACGTCTTCAAGATAAGATAAGCTATTATAAGATAATATTAGAAGATGACCATAAACAGCCGACTCCGCACATTTTTATTTTACGCTTTGTTGCTGGTTATTATTTTGTATTTTAACTTTTTTAAACTTATTTAATTCGATTAATGTGTGTTTAAAACTAAATTTGTTTAAATATATCTTAAAAAACAGCAAAGAAGACAATAAAAAAATTATTATAGTCACATTAATAAAAGTCCAATTTGAAAACAAATTACTTTGTACGATTAATTTGTTTTAAACATATTAGAACATATCAGAGGCCCAAAAATTTAAGATGCTATAATTTTAATTTTTTTTTGCTCACTAAAACTAATCTAAAAAAGTTGGTTTTTTTTTTTAATTTGTAATTTGCATTTACGTTTATATTTTATTTCATTTAAATTTTTTTTTGAGAATATTTTTAAAAATTACTTTGAGCTCTTGAACTTTGAAATATATTTGTAAATTTTGTTTTTCAAAATGATGAAAAGTAATCTCAAATCATTAGGAAAGTGCCACATTTCTTAAAATTCAGTTTAATCTGTTCATAAATCTAAATCCACTACACCTTTGAGACCCTCCTTCACTCCCAGCTTCGCTGAAGCGTTTCAAACGACATTTCCTCCTTTAACATCGTCAGTGAAGTTACTCTGAGACGGACAAATAAGGAACGTTTCAAGTCAATAGCAAATGAGCCGTTAGTGTTAATCACGTGACACGACTAGTTCATTGTATAACGGCACTCATTTAATGAGGACAATGTAACTTTATAGCACTACTACGATAAACAATAAAACAATACTAGATTACCAGTATAAAACACTCCAACGATACCACAATATCGCGCTTATCATCAGTGCCATCGATACCACAATATCGCGCATATCATCAGTGCCATCAATACCACAACATTGTGCTGACCATCAGTGCCAACCAGCTGCCGACATGAACACTTCAAAATGTTGGATCTGAAAATTCACCGTTATTCTTTAGTTGTTGGGATACTCTCTTGGCTAATGATAGGTACGTACGTAGAGCATGCAGCGGAGAGTTCAATTGTAAACTGAATATTTTAAACAGATAATGTTTTAAAATTTTAAAGAAACCTGTGTTATTGTTAGTTTCATTCCATAGAAATGTCTGTTTATTACGCTGCTAGGAGGATTGAGACCCGATCCTTGCTCTGCTCTGGGGGAGTCTATTTACATCAACGGGAAGTGTCTGATACTGTTCCGAATACGTTTAACGTGGGATGATGCTCAGGTATACTTTGTGCAAATTCAGATTAAAAACGTGCTTCATAGTTTATTAAACCCACAATGATGGGCTATTCCAGGTTTTGAAAATTATATTTTATGTCAATTCTTTTAAGGCTAATATGTGACAAAAATACTCAAGTAAATACATTTAGTAGGACATTTTCTACCCATTTTCAGTTATAATTTTCTTTTACATTAGAGTAAAGAATATACATAAATGTGTCAACGCATTTATTGCAATAATTCGTCTTACTAGCTATGTTGGATCAGTAATGACAATTTAATTAGAAATGATTCCATATTTCTTGAAGGAATTCTGTTGTAAAAACCTGTTTGATGGCAGACTGGCTGAGCCCATTACCTTAGAGGAGAGAAACGCTACAATCAACTTGATTTCAAAACTTAAGGTCGCAGGTTGGTGGAACATTTGGTAATAATATATATATATATATATANATATTTATATATGGAAAACGACCAGGCCATGGAGGCCCTTGAGCAAATGATTTAATAGTCTCGGATTATGTCTCAATGACCTGTTCAATATAAAAATCAGGCAATATTAAGATTAGTCAGAATCGGAAAAAACGAAAACGCTTTTTATAAAAATGATTACATTTAAATGAAAGAAATATCACAATTTGCATATCACGGGTATAATTTTTTCTTAACGTTTCGTTTCAGTTTGGCATGCGCTCACTTTTGTTGTAAACAATTCAGATATATTTTCCCACCGTAAATACTTGATACTTTAGTTGTTTATTTAAACATGCTCCATGAACAGAATTATTGGTATAGCAATAATTAAATTTTAATTTAAACATAAACTAGAGAAACTAATCCGAATTTAAGTTGTAAATGTAATAGCACTCGTCCTTATTTAGAAACTAGTTACACGATGGCACGTCCCTAAATACTCCTAAATCTTCGTTGGTCAGAATCAATTTTTCTCTGCTTAAACATTTCTTTTTTTTCCCATAGAATATGCAGGGGGTACTTGGGTTACGATGTTGATCCGTTCTTAAGACAAGTCTTAAGCCGAATTGCTGTGTGGGTCGAAACATTAAAATATATATATACTGTTAAGTACTGTACACAAAGTGCTATAAACAGTTTAACAGTTAAAACATTTTTAAAAAAAAGTATTTATAAAAGAGAAAATTATTCTTCACCACAATGAAAAATTTTTTGCTTTTTTCAAAATAAAACTCGAGAGAGAGTGGGAGAAGAGAGCAAGACAGAGAGAGAGAGAGAGAGAGAGTGGGAGAAGAGAGCAAGACAGAGAGAAAGAGAGAGAGAGAGAGAGAGAGAGAGAGACGTTGCAAATAACAAAAATGGCTTAGGTACTGAGAATTAGCTTAAGAAATGACTCTGTCCTCCTGGCCCTACAACAACAACAAAGGATATTTTCCGCCCCATGACTAAGATATATATTTTAAAAAATAATACATTATATACTGTAAAGTACTGTACTAACGGTGTTATATAAATATAGCTATTTATTATTAAGGACTGAAAAAAGTATGTAACTAATGTATTCCTTATGTGAAAAAAATAATTTTAAAAACTATAAAACAAAGGAGGAATTAAACGCTATAATATTTTTTTATTACGGTCACGTTCGTAACATTGAAACAATGTAACTTAGGACCGTGTAATCCGAGGTTTCCATTTACATGAAATATTAAGTTATGGAGGCATGCACTGTTTACAAGACTTGTATATATTTTATAAATATATGAACACACAAGCAGCCCTAGAGGTATTATCCCAATGATCTACAACAACAACACTATCTCACATAAAAAAACAGAAAAAAAAACAACAAAGAACAACAAAAAAACAGAAGATTTTAAACAGGTTGGAACAGAAAGATATGGGAGTGGGGGAAAGCAAAGTTTGAAACAATTAAAAACAACTATCTTTAAAAATCGCTAAGCTGGTTTAAACAGTTTTTTTCCTTAAAATATTAAAGCGCTAATGATGTTGCCATAATCTTCGATTACGTGAGAAAAGCAATGGGAATTTATCATGGAATCCCTATGTAAATGTTGTAATTTAATTTTAAAAAACACGTAAAAAATCAAGTTTCTTTAACGATAAATCCTTTATGTACGAGAAATAACTAGAAAGATATTTATTATAATACGCAGTGCAAGACAATCTAAAATAACACATTTTAGTTATGTCTCGCAAATCATGTTTAATTTAATGCGCAACTATCATGAATATAGTGTTAAAAAGAATAGTCTATATAATACGCAACTTATTGCGCGACTGGAAAGGTTGTTTGATATAATACGCACCACGACTCTCTCTTTAAAAGACAATTTCAACTAAAAATTCATTAATTTTATTACAGTACCTTTGACAGATCTGAAATTTTTAAACACCATTTTTATCATCTGCACCAGTCTGTCTGCAAAATTTCAACTTGCCAGCATATGGGGAAGTGGGTTAAAATCTTTTAAAAGATTTTAGGCACTCAAGCAATCACATCGATTTAATATAAAGAACTTTAAATTAAAAATAAAAAAAGACGCCGAGGCTCTATAGAAAGATAGTTATACAGACGTATAATAATGATAAAAAGTTAAATTGTAAACTTAGTTTGGTAAAACTTGTACTATAATATTCATCTTCTGTATCAGGGGCTTTAATCGCTGCAAGGAGGTAACTAATAATGCTAAACTCTGTGATGGACTTTTAGTAAGATCCTAAAAGTGCTTAAACTTATGTGTACTTTGATTTTTTAAACTAATCATTTATCTCATATAATATAAATATGAGTATAGCTCATGTGTGAGGACCTATCAGAGACCAAAATTAAAATGTTTTTCATTAAGAAGCAGTGGCGGCGTTAGGTAAGCGCGGGGCCTAGTGCCAGCAATGACCCCGCGGGGCCAGAGTACTAGTAAAGATCGCTAAGCACCAGTATGTTATGGTATTTAAAAATATGAAATGTCTTGATTATTAAGTAATTTTAATACCGCGTGTCACCTTTTTTATTAAAAGTTGTAACGGTGTAATGCTTCCAAAGACGTCTATAGCTACGCTACGGAATTTGACCTTCAAAAAGGATTACAAGAGTGCCTCTTTCGTTTCTTTACAATCGTTTGCAGCATACGTTCTACCATCCACTCTTTGGTTCTTTATGTATAGGCTATTAACCAGGACGAGACATGTTAAGGATCGAAACGCGGGGCCTACCTAAGCGCGGGGCCTGGGGCAGTCGCCCCAGTTGCCATCCCCAAACGCTGCTCTGTTAAGAAGTAACACGTATTTAACTCAGTGTCCCGATGTGCATGCATTTGTTAATAGCTCTAGTTAACAATTTGAATCGTTTCAAGGAAAAAAAAAACAACAACAAAAAAAACGCTAAAGATGGCTTGTTAAATGATGTTAAAATAATTTGTTTCATTCTTGTCTATTGCAGCTTGGCTGGGTGCTAGTGACGTCATAACTGAAAGTCTTTTGTGGGATCACTCCAACATTTCTCTGTCAAGAAATGACAGCTGGTGGTCCGTAAAGCAGCCGGACAATAAAAATGGGACTGAAAATTGTGTGCATATTTATTTAAAAAATGAATCGAAGTTAAATGATGCGAAATGCCAGGGAACTGTTTTCCCACTTTGTCAGACAAGTACTTCAATATTATCATGAATAAAAAAATATATTTAAACTTATAACCCAAAACTCTAGTTATCTTGATCCCTTCTCCAAGTGTATCCCTAGTTATCTTCCTCACCTGCCCTAATGTATCTCTAGTTATCTTCCTCACCTGCCCTAGTGTATCTCTAGTTATCTTCCTCACCTGTCCTAGTGTATCTCTAGTTATCTTTCTCACCTGCCCTAGTGTATCTCTAGTTATCTTCCTCACCTGTCCTAGTGTATCTCTAGTTATCTTCCTCACCTGCCCTAGTGTATCTCTAGTTATCTTTCTCACCTGTCCTAGTGTATCTCTAGTTATCTTTCTCACCTGTCCTAGTATATCTCTAGTTATCTTTCTCACCTGTCATAGTGTATCTCTAGTTATCTTTCTCACCTGTCCTAGTGTATCTCTATTCATCTTTCTAACGAATGTTCATTCTCTGTTGGGTCGAGCCGTTAGGCTCTTAGGACCCGGTTCAATTTTTCGCAGGTGAGCCTTATCAAGCGGGCATCGCCATAGAGGTAATCCTTTCAAGTACCGCAACTTCACCCTCCAAAACCCCGTCCAATTCAGGGCAACATTCGAGTACGTGGGCCACCGTCTCCTCCGGGCCGCCACACAGCCGACAGGCCTGTTCCCTCCTGTTGTCAAACTTGTACAAGTAGCTTCGTATTGGACAATGGTCAGATCTCAACCGTGTTATGATTACTACGCTCAAGTTTCCACCAGGGATCGCTTTTGCTCGGTCGTGGCATTTTCTGGTATACTTTCCTGGCCGTATTCTTATTTGCACAGCCCTCAAGCCACTTCTCACGGAAATGGTCTTTTAGCCACGACTTGACCACCATTTGGGTCAAGTGTTTATCGGGTTGGGGTTGGCCTAGCCAGTGCGTTGACCCTGTCTGATTGGGTCGTACCGCAGTGTCCGGCCATGTACTGTAGGACTACTCTGCCGCCACGTGCCAGGAGTTCACCTACTATCTCCTAAATGACACCTACCGTCTTGGCCTCCAGAAAGGATCGATCCAAGGTCTCGAGCAAAAACCGACAATCGGTGAAGACCACGACGGTCGGGAAACTCTTTCTTTTCGCTAGACGTTGGCGCACTTCCTTCAAACCCCTGTGAATCGCTTCCAGTTCGGCTTCATGACTACTGTTAGCAGATCCACACGGCCCCGACAGTTCGACGCTGTCGGGTTCTGGCTGGGGGTATTGAATTAGTACACCGTATCCACTTCTACCATCTCTGAAACGTGAGCCGTCCGTAAAGACTTTTACCACGTTTTCTCTATAGGCCTCGATTGTGTGCAGAGTCTCGTCTCGCAAGGGCTCGACGGGACTGGCTCTGGTAACCGTGGCATTTGCCAGTGTCAGACGTATTTCAGGCGGGTCAAGGCTCTCATGTGACTCTCGAGGAGGGACCAGTTGCATTCGTTCCCTGTGCTTGGGTAGGGAGACTGAGATTTCTAGTTCGTAGACCGCGTCCATGAAGGAGGGCCGCTTTAGTCTTGTCCTCTTAACCCATCGGTCTTGTAATTGGTAGCAGGGTTCGTCATGCTCCAGCCTGCGGTATCGCTCAACCGTGGTCATGATTGCCTTTTCTCGCCTTATCGCCAGGGGTTCTACGTTTGCCATAATTTCTACCGCAGCGGTGGGTGTGGAGAGTAACGCCCCACAAATGAACCGTAGAGCTTGGTTCTGTAATCGGTCAAGTCACTCTAGAGCCGTACGGCTCGCAAAGGCCTGGACCGGGAGGCTGTAGTCAATAGCACTTCTCACGCTACCAAGAAAGAGAGCTCTTAGAAGTCTTGCGTCTGCACCCAACTCGTCATAGCCACTTTCTTCACCAGGGACAATTCAGCTGTGGTTTTGGCGCATAATTCACGCACATGGTTATGCATTTGGAGTTTCTGGTCCAGCTTTATACCCAGGTACGTTGGTGTCCGATCCCAACTTAATCTCTTTCCGCAGATCTGAAGCACCACCTCGTGCTTCAGGGCATTGCGTCCATTAGTGAAAATAGAAAGGATCCTTTTGTCCGTATTGACTTCTAGGCGCCATTGGTTGGCGTAATTTTCAATACGATTCATATCATTCTGCAGCCGGTTCTGCAGTGTTGCGACGTCTTTTCCTGAACTCCATATCACCAGATCGTCAGCAAACATGGCATTCTGGGACTCGAGAATGTCTTGTAGGTCGTGGACGTAGGCTAAGAACAATGTACAGCTGAGCGCTGAACCCTGTGGGAGTCCATCTTCCAGTCGTGCCTCGCTGGATAGCGCTTCTCCAAGCCGTGTCTTAATCGTTCGGTCCGTGAGGAACGATTTTATCCAGCTGTACATTTTAGCAGTGACACCTAACTGCTGTAATTTGTATAGCAGCCCTCCACGCCACACCGTATCGTATGCCTGCTTTAGATCGAAGAACACTGCAACCGTGTGGTTCTTCATCTGGAGTTCGTTTGTCATGTTATGAATTAAGCGTAGTGATTGGTCCATCGGGTTGCGTCCCTTACGGAACCCACCCTGTGCCTTCGGAATGCTTTTGGTCTTTTCGAGGTACCAATAAAGCCATGCGTTCACTAACCGTTCTGCCACCTTCCCCACACACGACGTAAGGGAAATTGGCCGTAGCTAGACGGTTGTTCGCCCGGCTTCTCTTCCTTATGTATTGGGGTTATTATGGCCTTTTTTCAGAGCTTCGGCAGTGCGCCTGTACTCCAGGTTCGGTTGATAAAACTCAGTAGTTTTATCCAGCCTGTCTTGCCCAGTTGCTTGAGTATTTCGTTGCGAACCTTATATGGTCCTGGTGCTTTGCCAGATTCGCACTTGTCAAGTGCAGTTTGCAACTCTGTCATCGTAAAAGGTGCCGAGAAAACCTCGAATTGAGGGCCCGTGATTTGTCTCCGGGAGCCCTCCTTTCGCATTCGGTCGATCGTTTGGCTAAAGTGAGATCTTGCGCCCTTTTTATTCACCTGGGCAAAGTGTTTATTCAGCGCCCGTGCGCGCTTCGTTTCACTTGCTCTTTGGTCCTTTGACGTCGTCTTTCTCACCTGTCCTAGTGTATCACTAGTTATCTTTCTCACTTGTCCTAGTGTATCTCTAGTTATCTCTCACCTGTCCTAGTGTATCTCTAGCTATCTTTCATACCTGTCCTAGTGTATCTCTAGTTATCTTTCTTACCTTTATTAGCGTCAGCCCACATTGAGGTTCCAGCTGCAAGTTAAAGTATAACCCTCACGCCACCCCCACAATTTAAAAAAATAATAATAATTAAAAAAAAACAAATTAAAAAGAAAAAAAAACACCGCCAATTACACCAACAACTTGTGGCAAACAAGTTTGACCAGCCAATACTGATAAATTTACCAACATTTTTTTTTGCATTGATTAGAAAAAAGTAATTCTTGTTAGATAATGCTCTGACCCAGTTATGATTTTTAAAAAATTAAAAAAATGTTATATATAAGGGTAGGAAAAATTTGCTTTAAAATGATAACTATTTAAACAATAAAATGGGGATAATATGCAAAATAGTATCCCTTAGAAAATACCACGTTTTTGGCATTTTCACACGTAATTTTTGTAATTTACTCTAGTTGTGATAGACAATTACCTTATTGTAAGTTTGTTTTGTTGCATGTTTCGCATAAAATTAAAATAGGTTAAAAAAGAAGTAACCAACTTAAAAGTTAGTTAAATGTTTTTAAAACTTTAACACGCATGAAACAAAGTGAAATCTTTCTATAATTTTTTATTTTAAAGTGTGTATTCAGTTTTCCATAGGATTCGCAAATTTCTAAATTTCATATTTTTAAAATGAAAAAAAAAATAGCGCAAATGGAACAAATTTGATAGTCTGTTTTAATTGATAAATTATGTTTCAGGTTTAATCTTAGATGAAGCCTTAAATGATCCTTGCTTTCCATGGAACAACACAACGTACAAAAGTAACAAATGCTGGAAGCTATTCGATGAACCTAAAACTTGGGCAGTTGCTAAGGTAATTTTTGCAATGACACACCGCTCAGTACCCTTATTATTGTTTTACAGTCTGATCGCTTGAGTAAGGATCAAGAAGACTTAGTTTCCATCGTTTTGCGTTGCTTTGTTATTTACTTCTTTAAGTATCCTTTGTTTTCGCTTTTACCTTAAATATATGTAGCTACCCTCAATCATTTTCTATTTTAAAGTGTTTTAGAGTTGTATAAAAGACATCGAATGGTCTGTAAGAAAAATAAGAAGTAAATTTCTTTTATTTAAAAATGACGCAATCACAAACAAGGGCATTGAAGTCCACTGACTTTTGAGGTTCACTGGAGAGCAACTCATGGCTTCATTTAGCAAGCAACAGTCAACATGGTGAATGTAGCTCATTAGCGCCTATCAGAAAAACAAGAGACTAGCGTAACGAAGCTGTGCCCATAAATTATTTTACATCGAGTGGTTGGTATTTAGTCATGTATATTTGCCTCCTGATAATTTGCTTCATCTTCCGTGAAAGGTAAAAATGATTTTAATTTGTTGTCAGTGGTCCTCAACCTTTTTATCACCATGGACCTGAACAAGTCTAATGATTTTGCTGCTGCCCGCTGTGAGTTGAGTTGGGGCGGGGGTCGAATGTTGAATATTTTTGTAGTCAGTGGTCCCTAGCCCTTATATCACCATGGACCAATACACGTTTAATGAGCAAGTGAACTTGAAAACGTGTACTGATTTGCATTATTCACTAGAAAATCACTTGCATGAATCTAGGAATGCAATTAAAAGATTTGATGAAGCTTCAAAAGAAATAACACCAGGTGTGTATTATAAGTTAACTTTAATCCGTAACCGTAAACGACAGACAGTAGATATTGATGGCTCTTCTCCTGAATAACGCCAGAGACAAATTTCGTATAACTGTTTTCTACGACACCGCTGACAAACTTGGACTGAGATAAATAGTCGAGAACATGTATATAATAATGTAACAGTTCGATTTTTTTCTTATTTGGTCGATGAACTCCAATCTTCTCAGTGTTGTGAAGAACTAATAAATACCTATCCTGAAGATATTAACAACAATTAAGATACCAAACTACATCAGCTCCACTCATATATTCGCCACAAGCTTCATGAATTAAAATATGATAACAAAACTCTCAGTCATGTAGAATTATACCAAGTCAAAGTTAGAGACAACATCGAAATTTCTTTTCAAAATGCATAAATCCCTTTACGCTTATTTTTAACATTAAGAGTTACAAACTGTTCAATTGAGCTTTTTTTCTCATCTGAAAGGTAAAAAAATTGACGTAGATGGATATGAAACAAGTAAGGCCTTATTTCTGCTGATAATTGAGTCAGATTTGTGGGGCAAAATTAACTTTGACGATGTACTCAAAAACTTTGCCAGATGTAAAATAATACAGAGAGAAGAACTTTAAAATATAAATGTGTTCTCTCTGACTTTCTCATCTATTAAAAAGAAGTTAGAGTAATTTTGTCTTTTATTATCACATGGTAAATTAACAGATATTTTTAATACAGAAATACCTTACTTTAGGTTTTATGCGAGTGATATTAGAATAAACATTTGTGGTAACAACTGTTTTTTTTTTCTTTCTTTCTGTGTGTGTGTGTGTGTGTCTTTGCATAATGATAATATTTTGTATACCCGTGGTCAGTGCAGAATCGGGGTTGGGGAGAAAGAGGGCACCTATGTGGGTTTGTGGCTAGGGCACCAAGATGGCTTAATGGGGCCTTGTTTCTCTGCCAACGTAAAAAAATTGTCATTGTTCCCGGAAGAGACTGATAGACTTTCTAGAACTTTCTGAATATGACACACAGTTAAGTCAATTTATAGACTCATACTTAGTTTTTTAGATGTGCTGCTAGTGGTGACTTCCTTTCCGAGAGAAATCGTAGTGATAGCTCTCGCAATTCCAATACTATGTTAAGGGTTTTTCCTTTTAATTAATATTGTATCTCTGTGTACAATTGATAACATGTGGTTTGCCTCCGTCTCATCACAAAGCTCCTAAAACACGCGCTAATTAAGACCTTGTTCCTTGATGTGGTAAATAACTTCAACCAAATATATAACCATTAAGTGACTTGGACTGTTCTAATGCTGTGTTGTTGATTGACAGAGACAGTGTACAAGTGCATTACAAGTCCTCATATACATTCTCTAAATAAAGATACGGGACATAAACAACTCACTGCGATTTCATCGATATCTGTACACTGCGTACCATGGTGATAATTTATTAACTCTCATTCTTCTTTCAATGTCTTCGGACATGTCCTATTACAGTGACAGCCCACACAGGCAAATGTGCTCTCTTTTAAACCGCGGCATCTCATAGAGGTTCACGGCTAGTGTCTTTAGTGGAGGGCAAGATCAATTCATCACCGATAGTGAATGACATTTTATCAGCATTACGATTAGCCACCAAATATGATGTCCCGATGATATTCTCCTATATTGATGAGGTGGCCTTAAGAACTTTCTTTTTTCCTTCATCTTCACGTTTTTTTAAAATTCATAATATCCAGGTATTTGTATTTTGAAAGCCGCTAACTTTCAATGAAAATAAACCATGGTAAATAAGATGGAGATAATTAATAGTTTCTTGGGCGACCCGGTAACTTGAAGTCTTTTGACCGGTACCGGTCCACGTCCCGGGGATTGTAAACCACTGTTGAAGAACACTATAAGTCCATTCTAGACCATAATGCTCATAGTTTCAATATATTTTTTTTTAAATAGCTAAATTGAAAAAGTCTTAATTTTTTTCTGAACTGTTTTTGTCGTTACATAATCACAATAATTTGGGTAGAATTTTTATTTCATAAATTTGATACAGTTGCTTACAAATGCTTACACTCCAAGGGGATATTTCAGTGTTCGTGTACATCGAGAATTTTTGAAAGGAAGAGGTACGCATCTTCTTTAAATAATGTGATTTGAAATCAGTTTTTCTTTTCCAAATAATACCGCACAGATCCATCTATGCAGATATTCTTCAGTTACAGAATATAGAAGATTGCTCAGCAACAAGATGCCAGCAGAGATTCTTTCAAAACGCTTTAATTTGGTCTGATCCCTTCAAGCGCTATATAATGCGTGCTACAAAAATGTGTGAAGTTAGTTTCATTTCCAACATCATTTACACATTTTGATGAATCCAGCGTTGATTACATCAAAAACAATGCCACGATATTTGTTGTTTTCTTGTTCATTTGACGACACAACTGACCCATGACACGTAGTTGCCAGAAACAAGGTCTGAGCCCCGCAACAATATAGGGAATGATTGTCTATGTCAAATCCAGATCTCTAAATGTTATGGAGGAATGGATATTAGAAGTGAAAAATTTATTCAATACTAAGGCAAATTTTCATACCGTATGCGTCCTAACCGTACAGACTATTTCTTTTATTTTGTCAACGTGCAGGATTTATTCTTTTAGAAGCTTTGTGTTTTTAACAAAAATATTTATAAAAATAAAATACAATAACACTTTTTACTATAATCATCAGATTAAATTTTTATTGCTTTTAATAGCATACGTACTAAACCAACCAAGATAATGAGGTCATTGTATTTTAAAAAATTGAGATTTTATAAAAACTTTGAAGGAGTAAAATATATTACCTTTCACTAAAATAAAATAATTGAAAATAAAAGCATTTAATTAAATCTATAGTCTAAATAAATGTTGTTGTTTTTTGTCGGATGACATTATAGTAGTAACAGGATGAAACAGAATAGAAGGAAGTGATGTGCATTTTTTAAAATGATAATGATATTTGGAAAATGTTCAATAGTAATTGTTACATTTACATAGCGCGGCATGAAGAAGATGTTGTTTTAGTTTTATAAAATTTACTTTATAGTAAATTTTAGCTGCTCCTTTTCTTTAGTTAATATATTTCAAATATATTTCTGTACTCTAGTTAATGTGTGGAACAGTTCTTCCAGGATTTAAACTAGCCGAGATTGTCTCAGAGACAGAAAGGGTAACTGTGAACGGTGTTGGAAAAGGCACGAGCAAATGTAAGTAAAGATCATAGATAATTGTTTGAATTAACGTTCTCCTTATACTGGCAACAAATTTAAAAATGAATTAAAGAGAGGTATCCGGTTTTAAAATTATTTAGACTATTTTAGCTATAATTTCGTTCATTTCAGCAGTGTCTTAATTAGCTAAAATATTTTTAACATAATTTATTTCGTCTGCTTTTGTTTCTCTTTTACGCTTATGCTGTTTGCAAGAATTCCCTTCTGATCTCTGTCCGCTTTCCCTTCTCTTACTTTGCAAAAATAATATTTCAAGCTATTTTCCATTTATATTTTATGACCCGCAAAGCTTATTCTTTTGTCTTCGGGTCTATAAAAAGAGTTATTTAACCACGACCTGATAGTTTATGTTTTCAGTAAATCGTTGGTGTTGTCCTGGTCCTAATAGTTTATGTTTACAATGAATCCTTCCAGTTGTCCTGATAGTTTATGTTTACATTATTTATAAAGAAGACTTTTGAAAGGTCTACACTTTGCTTGATGATAGCTGGATTTCCTTTGTCTCCACAATGGAGAACTCCTTTGACATGTTGAATTGAGATTTTGCTCCAACTTTTCAATCAATTGTGGTGTTTATGTGAAATTCTAAACTTTTATTTTGGCAGATGTTCTTCCTTAGTTAGTTGGGTTTCACAGGAAGTCTACGAACGATGTCCTTTAAAAATTGTCCATCTTGTTTATATAGAGCTCTTTCTAAAACTTATGCAGATAGTCTTATTTAACCAATGACAAAACGTTGCCCCCTGATGGGCTAAACGATTTTCATCTGGTGTAATGTGCGTCACAATGTGACAAGCCAAATCCATAGAGAAATATTTTTGGACAGATTCTGTGTTAATTTATTTTTTAAAATATCAACACATGATCAAATTCACTTTTACAACACTCACCGGATGAGCGTTATTTTTTTATGATTAACAACATTTGCAAGTTGTACATATTATGGTGATTGTAAGCTGAGGAAAACGTTTATCTCCTCTGTATGTGGTAGCTTAACATTCAATTCTTACCTTACAATTTGGATTGGAGGGCTTAGTGATGTTATAAAACGCAACATGGTCTGGGACACCCAGAAAGCTGTTAACATATCACCGAATTTCTGGGATCTCGGTCAGCCTGACCTAAACAAAACCGATGGACACTGTGTAGTACTACAGAATGGGATCCTGTTACGTAACACGGCTTGTAATGAGTCTTTTCATGCTTTGTGTCAGAAAAGTAAGTCTAAAATATTGGAATCAAAATATTATGGTTAAAATTAACGTATATATTATTGTACATGCCATCTGTAGTCAAGAAATATTGCTGAAAAATAATATTGTAACAACCAAATTAAAAAGTTCAAATAGATTTTAAAAATAGTTATCTGTAAGAAGATACGACACGTCGGAAACAAAAAAGCATCACGAAGTGTGACGAAATTTGTGAGCCCACTGCGATTTGCACGAGAATAACAACAAAACAAAAGGGGAAGTCACTATTGACAAAACACTTGACAGATCAAGGTCGCTAATTAAATATGCGGCGGAGTACATGACCGGTCAAGGTTGCCCGAAAGTGAGGGTATCCAATCAGGGAGAGCTGCATAAAATTACACACCTGTATAAATGTTGATACTCCGGCACGACACTATCTTTTCCGCCCAAGCGATTACAGAGAGCTATGTTGAATGAGACTTCAAGTCACTGAATTCAATCTATAGCCATCCTTGTCGTGAGAGAGCCGGCACCATTACCCGTTAGCCAGAATCTATGTAAGTTGAACTCTAACTTGATTCCCTCGTATTTATAAGCATATTTCACGCCGGTATTTAAATATTAATCTTCGTGCAATGTCATATTGAAATTGTAGAGACATGTTGACCCCGTTACGCCATGCGCGACCACGTGCGACATTGTATTTCTCCTTTCATAACTAAATGCAATAACACGCGATCCATCATGTAGATGGATCGAATTATATTTGTGTAACCAATAATATTATTGTATTTATTCCACCATCCACTTACAAGATGGTAACAATAAATTATTTCAATTTCATGTTATATATATATATATTAAATAACTATGTGTTTATGATAATGTAGTTTGATCCCCTTTTGACACCTGGCTCTGAAGGCTCGGCAGCCGAAAGGGTGGATTAGACGGACGAATATAGAAACTACCCATATGTGTATTCTTTCTATCTTAGCCTGGCTTCTAGGCACCCGCTTGTATTGAGAGATAACACGAACTCCGGACAGCAACCGCCCAACGAAGTGTCGATATACCTGGATCAAGCGCTGGACTCACCTCTATCAAAGGGACTTGTATCCGACCCCCAACCCACATCTTTGGACCAAGAGCTGGACTCACCGCTATCCACGCGACTTGTATCCGACCCCTACCTCACCCCTGCACCGATCCGATCGACAGGACCAGAGGAGGACAACTCATCATTACCAGCCTTACTCTAAACGTAACGCTGAAGCCAACTGCACTGGTTGATGCCTTAACATTACATGTGTAGAAGCCGGTTATTCACACTTCAGTGATCACCGAAGTCATCTGGAACCATAGGTGAAGCAGCCCACAGGACAGAAGTGCAGAACCAACCGTTCACGGAGCGGGGCGCTACATCCTTAAATTTAAGTATTAACCATATAACCATTATATTGATTGGCTTAGGCCAAATGATGAATTTATTCCAAACCGGAACTAGTTTTCGCTTATTTTAATTATTGTATAATAAATTATTGTTACATTTTCACCATCTTGTTTGTTGATCATCGTTTGTGAGAGATCACTAAAGTATGCGCGTGTAGGCAGAGAGAGGATAAATTAAATATTACACCCTAGACGACTTGTCAAACAATATTCACATCTTTCTCGCCACACGTGTATAAATGGGCAAAGTCAGCGTACGATGGGGGGGGGGAAGAAAACACAGACGCATATTTTGTCTCGAGACATGTGCACTTAGATCGTCGTTATCTGCCCCCACACTTCAATCGCCAACAATAAGCTGGGTGGGTAACACAGTGAGGGTCATTCGTCATGCTTATTTTCACACGTCTTGTGCTTATCCTAACTCGATGTAAATTATATATAAAGATATTGACCGGGTTTGTAAACACGCTGAGAGGAATGAGGAAGGTCTCGGAAGTTATTAAACATCCTGGGGGGAAATTATTTTGGACAACGCGACGATTTCTGCCTCACCACCATAAACACCTAAAGTATTCATGCACTGAGCGTATTGTTGAGGAGAGTGTATGACTACTTTTAAGTCACTTAGAACAGCGGACAGCACGTTGCCGAAGTAATCGCAATGTTGGGAAACAAATTTTGCAGCCATATTGTGAAGTTGGAGAATTATAGTTTCACCAATGATCTTTTTCAAGAAGTTTGCAGCTGATAGATACAAGCAGTAGACTGATGCATGAATTGATATAACATTTAATATTGTGCTGGTTCCACAAAATACATGCGTCATGTTCGTTAAGAACTGGGGAAAAGAACGGGCAAAAAAATATTATTTGGAAATTTAAAAAATGTGTTTTTTCTTGGGCCTAAACACGAGACCTCCCTAAATTACACAATGTGACCGTTTGGTTACAAAGCGAAATAATTATTATTTCACTACTTATTGATTAGTTTTAAATTTTTTAAAGTGATTCCCCTTTTATTTTAACATGTTTTGAACTTATATCCCGGAGAACTCTTCTCTTAGACCGTTTTGTATTTTTGTAAGAACGACTTTTAGAAGATCACAGTGGGCTAAAATTTTGTCTACCGAATCTAGTAAGTACAAGTGTTTATTTTTTTATCAAATAATGAAATTTTCTGTTCTAAAAAAATTTAAATGATAAAACTAATGTTTATACAGTAATAATGTAAGCTAAATATTGACATTTGTCATCATCGTTAGATAATATATGACAAAAATGGTATGTTACCATATGGTTACAGTGCGTCTATATGGTTGATTTTTTCCTGTAGTTTTTCTTGTTGGAATATAGAAATAAATCTTTATAAGCGATACAATTGTTTTATTCATAAAATATTTATAAATAACTAATATTTATAATGTTATCCTATTATACTTTTATAAAATTATCAAGTTTATGATCTGTAAATAAATTTAAAAGTCCTTTCATAAATAGCATTAGTAGAAGTAATTGATGATTATCAATAATAAACAATAAATTTTTATGCATATATATATATATTTTTTGGGGTATATTTGATAATGTTTTTTTTTTCTTCTGTAGAATTCAAATATCAATGTCATGGATCCATCATGGTTTTATGGAAGAATTAAGATGTACATATCCGGGCCGTTCTTAATGACTCTGATGATAATGAGCTATCGTAGAGAAATTACGATGACGTAGATCAAACTTTTACAGATAAGTTATTAAGTTCAATTTACCAACTTTTAAAAATAATATATATTTTCTCTTATACCTTTTGAAAGAACAATTAAATATCATTCAATTAAATTGTTAAACTAAACACTAACAAATAATATTTCAATTTGTTCTTTTCAGACCCAACAATACCAGTCTTAGAGAGTAAAATGATTGAAACAGCTGGTAATTCTTTAGGTACTTCAGTCCAACCACAGCTAAAAGTATCAAATAAAAATTTACTTTTGCACCAAAGAGATGCAACAGACATCTTTCCTTGAGAGCCTGTTTTTTCTTGATATGTCGCTGTTGCAAAAGAGCATCAGAACCAAACAGGAAAATTATTGCTGAACAAATAATGGATAGTTTAGTAACACAATCAAACATTTATATTTATATTTATATTATATATATATCTGCTATTGAACCAACCATTGCAATAGGATGTAATGAACTGAAGCAGTTTACTGAAGTTTATTTATAATGAATATCATTGTTCAAAAGCTGATGCTAATGGGGAACTGATAATTGTTACGACAAGGTTGCTATATATATATACATGTATATAGATCTAACAAATATAACCCCAAAATTAAAAAAAAAATGTGTGAGTTGTTCTGCTACAACAGTGATTAATAACTTTGACTTATACTGCTGCAACATTCTGTCATGTAAATAAGAATCGGTTATAAGAGCTTCTGGAAAACATTGTGCGCCATTTCCTTAGCTTTGTTACAAGTAAAGAATAAACAACTCGCAATGATTTTTACTCAAGTGGATATGAATTTGACACTAGTTCAGGCAATTCTGATCTATGGGGATGCCTGTAGTAATCAAAATGTGACAAAAATATCCTTGCTCTACTTGATATCAAGCACCAGATTGCTATATGCCCCATGAAAAAGGTAAAGTAAGGTTTAGACAATGTGGTAATCCCTAATTGGATATAGAGCCAAATAAATGAGAGGTCCTACTGAAGCTGTTCCACCCATACCAGTTAGACCTGATTGTTTCGCGTTTTCCTTATCCAATTTGCAACAAAGAAAGTTACTCGGGAACAAGTTGCAAAGGATTTCTTTAGAAATAATGTGTATAAAAAAGTCAAATATAATATTCACCATTGCATGAAGCAAAAGTCAAACAGTTTCACCAGCACCAAACATGCTTTTTTATGTACATGTATAAATGTTTATTGGCCTTTATGTAGGTATTTTTATTTTCAAAAAATAATAAATTCTCCATATTATTTATTTATTTTTTTTCTAAAATAACCATTTTATCATCCTAATTATCATTTTCAGAATTATATTTAACATATAAATATGTACTTGTAATAAAGTTAATATTTACACTTGTTTGTGTTCAGGATTAAATCATCATCTATCAAAATTATTATTGTTGTCATGTTCTATTTTATTCTGTTTTTATTAATTTTTTTTTACCATATAGACTCATTGTGACCATATGGTAACATACCATCAAAATCAAAATTTGATAAAAATACTATATTTTTCTTCCATATAATGTTTATATATGTCCAAAACACATATAATATCCAGTCAAATATTTTTTCCCATGAAAACATAAAAGAGCGTAATAGATGGTTAAGTGAAATCATAACCACTTCACACAAAAAATGTAATTCCGTGAAGGAACAACTTAAGTTAACCCAAGAAACATAGTTTGTCTCAAGACGTCCCCCATACACCAATGTAGCTTTCAAACCGTAGACTGTTATTTTCGAGGGTCCTTTGTCTTGCCTATTTGCACCCATGATGTGATTTATATGCACTATATATAGGTATTGCATTTTCAACATGTACGTACCCAAACGTTTTTAGTCAAGTTGCAATCCAAATGCATGGTTACATGTTCACAGAAAATCTCACTGTCGTCAATACTCAGTCGACTGTCAACCTGACATCTTTCTTCTTGTTGACATCTCACCTTAATAAAACAGAAGCGCAGGTGAGTGTTTGAGTGTGTGAGTGTATGAGTGAGTGTGTGAGTGTGTGAGTGAGTGTGCACGATAGTTTCACAAGACAATTTCCTTCTACAATATGAAATACACATTTTACGATACAAATGTTTAAAGAAAATATTTAAAACAAGATGACCCGTGGCGTAGCATACGCCGCAAACCTACTCATCATAGATAATGCATAGACTCTAAGGGGGGGGGGGTTTAGAGCTCGGGCATAAACAGATACTCGAGTTAAATGGAACGATAGGGTTGTTAATTTTTTTACTTCTACGGAATGATTGTTCTGTGGTGTGTTTAAAGGAGTGGCTATTTATTGTTTAAGCTGGTAGCACTCTCTAGATAAGTGAGAAAATAACCTTAACTTTGACACTGCTAAATTAATATTGAAAACATTTCAATTAGGTGCACTGTAAAAATCAAGGAGGCAGCCTCGCAGAGTTGACCAATGATGGGGACAGACTCAGTGTAAAAGTTCTCCCTGAATTAAAAGGCGTTCTTGGTACGTGTTCGATGTTGATAATTTAGTTAACATGGACTACATTTAGTGATTTTTGACTGCTTGATATTGTACATTTTTAGTGCATTTTCGAGAAGTCGAATGCGCTATTGCACCCGTTTTGTCCGTCCGTCTGTCATCACCCTAGATCTCAGCATCCATAAGTCCTAGACCCATGATGTATATATGTCCTAACTTGCCATTTGTGCATCAACACTCAGTTACTCGATCCGTTCAAAAAACCCCGTTAAAACTACCAAAAAACATTGCGAATCGAGAGATAACACTGGCGCAGGCAACGGCCGCCATTGCTGGAAGTCGAATACATCGTTTTTAAAGCATTTAAGAGTTAAAGTTATTGGTTCGTGGTGCGAAAGCGTGCAAAAGAATTAGTTTTTTTTTTGTTGACGTCATTAGAATGTGTGTAAAAGTTTAGAGAGTTTTACGTCATCATTTGTGGTGACTTCAATCAAGATCTTAGCGGCCCAGGGGCAGAAATTGAAAACTTTTTCGAAACAAGCTTCAACATTCAACTACTTTCAACAAGATTGGCAACCACGATCTATCAAACAACAATTGATGGAGTATTTGGGCGATTAGCTGATTACAATTTAGAATGTTTCATTTATGAGTCCTATTTCAGTGACCACAAACCACTTGTAGTTAGGTTAAAGAGAAAATTTAAAAATTTAAAATGTAAAGAAATGACTTTTAAATAAATTTTTTTTCAGGTATATTCATGACACAAGAAAATTCATAAAAATATGTATAAAATCTAAACACAATTACTGATAACTACATAATGCTGATATCTAACATAAGTACTGACACATAATACGAAAATGCGCTAACACGTCCTGAGTCCAAAAAGGGACCAGGCTTAACATGATTTTTTCCCCTGCGGTAGCTGACTTGCGAAAAGAAAGATTCATTCTGTGATTTTTCTACTATAATATGAGCAGCGTCAAATAAATATTTAAATGGTCTTCAAAATAAATAAATATGACTGGAGAACGAAATACACAATCAATGTACTCAAGCTTCATTATTAAAATATGTTATGAAAGTTAACAACCTTTTCTATATTAAGGAAAATGAAAATGTAAGATAAAGCCAAAACGGCTTTAAAATGCATTACTGTATACATTGATTACTAACATTATTATCATCCAACAAATTATTTCAATGTTTACATGTTCAGCGTGGGTCGGTGGTGATGACTTTGGGACACAAAATGAATTTGTTTGGTCGAATTCTAAAGTTCCAATTCGACTTAACTGGTGGGAAGACGGAGAACCAAACGTTGGTGGATTGAATACGTGTGTTGAGATGTCTCCTGATACTGGAAGATTCAGGGCTGTAACATGTGGCCAAAGCAAATCATTTGTCTGTCAGAGAGGTAAGGAAACCTTTACTGTATCGTATCTTATGTTATCTTTATTATAGATGTTTCAGAAGATCATTGGTCTAATCTTTTATTTCATTAGGGTTTTAAATGTTAAAGTGCTGGTTTCCAGGTTTTTTCGTGTGTTTCTATTTGAAAATGAAAGAAGACATTTTTTTTAAAGCTATGTGCATACGAATGTGTGTGCTAGAGTGATATTTATTTCTTTTCAGACCATCAAAAAATCATATAAAACGACTCTTACGTTTATAAATCTTTTAATTACACACATAACTACTTTATGGCAGAATGGCTTAGAGTAAGTTAAAAATATTAGAACTGCAAAATTTAAATGGCTTGGTTCGGTCATGTACTCGGACATGAAACCCTGACAAAAATTGTCCTTCAAGTCACTGTAGAAAAGGGTCGGCGAAGAGGTCGACAACGGAAAAGCTTGACAACATAAAGGAATAGACAGGGATGGGATTGAGTGAACTACTGGCCGCTGCTAAAGAAATGAAACTATGGAGATCGTTATCTGTTGATGTGTCCATGCGCCCATCACAAGCCCGCACCTTTCACGTTACTGATGATGATGATAAAAATGTTTAACAATTATATTTTTGATATATTAGTCCAGCCATTACATAAAAATTTTACAAAATGGCTTTTGTTAAATATAAATATATGCGCGGAGGAACATTTTTGGTTGAAACGTAGTGACTGACGGGAATGTTCTAAATGTTGCTAAAGTTTATTGTATTCATTGTGAGAGATAGTTGGCCTACAAAGGTTTAAACATTTCGCTTAGTTTTCACCAGCAAACCAAAAATACATTACAGTATCAGAGACATACACTGAATTAGTTTACTATGGCAACATACATTATCATTTTTTACTTAAATCGAAATTTACTCTTATTAAATCGTTAATTTTTCAAATGTTAACCATTAGTTTAAATCTATCGTCAAAAGCCCAAAACAAGAAATAATGTATAAATATATAATTAAATAATTTGTCTTTTGTTTCAAAAAGGACATTTTTTTTAAAACCTCAAGTTTTGCTTCCATATTTTTACCAACATTCCATTATAGACACAGTAGCTCCTAATTCACGCACTTATGTGGCCGTGGTACCTAAGATGTCTGTCAACAGTGAACTACGGGCAACTCTTCAAGTAACTACTGGAAGGAATGAATCAATCTACACACAGTACACTGTTTACTGGGATGGTGGGGTTGTCGAACAACAGTTGTTTCTGGTGACTAGTGAGCAGGCCTTGCTGATAAAATTAAACTCTTCGCTGACTCTGCCTGATACAGGTGAGCCCTGTTAGTTTCTCTTATTAAAGAAATGTTTTAGAGATTAGTTGGAGGAGTGCTATATAATCTACTGTACGCGTGTCGACGAGTAACGTGCAGTGTTTTGTTTTAAATTTATCCTCGAATCTCTGTCCATTATTATAAGTGACTTTAAATCAGTTACTTGTCTTATCTTATCTGTTACAGGCTCAACTTATATACAGAAGTGTTTTGCTAGAGACTTTAACAATCTTTTTAGGCTGTGTTTTTTGTTAAATCACGTGGATGTTGTTGCGCGTTTATTATAATGCAGCCTGCTGTTTCGAATTCCCAACACCTGATCTTAAAATTTTCATGTTTTCTTCAAAACACATTTTCTGACCCAAACGTGGTAGGATTTTAGACAAAAACGCTGCACCGCTGCAACCAAATGTTATCTTAAATTACAGCTTTTCATTTTACTATTTTATTACATAAAATTTAAGAAGATTCAATTGCCACCTCTTAAATAATATTACTATAAATGATTGGGGATTAGACATACAATAATTCTCTAATTATGTCCCTTTTCTCTTATCCCTTTAACTATGACAGTTTTTCACTTTCTCAATCATATCAAAGTGACGTGTTCTAACCCCACAGGTGTGTCCTCTCGTTCAGTGGTCATCAAGTCCAACCAGCCGGTCACTGTGGTCTTCTTTATAACAGATCCAATCAACAACGGAAGTAGTTCCACGATCATTCTTCCGACCAATTTATTCAGTTGGACATTGTCGGCCTCGACGTTTGTCTTGTTGTCAGCCAAGAGTGGAACAAAAGGTAAACATTTCATTCAGAGCCTTGTACAGGTAAACATTTAATACAGGGCCTTTAAAAGGTAAAGATTTAATTCCTGGCCTTTAACAGGTTAACATTTAATACAGGGCCTTTAAAAGGTAAACATTTAATACAGGGCCTTTAACAGGTTAACATTTAATACAGGGCCTTTAAAAGGTAAACATTTAATACAGGGCCTTTAAAAGGTAAACATTTAATTCCAGCCCTTTAACTGGCAAGTATCAATTATGGGCCTTTCACATGTAGACATTTTATTTAGAGTCTTTAACAGGTAAAATTTCAATTCGCATACTTTTTTTTGATCCCTTAACAAGGAATTTCATTTTTAATTACAATTTGTGAACAAAATAGATTGGTTATAATCTGGTATACATATTTACTTTACATTTTTATTCAAATACGATACATAGTTCACAAGCTGGATTAATTGTTAAACACAGAACTTTATTTGAAGTGTCATTTAAAAGTTCTCGTTTTTTGTTTTTTTTTTGGAACATAAAATACTTTCACTAAATACATTTATAAAGGATAACTACATCACAAATTATGTGATAAAATTCTATTTTAAATAATTCTTACGATTAAATTGTGATATTAAAATTTCCCTTCAACTATTTCTCGACTTCTTTTATCGTCCCTAAAACGATTTGCTTCTTAATAATTAATATCATACCAGTCTTTTTCTAAGGGAGACTATAATAATAATTTGTATAGCGCTGTATCCTAGCAATGATATACATGGAGATAATATCATACATATATTACTTAAATTAAAAAAACCATATCATACTAGCCACATGAATTACAGTCCGTTACTCATAAGCTACGTTAATCAATATAAGAAATGTTGCTTCTTTAATTTTGAAAATCAATTTTTAACAATATGCGTCTTCAGTGCAGTTTTGAAGGACTTAGTAGTTGAAATACTACGGATGTGTAATGGTAGAGAATTTCATTTTTTGGCTGCACAAAAAAAGAATGACATTTCGCCAAATGGTTTTTGGTGGCGTAATAAACTTATTAAACATATTCCCCATCCAATATTCCAGAATAAAAAAAAAATCATTTGGAACAGAGAAAAAACTACTCATAAATTTGATTTTGTTTTTTATTTGGGAATATTGGATGGGGAGTATCTTTAATAACAAAAGTCTTAAAATGATTAAATTAAACTGTTTATGCTGACCATCGCTAGTTTGTTGGACATATAACAGCGTTATTTTTTTTTATTAAAATGGACATAATATTAAGGAAATGACTTAAACTATTTAGAAAAAATATTATATTTATATGCGAGGCATGCTACGACTTATTTTCATGACTATTTTTATTTCTGTCTTCTAATATATATATATATATATATATTTGCTAGCCACACAATCCCTTGCTCGTTAGTGGTGGCGTAATAAACTTGTGAACGCTACTTTACTCACCCTAGTGTCCGCCATGGATTTAAAATGGTGTTATTTTATATATAAATATATATTCAATCAGGTAATGTGCTGACTGTGATATCACTGACAAGTTCTCCAACAGACGTCAGCATTTTACTAAAAAATCATGAACTTACACAACTATCAACAGGACATGTTACTGTCAGGTACATAGTGTTACAATTGAAGTGCTAATTAAAACGTAATACAGATTGCCTCTGATACTATCTAGGTAAAGACCAAATGAAATAATTTAAGATTTCGAAAGCAAGTTTCAATGAAAAAAAGTTGAGCAATGAAAAAAAAACAACACATTTATCCATCAACAGTAACTTCGACTCCATCAAAGTTTCAATGAAATCCATGTATGACGTCATGGCAATCAATCTGGATGTCAACTTTGACGGAGCTGTTCTGACCGCTAGCCATCCCGTTGCTGTCTTCTTGGGCAGTTTAGAGGTAAGCTACGACTAAACTATTTAAATGTGTTTGATATTCTAATATACTTGTGGATTATAAAAGAGGTGTTGCTATATTTATTTGCAAGTATCGATTTTGTAAAAATAACAAACATGTATTTAGGCTACGATAGAAGTTTATTTCAATAATTTATGTGACTTAAAGTTTAAACTAAAAATATATTTCATTTTTTACCGGGAGAGGGTCGGGGGAGAGGCAAATAATTATATATATATATATATATTTATATACGTAATTTACCAAAGCGAATATTACGAATGACCCTCGCTGCGGTCGAACATTTTATCTTTTGGTAAGCATATGTGATGGAGAAAAGACAATAATGGTCTTGCGCGTTCAATTGTGTTGTTCCTTCACATAATAATTAGTGTAGTTGTTATCACATCGATCATACATGCGGAAGGTTTTGAGTTCAAACTAAAGCGCTAACATTATTTGTTAATTTTTAAAAATGTGATATTTTGCACGTTCTTTTCACCCTTTTAGTGAACATGGCTGACCCTCGCTAGGGTCGACCAATCACAGTTTATGGTTGGTGAGCTAGGGCGGTGAAGGGTTGTTGTGGGCATGTATATAACCACATTGCGAATGTCTCGAGACAAACAATGCGTCGGTGGTTCCCCCCACCAAGAAACTTTTACTTGCGTTGTTTTGATTTCTTCCTGCTTAGTTTGTGTCCTTTCTCCCACCCCAACCCCCACTTTTTGCACTCCCCATGAACAATTCTGCGGAACGTATCTGGTTGAAATAAACGGTAGATATACATTTGACCCACAGAACTTGGCAGACGACACAAAATCTGATTTCTCATTGGACCAGTTGCTTCCTACGTCATACATCGGTCAGGAGTACGTGACATTTCCGTCATATCCAGGGGAAACAAATGCTAGTGATACTTTTAAGTTTGTGGCTGTGAGTGACTGGACTTTAATTGAGGTGAGTGTTGTCAATGACAATAATTTTAAGAAGATATTTTTTTTTAAATACATAAATAATTCGTTATTTAGAAGTAGCAATAGTTCGAAAGTTAATTTTTTAATTAAAGGGAAATAATTATAAACGATTGAAGTAAATCTTTTTAAGTAAGTTCATAATCTGATAAAATTTGATAGAGAAAAACCAGCACTAGTGTGTCAAATATGGCTCAAAAAAATAAGTTTTAACCATCAAAATTTAACTAATTTTTACAGTTCCTACATCGTTTATTTTAAATGTGAAAATGAAATAATGTTTTTTTTTTTATTTTAAATTTCGTTAAGACTATCTATCTAGTATTTAATAAAATTTTATTATTGAAAATAAGTAATGCCTAGAAATGCTGCAGACATACAGCTGATAAATATGTACTTCAAGAGAGTATGAAACTCGCTAAAAGCGGCACACTGCGCCGTAAAGATAAATATTTAACGTCCCCGTTCTTGGTTCTTGAGCTATGGCGGATATAGGGGGGGCCTGAGCGGGCTAAAGCCAGGGGCCCCCGATAGTTTAGGGGCCCCCAAATTTTTTATATTTATAATAAAAGTGTATAAGTGTTTGCACGAACCACTGAAAATATAAAAAAATTACATAAATTTGTAAATATTAACTGATCGCGATTCAGACCTGATAGTTTTAATAATCGATAAAACGTGATTTAATTGGCTCACTTAGAGATCTTAGTATAAAGTATAGTTTATATTTTTAAAATTTCTTATTTTAGTTTAGCTCCGCTGGCCGTGTGTAGAGAGTACATGCGTGTGATGCAACCGGTGTGGGGTTCGATTCATAGCAGTGGAAATTCTTTTCACACTCAATTGTAACATATCGCAAACACTTCAAATAGTTATTTCTTCGTGTTCGTTTTTTTTTCATTAATAATATTTAGTTACAGTCTTTTATTAGCTGTTAACAATCATTTTATTTTAAGGGACACTTGCTGCATAGGGCCCCCCGTTTGATTGCAGCCCGGGGTCCCATGCAGTCTTAATCCGCCCCTGTTCTTGAGCATAATGTTATAATATAATGCAATCTGCTCATTGATAAATTGTGATACACAATTTATTTTGAAGTACCTCCTTGGTTTGTTAAAGCGTTATTCCCTTTTAATTGTGTTTCTTAAATCTCTCAATCAGCAAAGGGAAACAAGATTGCCTGTTATTAAAAGTCACACGTTTTTATACGAAACTCCCTTTAGTATTAAATTGCAGCCATTCTCCGTCTACAAAAAGTTACTTTTTTTTATTTAAGTCCAGTCATGCTGAGCTGGTAAAAATCTCTGCCAGGTCTCTAACAGTGAGGAAATGCGGGAGGTGTGAGGAAGTAAGTTGAGTGGTTGAAAGGAGATCACGTGACGAAAGTAAGATATAGCCCATAATGCATTGGAAGGCGTCAGTTGAGAGTTCAGGCACGAGAAAGACTGATGATTATGTTGAGTTCTCATTGACATTTTTAACTTGTAAAATTGTACATAAGTTGCTGCATTAAATTTATTTGTGTTTACTCAGGAGTTAGATTTTAAAATTGTTCTTAAATATCGCCCACAAGAGAAAACGGGATGAAACCAAACACGTTCCAGGACGCCTATATTGAAAAACGTGTTAAAATTTAGAGTTATTTAAATAACGAAACAAATCTTACAGATTTATTTTTGTTAAATCTTTGACACACACCCTTTTTTCTTGTTATTTATTTGATCCGTCCCTTGCCACCATAACTTTAATGATAAGCAGCTTCCAGGCCATGTCATATTTTAACCTTGTTTTAGGAAAACGAGTTGAAATAAATACACACGAGCAAGAATCTATTATTTCTAAGACACCAAAGCAGGACAGTTTTTATATATTGCAACTCTCCTGCCATCTCCTCTGTGATTTCCCACTTTAAAAAAAAATAATAATTTACAAAATGTATATTATAACGCCAGATTAATCACGTGACAGTAAATGAAACCTTTGTGCTGAGGTCTGCGGGAGATATTCTGACAAAGAATTTAGATTCAAGTCAGTTTTATTACGTGCAGGGCAACACAAGTTTTTATGCTTATAAAGTGTACTCAAGACAAGCAGGTAATTATTGTGTTGGCTTTTGTGTTACTACTAAATATGAACGTTTGTAAGACATAATTGAACTTATTTAAGTAATTAACACTGAGTTTGTTAAGTCAATAGTGTTATATAAACTGAGACAAAATGCTAAACATTATAATATTGCATTGTCTGGCCACATTCTCTATTTATGTCATGAACGTATTTAGATTATGTTAAAATAAAGTATGCAATAAACTCTATCCTTATCTCAAAGGTGATGAAAGGTAAGTTGTATTGAATTTGCATTTCATAGTAATACAACCATAATAATTACAAAGGAATTTCAATTATTTAATCACAAGAACTGTTTCATTATTAAGACACATTAAAAAATTTTCTTTAAACAAATTTAACTAAAAAAATTGTTCTCAGGTTCTGACCGACAGTCGTGTGTCACAAGTTTGTTACCGTCAAATGTGTGGGCGTCTCATTATGAGCTTGATGTCAACCAGGTCTTGGACTCGTTCGATGTCTTTGTTTACGTCATCGTGGAAACATCTTTTTCTATGTCACTGAACATTGATAATACAATAACAAATCTGAACAACTGCAGTGTCGTGCAAGGTAAAGAATGTATTCAATGTGTTTTAGATAACATATTCTTTTAATTTCAAGAATTTTTCTAACAACGAGACATAAAAACATGTCCTTTTATTTGACAAAGACAGAGTGCTTAGGTGTAACACAACTATACATGTCTTTACTCCCTCTCAAATAAAGGATGCAAAAGCTTCACTATATTAATATGTAGCATAAAATCCGAAACATAATATCAGCAATCTTTAAATTTGTATATTTTTGTGTTTCTTGCCATATGCACTACAAGTTTTAAATATAGGTAGCATAATTATTATTGTCCGCACATTTGTCATAGCATTTTACTTACCAACGTTCGTGAAGAGTCACAGCAGTGACGTCACCAGGGCGTGTGGTGGGGGCGGGCCGCCCCGGGTGACACAACTAGGGGGATGAAACCAGACCGTAAAATTCGATATATTCCCGTTATTTGGCACTGGAAAACTTTGAGGAGTTCTATGAGTTAAATCATGATGGGGTGACACCATGAGCTACCGCCCCGGGTGACACGATTAGCTAGCGCCCCGGGTGACACCAATCCTAGTGACGCCTTTGAGTCACACATAGAGCTGAAAATGTATTTTACAAATCTGTATACAGGTGTAATCCAGAATGGTAGGTAACAAGGAAGGCTCTAAAAATAGAAACGGTATGCCTAAAATAATATTTAAAAAAAATTATCCGTATTTATCGACTACCTAAGGAAATATTAAAACTTTAAACAAAACGGACCGTAAGGCTTAGAATAAGATTCTACTACAAGGGATCATAAAGTATTCCAAAAATGTGGAAATGAGAATGTTGAACAAGTCTAAGGCTCTGACATAATTCTAACAAATGATTTTATTACTTAAAGAAACCTAAGCCCAATCATATTTTTGAAATCAAGCGCATACCACAGATAATGAAACACTGAAATTTACTCCTCGTCCTAATCCTGACCAAGATATAAGGCCGATGTAAGATCGAATTGTATTTCAGAAAAATGTAGGCTTTGGGCAACTCTTTATAAGCAGCATCATCTAAACCCAAATTTTAGCCAAATTGTTATCAAATAACCTGTGTGTAAAGCTTTCATAATAAAGTGGGCAGGCTGCAGGCACTTCTGAGACTACACCACATTCCAAGAAAAATTGGTGGCTAACTATAAAGACGCTATAGCTCTACGTTCGTTTAAATTGTTTATTACAAATAACATCACTGTTAGTGTAAACAGACCACACACATAATAAGGTGTTCTGCCTTTTCAAAAAAAAAAAAAAAAAAAAAAAAAATTTAAATATTGATCAGCTTTTCATCGTTTCAAACTTGATCGTTGTGAAGTGTGGTATGTAGGGTTTGTTTAATGTAAAGACCGATAGTGGTAGCACAAATTATGATTACAAGCAAATAAATTGTACGAAAACGAGTTTTGGAATCACAATAAATATCTTTATCTATGTTTTTCTTTGCTATTTAAAATGTATTTTATTTCTAAAGACATTAATTTATTTCTTTTCTGGATGAATATTTTTCCTTAAATATTGTTTAAAATTTTCAAAACTCAATTTGAGCATCGTAACTTTTATATTATATTTTTTAAACCTTTGTTCAGGGAGTCGTTATATTGGTTGCTACATACACATCAAGACAACAACACAGCACTACTACCACTTTGATCTAAACAACAACAAAACATTTGGAGCTTACATGTTTGCTGTCAGTCAACATTCAGCAATGTGTCATCCTTTGGGATTTTCAGACATACCACAGCAATCTATGGTAGGTCAGCAATCTCTGGTAGGTCAGCAATCTCTGTTAGGTCAGCAATTTCTGGTAGGTCAGCAATACCTGGTTGGTCAGCAAATCCTGGTAGGTCAGCAATCTCTGGTAGGACAGCAATCACTGGTAGGTCAGCAAACTATAGTAGGTCAGCAATCTCTGGTAGGCCAGCAATTTCTAGTAGGTCAGCAATCACTGGTAGGTCAGCAATCTCTGATAGGTCAGCAATCTATGGTAGGTCAGCAAACTATAGTATGTCAGCAATCTCTGCTAGGTCAGCAATCTCTGTTATGTCAGCAATCTCTGATAGGTCAGCAATCTCTGTTATGTCAGCAATCTCTGGTAGGACAGCAATCTCTGTTATGTCAGCAATCTCTGTTATGTCAGCAATCTCTGATATGTCAGCAATCTCTGGTAGGTCAGCAATCTCTGCTATGTCAGCAATCTCTGGTAGGTCAGCAATCTCTGATAGGTCAGCAATCTCTGTTATGTCAGCAATCTCTGATATGTCAGCAATCTCTGTTATGTCAGCAATCTCTGTTATGTCAGCAATCTCTGATATGTCAGCAATCTCTGGTAGGTCAGCAATCTCTGTTATGTCAGCAATCTCTGGTAGGTCAGCAATCTCTGTTATGTCAGAAATCTCTGATAGGTAAGCAATCTCTGTTATGTCAGCAATCTCTGATATGTCAGCAATCTCTGGTAGGTCAGCAATCTCTGGTAGGTCAGCAATCTCTGTTATGTCAGCAATCTCTGATAGGTCAGGAATCTATGGTAGGTCAGCAAACTATAGTAGGTCAGCAATCTCTGGTAGGTCAGCAATCTCTGGTATGTCAGCAATCTCTAATAGGTCAGCAATCTCTGGTAGTTCAGTAATCTCTGGTAGGTCAGCAATCTCTGCTAGGTCAGCAATCTCTGGTAGGTGAGCAATCTCTGGTAGGTGAGCAATCTCTGGTAGGTCATCAATTTCTAGTAGGTCAGCAATCTCTGGTAGGTCAGCAATCTCTGATAGGTCAGCAATCTATGGTAGGTCAGCAAACTATAGTATGTCAGCAATCTCTGGTAGGTCAGCAATCTCTGGTAGGTCAGCAATCTCTGTTATGTCAGCAATCTCTGATAGGTCAGCAATCTATGGTAGGTCAGCAAACTATAATAGGTCAGCAATCTCTGGTAGGTCAGCAATCTCTGGTAAGTCAGCAATCTCTAATAGGTCAGCAATCTCTGGTAGGTCAGCAATCTCTGGTAGGTCAGCAATCTCTGCTATGTCAGCAATCTCTGGTAGGTGAGCATTCTCTGATAGGTCAGCAATCTCTGTTAGGTGAGCAATCTCTGATAGGTTATTAATCTCTTGTAGGTCAGCAATCTCTAGTAGGTCAGCAATCTCTGTTAGGTCAGCAATTTCTGATTGGTCATCATTCTCTGTGAGGTAAGAAATCTCTGGTAGTTCAGCAATCTGTGGTCAGCAATCTCTAGTAGCTCTGCAATATCTGGTAGCTAAGCAAAACCAGGTAGGTGAGCAATCTCTTGTAAGTAAGCACTACCTGGCAGTGGTGTAACTATGGGAGGGGTAGGTGGTCCAAATTTGTAAATACCCCCAGACGCCCACTTGAGGGGGCCCCCAAAGAAAGGTCTGAAATATTTTTTGTATATTAACTATTATGTATTATGCAATCGGTTAAAAGGATGGGGCCCCCAAGTTGCCAATCCCCTCGGGCCCCAAAAAAGCCGAAACCCCCCGGGCCCCAAAATCCATAGTTTCGGCACTGATCTCGGGTAAGTGGTCGTTGCATTTTACACATTTTGTGGCTTTTTAAAAACGTAATTAATTTCTTTTGTTTCAAATATAAAATATCATTCTTCACACATGTAGTTAAATAATAATCTATATTAATAAAAAAGCTCAAGTTACATGTGCACCAACACCGAGAACTAATGCATGCGACTGGGACGTGGTGGCCATAGAGGTAGCGCTCTCGACTGTCATACTGATGGTCACGAGTTCGAATCCACACGAAAGTGAGGATTTGTTCTCGGGGCCTGAGGAGTCCCCGAGTCACCCAGCTCCGAATGGGTACCTAACTAGACAATAGTTAGGCGGCTGGGGTAATGCGTGGAACCCCTATAGCCGTGGCCTGTGACCGCTGCATCACTTGCCAACAGATCATCTCTCATGGTCTGTGGACGCAATTATCTTCTGCATAGAAGGAGCGTCTGTATATCTAAGATAAGATACTAACAACCGTTTTAACTACATAATGTTATGAATAGTTTACCCCCCAGTACACTTTCTTATTATTGTTTTGGTTGTTTTTTTGTAACAGAACAATTTATTACAACAATATTGTAATATTATCAGACCAAACACTTGTTGCCTTTATAATATTAATTAAAATATGTATTTCTTAAATAAATTAGCAAATCTTTTATGACAGGAAAAACTTTAGATATGGAAGATAATTATATAAAAAAATGTTGTTTATTACCAATATCTCTCCTACAGAGAAATAGCTCCAACGATATTAATGTTGTTTATTACCAATATCTCTCCCACAGCGAAATAACTCCAACGATATTAATGTTGTTTATTACCAATATCTCTCCCACAGAGAAATAACTCCAACGATATTCAAGCATACCTGGATCGTATTCAAGTGGAAAATGAGCCCGTGACGTGTGATCTGTCCACACCCCAAACAACGGTGTCTACACAATCTGTCAGAGTTGGTGACACGACTACAGAATTTACTGGAGATGTCAGGATGACAGTTACAACAAGTTCAAACATTCCCAACACTACAGAGACATCTAATATTCCTGAGACTACAAAAAATCCAACTTCGAACTGGTCAAACGTCACAATAATGTCTCAAGATCTGATGGCGATACAGTTGAGAAATGAAATTCTCAAAGTCTTGTATCTGGATGACCACAACACGTCTGCGTTCAAACGAACCAAGATTTCAGTAAAAGACGGTAGAAAGTCTGCCATGACTGTCGGTTTAGTTGGTGTAGCGTTTATCGCTACGGTCTTTGGGCTCATAATCCTGTCAGATTTAATTGATGTACTACGGTACCTATATTCACTTTCAACAAAAAAGAGTCAAGCAGCTAAGACACGTATTGAGAAATGTTGATGAGTATTTTGAAAGGACAATTTTAAAACGTTTTTACACAAGTACGTCTTTACTGACAGTTGAAAAATAATTTTTAAAAAATCTTATTATTTTCAATTGTTATACTTATTCTGGTGAAAACGTTTACAGCCTTCGTTTTACATAAAATTATTTTATGTTTAAGAACGTTTGCCGGGTATATATTAGATGATTTGCAATATCTTTTTTAAAAAATACAACGCTTAGCCTTCTTATTTTTCGGATTTGATAATTCTGAAATTTACTTAGAGAATTTACTGTAGATTTTAGGATTGTAGATTTGATCTACTCTTTTTTTTTTTTTTTTTTTTTTTTTTTTTTGTTTGTTTGTTTGTTTTGTTTTTTTTTAATGATGAGTCTTAAATCCTTTGATACTATTTAAAATGTACAATTAGTTACTTCTTTTTCTTTTATATTGTGAAAAAAGACACTGAATTGTGCTTTTTGCTGTGACTCAACTTTTGGTAAGTGTCAATATAAGTTAGTAGTGTATTTATTAGAAGGTTATATTTATTAATTGATGTTTGTGCACAATCTAACTTCTAAATACATTTTTATAATTACTATTATCTAAATGGATTACTAACACTTCTTTCTGTTTATTATAGATACTTTATTGATGAATATTTTCATATAAAAATACTGTATTGAATGGTTTTTGTTAAGTTTGCTACCAGCTTCTTTATTCAGTATTTTTATACCCGCAAAAAAAAAAAAAAATGTGGAAAACAATGTATGCGAGATTAATTTTTTCAAAAAAACAAAAACTGAGTAGATATTAAAAATAAAGAAGGAGACATTTTGCATGAATCTATACAGATAAAGAGAAGATTTTTTACCATTAACGTTGGGGAACCTGTTTGGTGTGAGAAAATTGTCAGATTTTCGGCTGTCTACTAGCCCACATTAATTTATTATGGCATAGACGCAATAATCTTCGATATAAAAGTAGCGTTGGTAACACATATGATAAGTTGACTATAAAATTTTTAAATTGACAAGTGTTTGTTTGTAATTAGACAAGTGTTTGTAAGTTAAAAGGACATTAATTTATATCTAATAAATTAACTTCTCACTGCATACGCTTACACTTATGAGGATACAGAGAATATTTCTCTGTGTACAAGATTTTCAGATTGATGAACTGTGTTAAAACATATTTACCTCCCGTAAGTGCTTTTAATTTTCGATGACAATGTTGAGTCTTAATTGTTTTATATTTAGGCTACACATGTAACTAGAATTTAAAAAAAAACAATTAATCAAACCGATCGTTTCTGTAAGAATCTGTTTTAGGCAGATAAAAATGAATAATAAGGCCACGAATTTTAAATGTTAAAACCTTAAAAAATTATGTCATTTTAGAAAATTTTAAACAAAATGAGGGGTAGGACTGCAATCAGGCTTATAAAAAATTAAATGGAAAAGACGTAAACAAGGTAAGGGTTAGCCTGACCGGACGTAACAAAACAGCGAACGTTTCGGCAAAGAGCCTTTTTCAACGAACATACAAGACACAAGTAAAACAAAAATAAAAATAAAATATAAAATGAAAAAACTTAGCTGCGGTGGAATCCAAAGTAGCCACCACAGCTAAGTTTCTTCATTTTATATTTTATTTTTATTTTCGTTTTACTTGTGTATTGTATGTTCGTTGGAAAAGACTCTTTGCCGAAACGTTCGCTGTTTTGTTACGTCAGGTCAGGCTAACCCTTACCTTCTTTACGTCTTTTCCATTTAATTTTAGAAAATTTTAGAATGATTTGACTAACAGAGAATTGTATTCATTCTGCTCTGTAACTGTTTGACATTTTTATGTCGTATTTTTATGTAAAAATGATAATTGCCATATTCTATTTTTCATGTGATTAAACTAATTAAAGAAAATGATTTTCTGCTTTATTTGTGCACGGAACATTTCAAAGTGTTTTGCTTTGTGTTTGTTTTTAATCCATATAGACTATAACCTGATAAGAAAACATGCTTATAAAACTATTATAGAATTGTCTTTTAATTACCTTTTTGAAAGAAACATAATCTAGTTTTTTACACAGTTCTTTGATTTTTATTTCCACAGTTTAAATATATATTTAAGATAACTCATTTTTAATACATATGTTACAGGCAAAGTGTGAAATTCAGGCATTCCATATAATACCTAGGCATTGTATAGAATGCCTGATGGTTTTAGGCAGTATGAAATGATTGCTATTTCATACATTGCCTAGGCATTCTTTAGAATGCCGAATTGTGGCCCGGCAAAGTTTCTAGTTGACCTACCCGCGCCAAAAAGTCAAAGGTATAGCTTAAACTTAACAACATTTTTAAATTCAGCCAATAACGTTTTACTTTTCGTATCTGTTTCAAACATTTAGCCATACTGTAAAATATTTAACAAAGCTACATTGTCGGCAGTTTTTACATCGAAACATTGGTTCTATTATCCGATATAACAAACCACTGATAATAAGTATCAAACTTTTCAAAGGAATGCTGCAGTAAAGCCATTTTAAAAGAAATTATGATAGTATACAATTGAGATATATATTACTTCATACATTGAAAATTACCCAACCTTGCAACACCCGTGGATTGACGCTAAAAAATTGTATTTTTCTGACCTACTTGACTTATAGGAATTCAACATTTCTTACTTATCAAGCTAGAATCTTTAACAAACCAATGCACAATTTTGATTAATGATAGGTTTGGAATTTAATGTCTTACTTTCATTTTCTGATAAAAACAAAATTGTAATCCTTGACTGAAAGTGTCTATGATAGTTTTTTTAATTAGTAGAAAACTCATTCAGAGACTATTTTAATTATCGTTATTTATTTAAATGTCCAAACTATTTTAAACTGGATCTAAATTTTATTCTTTTATGTTTAACCTTTGTTAATGGACCCCCAAATCGATATTAATTTTCCACGGACCCGCTCTACGGCCCCGGGGACCCCTGGGGTACGTGGAGACCACTTTGGGAACAACTGACTTAGAACATTGAATGTAACTGTATAGTTCAGTTTTTTTAGTGTAATAGACACTAATTTGACCTTTCAAGTTGCAATTAAAAACCCAACAATACAACATATAACAAAGTTGTGCAAACACCAAATGAACCCAAAATTGTTTTGAAATCTCTTTTAAAATTATGTATCTTCAGATTTCTAAGAAATGTTGATATGTAATAGGGTATTTTAAAGTTAACTTATAAAATATAGATAATCCTAAAGCAACAGTTTTTGGGATTTAACATATTTTATAGCTTCGTTTTATTCACTTTATAATATATTGTTTGGGTTGATATATATGTTTATCAAGTTACTAAATATAACTTTAAGTTATTACTATATTTAACATTCGGAAATGTTTATGAAGTATATGAAACCAAATATTTCTCTTTTCTTGTATTATATGTGGAAGATTGAATGTTCATGTTTTCGGTATTTCAAATCAGAGAACAAATACACACTGCAGGTACACACATTTGCGTATGCGTGGAGAGCGAGGCAGAGCGCCTAAAGTATTTTTATGAATCTAATTGTTGAGGAGAGTGAGCACAACGGAGAGCACGAAGCTATTATGCCGATGTCTAGAAACAAAGCTTACAGTCGAGTTGCGAAGTCATGTTTGAAAAGAAAGTGGGAAATGAACGGGCACAAACACAAACATTTTTAAAAATTAAAAAAGGAATGTCTTAGCTGGGGCTTGAAAATGCGACTTTGCGCATGTTAAGCGAATTTATTAACCACTACACTACGAAATACATGCTATTCTATTGTTCTGAAATAATTGATCTCAATTGAACGTTTTTTCGTCTCAATACCCCCACCCCCTGTACTACATTTTCTTGCCAACCGATAGTTCGGTGGGGTTAGACAGCTTGGTGTCGGGCATGGTTGAACCATGAGGAGAAATATGAATATCGATATGTAAGAGTCTTAAAAAAGATCACTGCAAAAAATGATAACTCGACTTCTGTTCCATGAGATATTGATGTTTTTAGAATGCTTAGAGCTTGCACTTTAAAAATTATATATGTTTTCAGAGTTTTATGAAAATATTAAATTTTTGTCAATGTCCCTACAGTGTCATGTTGCAGCATGCCACACATATTAGCTATATAGAAATATATTCATAATTGCATTTATAATGTTAAAGTATTAAGAAATGTACAAAGGATTATGATGCGTTAGGATCGTGTACTTTTGAGCAGTCTCGGTATACATGGTATTATCATTACTGTTTTAGAATTTTAATAATTTTACAACGGTTGGGGTGAGTAGTCAGTAATTGAAATATAACAAGACGCAATGACCCAGATTAAACTTGTTAGCATCTTTCCGTCTTATCTTATCTTAGATATACAGACGCTCCTTCTATGCAGAAGATAATTAGTGGCGTCCAGAGACCATGACAGATGATCTGTTGGCAAGTGATGCAGCGGTCACAGGCCACGCATTACCCTGCCGCCTAACTATTTACTAGTTAGGTACCCATTCAGAGCTGGGTCACACGAGAACTTCGCGTGGATTTGAACTCGCGACCATCCATACGCCATCGCTACCACTCGACCACCGCGTCCCACCGTCATGCAAGATGATGGTGCATCACTGTTGGTCTGAGATGCATTTCCTAGTGTAGCTATCCTTGAGTGACAGTCTTTAGCACAGCTTTTGCACACGAATTCTGTGCTTCCAGTGTTTTTGTCCTTTCTCCTAGCTCTTCTGTCTATAGCCTCCTCTCGGCCACTATGGAATTTTATTAAAATATAATTCATGGCCTTTTTCAATATAAATAATAATCAACATTTTTTGAAACAAATTTAATTTTTTTTTTTCTGTATTATATTTTACTTAATCAAATTATGCTTACTAAAGTTTCTGAATCTTGATATTTCTGTCTCATCAATGGGAGATAACCTATTTGAAAATATGCATGTACATCTGAGTAAATGGACCTTTATCGAGGAATACATTAAAACTGAATAGGTATTTTTTTTTTACTTTAAGAGAAAAAAAAATGTAAATTTCAAGGTCTTATTTAAAAAAAAGGGGCCGTCCAATTAAGTACGTCATGCTATTTTTGGCCATCAGAAGCACTCCCCTCCCAATGTAACAACCTGTAACAATTTTTGAGCCCCTCCCTCCCCCCCACCCAAAAAAAAGTAAGTCACATTTTCGAACAATACATATTGTTTTTTTTTTTATCAACAAAATAATAAAAATTTAATATAAATCTCCCTTGCCTAAGGTCACAAACTTTGTTACACCCCCCCCCCCTATGAAGCGTTATGTACTTTATGGACGGCCCAAAACTGTAATGTGGTGCAAACACCAAATAAACTCAAAAACTAGTTTGAAATCTCTTTTAAAATAGTTTATCATCAGATTCCTGACATATTTTTCATTCCTGACATATTTTTCAATATTGCTAAGAGTATTTAATAAAATATAAATAATCCTACGACAACAAAACTTTTAGCACATAACTTCTTTTGAAAATAATTTTCTATTTTACTTATATTTTTGGATTGCCATATATTTTGATATGATTATTATAAATAACTTAAAGCTACCCCTATATTTGACATTTCTACAACGTTATGAAATAATTTACGACGAAACAATTTAAATCTGGTAATAAGGCATTGTACAATTGTAGTCTTTATGTAATAATATTTCAAATGAAAGAACAAATATTTGTGAAGTTAGTGGAATACAGCAAGATACCCTTCATATATAATAAACACGCAGTCATTTAGGGCGAAGGATAAGGGGAGTAATTGTGATGATATCTTTAATTTACAAAATGTAAAGATTGTTTTATCTTGGATTAGCTCTCTTTCCTATGTAATAAAGATATTTTTTCTCCATCTTCCCATTAATTCCCTTACATCACGATTTTGGGGTGAAAATGAATTAGGCAAATACTTTGTCTATTAAGTGCACTCTTATCTGTGCCAGTGAGTAATATTAGTACACTTTTGAGGATTAAAAAAATAAATATTTCTTTTTAAGCATTGTAAAATTTTTATTAAAAAAATTATGTATATATTCTTTATTATCATTATTTATTATTCATTATGTTAAAACCAATAACAGTCATGGCCGAGTTTAGACTGGATGAGGCCCAAAGCTTATGGGTATATAATGACCGCAATAGGTTTAAATATCCTACTCCAAAGTCCAATATGATTTTAGAAGCCTAGAGAGTTAAACTAAAATATCTTTCATGTTACTGACGCTCCTTCCATACAGAAGATTTGTGCGTCCTATTGGGAAGTGTAAGCACAGTGAAATAATCTTTAACTAAAACAAATTGTATTAATAACAAATATCAAAATGCAAACAGAGGTACAAAAGACAAAAGTTCATTTATAAATTCTTTTAGCAACCTTTGGGCGCAGAAGAAACGTTTTATCAACTTCAGAGTCATCCAATGCTACGCGCTAACCAATGAAAGCGATGAAAGAAACAAAGATGAAGTCTATAATAGAGGAATGACCAATGTCCAGGGTTATCTCTGAAGGCACATCGTTATCCTCATGGGAGAGTTTAATGCTATGATATGCAGTAAGAACAATGATATGGAGGTTGTGGGACAGCAAGAGATTGGCGAGAAGAATGAAAATGGTGAACGATTTGAGGACAGTTATGCTGCAACAGACCTGGTCATATGTGGGAGTATTTAACAACACAAGAGAATACATCAAGTTATTTGTCTCTTACCGAACAAGCGACCACTGAACAAAATGTATTGGAAAAATTTAAAGAAATCTTTACAAGATGTTCGTGAAAAGAGGGGAGCTGATGTTGCCTCAGATCAACACCTACTTATGCCAAGGCTGAAATTAAAGCTAAAAATACATTACACCGAGTAATCAGCAGATATAATTCGTGATATAATACCTACTACCCGAAAGATGAAGCCAAACAGGGAGAATCCATGATAGCACTGTCGAATAAAGTCCAAGCCCAAAGCGAATTACTTAAAGACGAGACAACTGAAGGAAATGGGGAACCGTGAAAGAAGAAGTCCAAATAACATGTCAAGAAGAGTTAGGGAACATGAAATGTGTACATAAAGAATGAATAACGGCAGATACACTAAAATGGAACCTCAAGGGTAAGCGGAGAAGAGGTGGCCCAAGAATCGGCGCCAAGAATTGGAGGCAGAAATCAAGAGACTTTGCCATGAATGGAAAATCATGGATTGGCTGGCCCTTGCTAGGGATGCCCGGAGATCTCTTGTAGGTTGTTTTTGCCCTTTGAGGAGTAGCAGACTCCAATGATGATCGGTGGATGCCCCTCATGAACGAAAATGTTAAACAACAACACATGACAATTGGTTATTCATTAATTTTTTGAACTCACAAGATCGCGGGGTTTTGCTTAAAGATAAATCCAGCACAGATAATATTGCACAAAAAACCACACGGCTAGGAGCACTATGTCCATTTTGTGTGATATCAACTCTTTATTCGAAAAATCAAAACTTGCATGACTTCTGTTATAACTTTAAAATTTTAAATTGACGAACGTCTTCTTTTCATTGAGATTTAAAATAGAAAACACGGCCTTGAGATTTTTCTTAATAATGAAAATGATACATTTCAAAGATGTTAGTAAATAAAGCAGATTTATAATAAAGTATAGCAACTGACTTGGTGTTAACCCGTCCTCCCTGTTTGTGATTGACGTATCAACATTTTGTAAATGAACTTTAAATATACAAAATTTAATCTCACAATTGCTACAGTGCTCAAACTTTGGCCTTTATGATGATCTAAAAGATTGTAGTGTTTTACCGTTCTGATGTTCAGTAAACTAGAAATTAGATCATGGTCATAAAGTCTATGCGAGTTCTTTGGCTGGTTTTATTAGATCAAGGTCATAAAGTCTATGGGAGTTCTTTGGCTGGTTTTATTAGATCAAGGTCATAAAGTCTATGGGAGTTCTTTGGCTGGTTTTATTAGATCACAGTTATAAAGTCTATGGGAGTTCTTTGGCTGCTTTTCAGGGCCATGTATTTGTTTAATTCAAAAAAGTATTTCAAAGAAAGGTGTAGACAGGTGGTTGTCGACCATTCAAGTTAGTAAAATAAACAAATTTCATCTCCGTTATTTACTTTATAGTCATGATTAAAATAACTTCTTTACAATCGCTAAAAATCATGTTCTTATATGCCTTGGTAATTTTTAATCATGAAATGCATGATTTAAATTAAATTATTTTATAAATACGTGTTTTACTATTTTCATGTTAATTGCTGGTCCCAGTCGATGGCTGGGGTACTGAGCTATATAAATTATTTTTTATTAAAATTAAACACTACATTTCATTATTTTTCATTTAATAATGAAGGCTCGTCACAAATTTTTTGTTTGCGTGTGTTGATAAATTTTGTACATTGTAACACACTTTGAAAATCATGAGGAAAATAAGAAATACAAGATAAATAGTAGAATCTTTTATAACTTTAATCAGAAAAAGCGTGCAATGTTTTGATGTCGTAGTTAACAATGGTATCTAAACGAACCTTCTCCCTTTCATCAATGTCTGAGGCAAGAACACGGGGGTCCCTTTAGGTTTCAGCTGAATAGCTTCTTCTGCCCTATGCTGGCTTTCTTACAATTCCTTACCATTCTTTACAATTCTTTACCACTCTTTACCATTTCATACCATTCCTTACAATTCCTTACCATTCCTTACCTTTTCATACCATTCCTTATCATTTCTTACCATTTCTTACCCTTTCATACTATTTTACACCATTCCTTACCATTCCTTATAACTCCTTACTTTTTCATACCATTTCTTACCATTCCATACCATTCCTTACCGCCTCACCGCACACATACAGTTTTATTTCACCTCTGAAACGGATGCAGGGAGAAGAGCGCCATTTAACGCTTGAACCTTTATATTGTTCAAACGCCCATGGCTCCACTTTCTTGTCAGACAACATAATGTCAACGTTGTTCAGGCCTTGTAACTAACATCTCGAGACAAGTTACACAATATCGCTACCCTTACGCTAAAAACAAAAACTCACTAATTGAGTCATGGCACATATCCGATATGACTCTAAAAAATGTTGGTTTTATTTTCCATTTGTTTAATAGATCGATTTACGCTAGACTAAAGTTTGATACGTCTTCTGTTTCACGCGTGATATAAAAAGGCATTAGATGCAAAGAACTTGACTTCGGTGTAGTATTGTTAAAAATGTGGAGACTATGTTGTATATTCGATTTCTCCCTAGGTATCATTCATCTGAATCAGAGGTTCCTAAACTTTAGAAATGTCAACCATTTCTGCGTGATAGTACGAACTGGGATATGTTGCAATATGGTATTATATGTACATATTAATGTACAATCTGGGATATGATGTACACGAAAATGTACAATTTGGGATATGATGTACCTATCAATGTACAATCTCACTATTTCAGGTTTACTCACTTTTTTTTCTGACATAGGAAAAGAAGTGCACACACTAATGTTATCTTTCCAGTGAGCACTAATATTGAGTCATGTACGGTAATTGAATGTAAGGGTTATATTCTTAAATTTGGAAGGCAAATCATTCTTCAATTATGCTAATTATTAAATAACTTCTAGATATCATTTGATTTTTCCCTAGAAATTTCTTTCTGGTTTTTTCCTTTGCAAAAGATTTTAAAAAATAGAATGTGATAACATAAAAGATTATCTAGGTTCAATGGCCTAATAAATAATGTAATTGTGTTTGACTGACTACATGGATCAAGTGTATAGTGTTGGAGGAAGTATAGAAGAAGCTTGTGTTATAGACAAAGAGTAGCCGGACATGGTGTACTATTTGCCGGATCCGGACAGTTAGGCCCTTATGTTTGCTAGATAGGAATATCTCCACATTTAAGAGTAAGAGCTTAGGGGTGTTCTTTACAACCCCCCTAAGGGGGTGTTCTTTACGACTTTCTATTTAGTATTTGAACTTATTTATTTAAATATTTATTTTCCAACAAATGGAGTGTATCTCCTATCTACTATGACTGTTTGTAAAAATTTCAACGTCAACCATAAACATTTTACAATAAAGTGAAAGAACCAACTATAAAGAAGTTCATCGAACTGTTCAGTGTATTCCAAGCGAACAGTGTTGTACTGAGTGTGTAGCGTGGTGTGCAAGTAAGTCGTGATAAAGTCATAAATAAAAATGTTCTTTTATTCAGACGATGAAGTTTAATATGATGTGATTAAACTTTGTTTGCTTTCTTATGTAGTAAAGTAATATCTATACTTGTAACCTTTTACCGTAATATTTTTGTTTCGTATGACATGATTGTTTTACTACATTTTTCATGTATTTGAATGATTTTATGATCAACCCCTGTTAATTTGTTATATTTATTGTTATGTTTTTAAAAAGATTATGCATACTCTAATGTATAATTTAATTTGTTTCTGAACAAATTTTTATCATTGTAGCATTCACAATAGACAAGAGTTTAAAAATTATGAGACTGAATAAGATATAACACTTGAGACAAACACAATTGCTATTTTTTAATTTTGTAAATGAAATAACAAATGATATCCGGATCCTATATGGATCTGCCATAAGTTTTCGGTAAATCGAGCTAGTGTGTGTGTGTGTGGGGGGGGGGGGAATCCCAATATCCGCAAACCCCTAGTTATAGATAAGATAAGCAAAGATACAATTCTAAGATGAAAATGAAAAGCCAAACAGGCTTTCTTTTTAACGCTTTATGCACATTATTTCTTTTTTAAAAATTATTTTATGTAATTTATTTCGATTAATGTGTAGACGTCTATTTAATTAATTTGTAAAAAAAAATGTCTTTAAGAAAAGAAAGGAAATGAATTTAAAAAATTGTCTAGTAATCAAAATAAATCAAAGACCAAGCAATTACCTTCTTGTAAATTGAAGCAAATTACTTTTTAAGTTTAAGAATTATTAAGAAAAATTCAAAGGCCCAAAAATTTAACATGCCAAAAATTCTCGTCTCTTTTGGGAACAAAAAAGTATATAAAATTTATTTTTAATTGATAAATAATTATTTACTTTTATATATTCAGTCATTTCAATTAATTTTTTTTTATTTTTTGTTTTCGTTTTTAATTTGCGAGCTTTTGAATTTAGAAATGCATATTTATATTAGTTATTTTTTAACGATGAGAAGCAATCTCAAATCATGATAACATGGCAACACTTATCAAAAACAGTTTAAATAGCTCGTAACCCAACACGCACTATATCTATATTGGTGACCCTCCCTCACTGCCATCGTCTCTGGAGCGTTTCTAACGACATTTCCTCTGCCACGTACTTGGGGAAGTTGCACTTAGACGGACAATAATCAATAACAAACGAACCGTTATTGTTACCCCGTGATACGATGTGTTTGTAGTATACATGCTCTCATTAAATTGGCACACTGCAACGATACCAGTACACCACAATATATCGATATCACATTACCACGATACAACGATACCACGTTACTACTCTAACACGATATTACGATAAAACGCTACCTCGATACCACACCACCACGATACCCCACTACCTCGATACCACACCACCACGATACCCCACTACCTCGATACCACACCATCACGATACCCCACTACCTCGATACCACACCATCACGATACCCCACTACCTCGATACCACACAGCCGCGATACCACTCTATCACCATACCACGCTGACCATTAGCGCCACGAGCTGTTGACATGGACATATAGGAGGCACACACAAGAAAATGCACCGTTATTACTTAGTTCTTGTGATATTCTCGTGGCTAATTATAGGTACGTACATAGGTAGTGAGCTGGAGACTTCCATATTAAACAAAACTTTTTGTGTATGTTGTGTCAGCTTTTTTTCCCAAAATAATAACAATTATTTTAAGTGTTCATTTCGCTTCCAAGAAATGTATGTTTGTTATGATGCTAGGAGAAGTGAAGCCCGATCCTTGTTCTGGCCTGGGGGAGTCTATTTACATCAACGGAAAGTGTTTGACGCTGTTCCAGATACCTCTAACGTGGAGAGATGCTCAGGTTGATATCTCAAATTATAATATTACACGAGTTTCATTGTTTTTCATTAAACCCATACTGAGTTGTTAAAATTATGTTTTAATCGAAATACTTTTAATAAAGATTAACAAAATATTTTCATGAGAGTATGTACGGTAAATTCTTCTTGCTTTCTTTTAAGTTTTTAATTTTGAATATACATGGATAAGTCAACGTATAGTTAAAGATTAATTTGCAAAAATTCGTCCAACCAGTCACTTTTGGTCAGTAATGACAATTTCATTTTAAACGATTTCATATTTCTTGAAGGATTTTTGTACTAAAAACCTGTATGATGGCAGACTGGCTGAACCAATTACATTAGATGAGAGAAACGCAACCATCGATTTGATTTCAAAGATCAAAGTTCAAGGTTCGTTGAAATCAAGTCATAACTTTTATATATATATATATATATATATATATATATANTATATTAGAGCTGCGGAAATTACCTATTAATTTCTCGATTAATCGGTAAAAAAATTTATCGATTAAAATTATTTTAATTGATAAAATAGTGATTAAATTGTAAAAGTTTTTTGTTTTTTTTAACATTTTAAATTTATTAATAAATAATTTAAAATTTATAATAGTTTGCTTTTTACGTACAAACTACTCCATTTAAAAAACAGACTCTAAAAGTGTAAACTTTAAAATAATCAGTTTTATAAGGACAATGATATAAAAAGAAACATTTTTTAAAATTAATTGACAATAACAGAATTTAAATTCATTGACAATTTTTTGAACTGCGTGTATTTAAATATATATCTGCTAACAATATTATATTTTTAATTAAATTACATTAGTCGTAAATACTTAAGTTAGCGGCATTTCTAAAAATGCATTTTAAGAGGGCACAAAACGTAAAGGAAAACACCATAATGGTAAAGGGATTATGGGGTCTGAGGAAAAATCATAACTTTTGAACCACTTGGGATAAAAAGATGATTTTTTATGTTTTTGTTAATCATCCAACAATTTCTATATAGCTGCATTACTTTTATAGTTTTATAATTAATTTGAAATTTTCATCTTAGTGCCTAAACTTTAATGAGTTATTTAACTTACTAACTATGTTTTAAAAATAACTCAATTAAAAAAAATTCACCGCCTGTTTTTATTACGTACCTTGAAATTTTTAGTATACTGACGTCATACATCTTTATTTTTAGCTTTCAGAAAATTATCAGACCTGATAGTCTTAATAATCGAAATGCTTGTTTTGATTGGCTAAATAAGGGAACATATTATAAAATATGGTTTATATTTTTTTAAACAATTCAATTTTAATAAGCTCAGCTGACTGTGGGGAAGAGTTTAGGCTTGTTATGCAAGCGAAGTCGTGATCGAGTCCCCGTGATGAAATTTAAAAAAAAAAAAAAAATTCCTCTTCACACTCAATTGTAACATACCGGCGAACACTTGAAACAATTATTTCTTCATGTTCGTTTTTTTTCACAATTAATATTTACTTACAGTCTTATATTACCTGCTATCTATCATTTATTTAAAGTGACGCTGACTGGATAGGGCCCCCGTTTTATTGCATCCAGGGGCCCTTAATCCGCCCCTGGGCACACGTCTGCCTGAAACATTTCAGCTGACTAGTAAAGTAAACGAAGAAAGTGGGTTGATGATTGATCCAACGTTTTTTTTTTTTTTTTTTTATTTTTTTTTTAGGCAAACAATCAACTCATTAAGCATACGTCAAGAGTATAAAGGATTTTAAATATCACAAAGCGTATTAAATCGTTTTAAAGCGCTAACGTTGGAAGTGCAATGAGAAAATACGGATATCCCATTTATAATATTTATTATTATTAAAAGAAAAAAAACAAAAAAAACTTTAGGCCTTTTAAAGGGAAACTTTTACTGATGTATTAAGACATTGAAACTAAATGATATCTTACTTTTTTTGAAGCCTGTACGAGAAAATTGGGATCTTTCTACTGAAGAAAACTTTGATAACTAACGCAAATTCAAAAAATTCTACCTGATTCATTACTGGATAATATTCAAAAGTTCCAATGGAAAATAAAAATATATTTATTAGTTTAAACCATGACCTTGAAATACTAGAGCGAGAGTGGGTAACCCGCGGCCCTTGGGCCGATTGCAGCCCGTCAGAGTATATTATGTGGCACTTATGCATGTAGGCTACATGTGCTGATATTATGTCATTTCTTAAAGTTCTTTGTTCAAAATTTTTGCTTTATATTTTAAATTTTGTTTTCGAGTTCCTATTTGGAGTAATCAGTTTTATATCTCCAGAATCAATTAGTTTTCAATAGTCATTATTTGTTAACACTATAAAATAAGAGTGTTGCTAAAAAAAAGAAAGATTTGGGACGAATGTCGCATTTTAAATGCTAAATAATGCTTGAAAAAATTTGGGAGAGAAGCATTTAAATAAAATGGAAGAAATAGGTAACATACCTGTAGATGATATAGGTAGAAAATATTTTCCCAATCCTGCACCAGATGATAGAACAAATAGCAAATTAGTAATAAGTTATACATTAGGCGATTCAATTTATCTTGAAAATACAACACAAAGATTTAACAAAAAAAACCTCGGATAAGCACTTTTATTATTCACAATATAAATTATCGTTTCTTTCCGTCTGGAATTCGAACGTGATTTGGGTTGACTGATAAAACCAGGAAAATAAACTCTCTATTAATTAACATTTAAACTAAAATAAAAATGACAAAGACTAGACATAAACGAATTAATCAATCGAAGAAAGAAACATGAATTCAAAACTAAAAGAGTGCAGATTTACTAATGTTTAAGATAATGTGTATCCATCCGTGTTTATTTCAGCTTGGCTGGGCGCTAGTGACGTCATGACTGAAGGGCAGTTCTTGTGGGAACATTCCAACAGTGTTCTCTCAAGCACTGACAGCTGGTGGTCCACAACACAGCCAGATGATCATAAACAATCTGAAGATTGCGTTCATGTCTTTTTTAATAATGAAGCAAAGCTAAATGATGAGAATTGCCAACTTAATTTGTTCCCACTTTGTCAGACAAGTACTTTAAATATTACCATGAATAAAATCAATATCCAACTCTCATAGTACTATCCCCTCTCCTAGTGTATCTCTGTTTATCTTTCTCACCTTTGTAGCGTATTTAAAACATGCGTCACCGTAGATTGAGGTTCGAGTAGCAAGATAAAGTATACCCCCCTCACACGAGCAATCCCATCAAACCAACAACCTGTTTTAAACAGTCTCATTATGGTTTGACAAGTCAATACTGATAAGCTTTAAATAATTTTGCACGTGTGACAAAAATTAATTCTTGCTAAATTCAGTCCAAAATGCTCTAACCAAGAAATAAGTTTTAACAATTAAATAAATGTGTTGTATAAGGGTAGGATTCATGATAATTAAAAATAATAAACAATCACAACAATACAAAAAGCAAAATAGTATCTCTACAAAACTACCAGTTTTCTTGCATTATCACACCATTTTTGTAATTTAGTATATATGTGATAAAAATTGCTACATTATTTGGTGTGTCAAAAGTAAGAAGTAAGGAACTTTAAAGTTAGTTAAATGTTTTTAAAACTTTAAGACGCATGAACCAAAGTGTTTTTTTTCTATTATTATTTTTTTTAAAGTCAAAGTGTTAAATCCTCCTAACGATTCCCATATTTCTGTATATTTTTTATCTAATGTGAAAAAATTAGCGCAAAGAAGACAAAATTTAATAGTTTGTTTTATTTGATTAATTGCGTTTCAGATATAATCCTAGATGAAGCCTTAAGAGATCCTTGCTTTCCATGGAACAACACAACTTACAAAAGTAAAAAATGCTTGAAGCTCTTCGATGAACATACGAGTTGGGTAGAAGCTAAGGTAATGTTTCAGGTTACGCAATTTATAACGCAATGTTTTATTTAATGCTTAATCTTGTTGTTTTAATGCTTAATTGAGACCAGCCTTTATAACACACTTGAATGCCATATTTATACCCTATTAAAGGTGCATGACCTGAAAAAACACATCAAAGCTTAACACACCTCGCTGTACCCCTCTTAATGGGTTTACAGTCCGACTCCCTGATTTGAGATCCAGGAGAATTAGTTCACAGTGTTGTTTCAATCCTGATATCCATCCATTGCAAAATATCATTTTTTCGTTGTATTTTTAAAATTATTATTTACTTCTTTAAATATCCCTTGTTTTCACTCTGACCTTACATGGTCTTAACTACCGAAGGTCAGCTACTATTTTTAGGTGTTTTAGGGTTGTGACGTCGAACTGTCGGGTTGTTGACATTCTATGCAGCACGCAAATAGTTCTTCTGGACTCAAGACAGCATGCTGTTTATAACCCCTATAAGAAATCTCCTAGTTTGTTACAGCAGTTGAAAACACATATTAGAAATGTCACAACACACCATGCCACTCACGAACCTAGACAGTCACGTGATGATTGATGGAGCGTAGAATCCCCGTCTTGTATCACCAGACAACAGGTGACAGTGACAAAAACTCATATAGAAAAATCCAACGTTTACAAACAACTTCTAGAGGGAAATGTAGGTCAGAAAATATTCTCTGCAAGAAATATACTGACAAAGTTAAACAGAAATATACTGACAAAGTTAAACAGAAATATAC